>VWZK01007662.1:0-175226 GCA_013396935.1 Baryphthengus martii | reverse complement strand
GCCAGGCGGGTCACCCGCGGGGTAGCCTCGCCCCCGCCGCCGGGGAGAGGGCCGCTGGCACCCCGCTGGTGGATGGGCCTGGGGCTGGGAGACAGGTCCCTCTGCACCCGCTGACGATGGAGAGAGCCCCGTTGCGGCGGGGGGGGCGCCCCCGCCCGCAACGGNGGGGCTGGCTCCCCGGCCAGTAACGGGCTATGGCTATTAAGGCCAGGCAACTTCCCCTCCTCTTCCTCAAGGCAACCTCGGCCGCTGAGGTGAGAAAGCCGGAGGGGCACCTCACAGTACCCCCCAGGCGGTGCAAGGGCTCGCCGAGGCTTCAGCTACTTTTTCAGGTACAAACATCCACAGCTTTTGCCCGGATAGTCCGTGGCTGTCCGAGTTTTGGGAGATTTGACTTTAGCCTCGTTAACTTTGAGCTTGCTGCTTGGACCGCAGCAGCATTGGACTGGAAATACTGCTGGGGACAAGGAAAGCAAAGAAGAAAGGAAAAAAAACCCAACTTTTCATTTCAACTTGGGCTGAAAGTGCCATGAGAACAACTTTAATCTTGATGTTTTAACACTTCTGGTTATAGTGGTTGCTGGAGTTATATCAAGGGTTTCATTTAGGAGCAGGCATTTCCAACTTTAGGTTTATTACATACATTGAATAAGAGTGTTCTCCAATCCACAGCTTAATTTAAAACTAAGTGGACTTGTTCCAGACTCTAGGCAATTTCTGTCTAATTCCTGATCCCTAGAGCGAGTCTCTGCCTTGATTTGAAAGACTGGGTCCATTGACTGCTAGGTCTCAGCTGGGGTTACAGCTTGCAACTCTTGCTCAAGGTTTGCATGGAAATCCAGTTCAGGCTCTTCTCCTGTTTCCAGAGGAATGAGCTAATAAAGTAATTTGTCTGGCACCGTACGCATTGCGTCATCTAACACCTACCATCTGTGACAATGAAAAGCACTGTGCAGCTAGTCCCAGCATGGGCAATTGCACCCACCTGGAGTCTTTCTTAGTAAAGTAAGCTACTCCCTTCCATCCACACCTTGGCATCTTTTCATCATGCACTTATGTGTTTAGTCCTGGCATGGCTGTTCGGGATTTGCACCACTGGCAGATTTAATGACAGTGATGTCATTTAAAGAAACAATTTTGATTTGCAATTTAAAGTGATGGCTTGAGATGGAGAGAATATCCTTTCTAGCAGCTGGGCGAGTGGAAATGAACACTCAATAGTAAACTTCATGTTTGCAAGCCTGCAAAGCTGGGTGGGTCCTTGATAGCTAGCTTGCACCTTCTTGAGAGCTTCTCAGTTAAATCCTGGCATCACAGTGCTAAGCATCACGACAATCTAAAGACACCTTCCATCCAAACACACCTGATAGTGGTCGACACTTTAAGCCTTCAGAGTTTCTCTGTACAATCACAATAGCACATTGCAGATGGTCAATCGTATCTGAATAATAAAGAGAATGTAGGAATGGCTGATCTGTAAACTGATCTTGATTGAAACCAAAACAGATTGTAGAGTGAGTCAAGAGATTTCTTCCTTTCCTTACTGAAATCTGACTCTTAGCTAAAACACAGAAAATTTAACGTTTTTAGCTTTTCAGAAAACAAAGGGAAGTTTCTGGAGAGAGCAATTGTTCTTCATAAAGGTGTACATGTTAGAAGCCTCATTAGTCCACTAAATTTTAGAAGTAACATCACCAGACAAACTTGGAACAAATTTGCTCACAGCCTTTCTCCATATCAAATTTTCCATTTTTCAGCTCTGTAAACTGAGTTTACAGAAACAGAAACAAGTTTTGAGTGATACAGCTTGCATTTTGATTCAGAAAGTCCAAAACTGCAGATGAGGTTAACACAGCTGCTCAGAGGACAGATTATGATCTGAAGAACCTATGACTGAAAGAGAAAATACCTCAGTTTTTGATTGACAAAAAAAAAAAAAAAAAGTGTTTTAAAATTAATATTATTTCTGCTCAATGGCACCTTGAGGCTTAACTGTGATTTCCATTCCAATAAACACTATACAAATACAGAATTATATTCTTTGCCCCAAATTGCCTGCTATGTTTGGTGCCTTTGATATTAATGCAGCATTGCACTTGAATTTCTTGACTGAACATGTGTTATTGAGACAGATCTTGTAAAGACATAGAAGGAGGTGAGGCAGTGAATACAGCAATCTTGGGAGGACCAGTGTATCTTTTTTCATCAAGAAAAAGTAATCAACTATATGTTAATCACAGTCTTAAAGGTGCCTGTGCAGGTTCTCAGTGGGAAAGTACGGGACGGCATGGAGAAAAGGAATTGATGGAAGATAAGCTATGACCATTTACTTGCCACAGCTCTATTTTCCTTATTAAACAACCTGTGAAGTTGGAGTGGCCTATCTTTAGAATTTCTCTGCTATTTTGACTCTCCTGACTTTATTTTCCAGCCAGTGTTTTTTTTCCTACACGATATCTGGAACTACAGACTAATCTGCACTTCTTGTGACATATAGAAAAATCCATGCTGAAAAATTAGGTTTTGACTATTACTTCTCTAGGTTAGACACACAGCTAACCTAGAAAGGAGAACTTGCTTGCAGATTGCTCATGATACTTTAAAAATCCGGGGCATTTGTTTACAGCTCCTGGTTGCGCTCAGACCAGAAAACAGCGGTGAGGAATGGACTGGCAGCTGCAGAAATCCAGTTTCTACTTTTCTGTATCCTCTTTGATACCTAGAGCAAAAACTGGCAGCCTAATAAAAGAAAGAGATGGGGCTGAAGTTTCTTTTTAAAAAGAAAAGTGAAAGTTAGGGATATTAGAAGTTGCAGAAGGACTTCTGGTTGAAGCCACATGAAAATGCTCTCATAAACAATCCAAAGTATTAGATTCCAATTAGAATCCAAATGCAATCAGTAAATGTTCAAGGCAATTTTGGGGAAAGAAGTTCCCAGGACTAGATAGGGTTTATGCCAAAACACAGAAAGCCACTCATAATAAATTTTCTCTCACGGAGTTTTCTTCCTTTGAAAAGAACCAAATTTTCCTTTTGAAGCTGAGGTTTCTCAGTACTTTTAGGTAGTCATTTCACAAGCCACCTGAAGGAGATAGTTACTTGGATTTCACCAGCTTCTAACACCTTTTTTCCAGATGCCCTTGAAAAAGCCTAACTACAAAGTCAGAGTACAAGGCTTTATGCAACTTGCTCCCAAGAAGTGCTTCACTGGTTTCGGTCCCACTGCTGAGTAGAATGAGGCTGTACTTTTCAAAAAGCAAACACCACTCCTTGCACACTAGTTAAAAGGTCAGCTTGGGCTGAGCTTGCCTTGTTTCACAGAATCACAGAATCACAGAATCACAGAATCACAGAGTGTTAGGGATTGGAAGGGATCTCAAAGGATCATCAAGTCCAATCCCCCTGCCAGAGCAGGAACCTAAATGACATCACACAGGAAGGTGTCCAGGCGGGTCTTGAATGTCTCCAGAGAAGGAGAATCCACAACCCCCCTGGGCAGCCTGTTCCAGTGCTCTGTCACCCTTACTGTAAAGAAGTTCCTTCTAGAGTTTAAGCGGAACCTCCTGTGCTCCAGCTTGTACCCATTACCCCTTGTCCTGTCATTGGGCATCACTGAGAAGAGCCTGGCTCCATCCTCGTGACATTCTCCCTTAACATATTTATAAACATTAATGAGGTCTCCCCTCAATCTCCTCTTCTCCAAGCTAAAGAGACCCAGCTCCCTCAGCCTTTCCTCATAAGGGAGATGCTCCACTCCCTTAATCATCTTGGTGGCTCTGTGCTGGACTCTCTCTAGCAGTTCCCTATCCTTCTTGAACTGTGGGGCCCAGAACTGGACACAATATTCCAGATGTGGCCTCACTAAGGCAGAGTAGAGGGGGAGGAGAACCTCTCTCGACCTACTAACCACACCCCTCCTAATGCACCCCAGGATGCCATTGGCCTTCCTGGCCACAAGGGCACAGTGCTGGCTCATGGTCATCCTGTTGTCCACCAGGACTCCCAGATCCCTTTCCCCTACACTGCTCTCTAACGGGTCTGTCCCCAGCCTATACTGGAACCTGGGGTTGTTCCTGCCCAGATGCAGCACCCTACACTTGCCCTTGTTATATTTCATTAAGTTCTTCTCTGCCCAGCTCTACAGCCTGTCCAGGTCTCGCTGGATGGCAGCACAGCCCTCTGGCGTGTCAGCCACTCCTCCCAGCTTCGTGTCATCAGCAAACTTGCTGACAGTGCTCTCTATTCCCTCATCCAGGTCATTTATGAATATATTGAATAATACTGGACCTAGTACTGACCCTTGAGGGACTCCACTGGACACAGGTCTCCAACTAGACTCTGCCCCATTGACTACTACTCTCTGGCTTCTTCCCACCAGCCAGTTAACGGTCCAAATTGTTTGTTTCGACTATGCTGTAAATACCATTTTCCTTCTCCCACTCTCCCTTGCCTTCAGCAACAGCAGCTCCAGGAAGAGGTAACATGATTCTGGGAAGGCAGAGAAGAGAACTCAACAATAGTTTAAAGATTTTTTCACCTTTTGCTCCATTGTTGTTCCCAAGCTATTGAGCTGCCAGACCTTGGCAACTGAGTGCCCCGCATCCCCACGCCTGTGCTAAGATCAGATTTCCATTAGTGTTACTGAATTATTTAGTGAATGCATTGAAGATTGAAATCAGCTACTGAGCTGTGTACCTTCTCACTCTATCTTTCAAGGCTGCACAACAGCAGGCGTATTGTCAGAGAGACTATCAATCCTGAAATTAAAGTAGAAAAATCCATGGAGTTCAAAGACAGTAAATTCATACCTCATTCTTTAGTATTAAAGTAAACCAGTATATTAAAAACAAAAAAAATCAGATTTCACAGATATATGTGAACGAACGCAAACAGAGAGCATGAACCCAGAAGAGTTATTCTTTCACGCATGTATGCTAAAAATTTAAGATATTATTTGGAAAGTCAGTGTGCCAGAACTTGGTCTTAAGTTTCAGTCACCAAACCATGAATACATGTTGTAACTTTACACATCTGACTGATTCTATTTTCTACAAGGGGATTAAAGCTCTTATGCTCAAAATTATTAATGTGCATACATCAGTATGTTGCAGTTCGAAATCCACAAATATAATGAGACACAGCAGGCCTTTCCGGATCCCCAGCATTTAAAAGACCGATATTCATATGTTGGCTTCTTTCACTGTTTTTCTTCTTTTGTGCCAGCAATCCTCGGAATGGAAATCCTACATATCCAGGATCTGAAGTCTGTTGCATAAAAAGAATTATTTTAGCTATGATAAAAAATTGCTGATTTGAGTATACTATCACTTTTTTTCCCCTATGTAAATAAACATGTTCATTTCACTCTAGTTTTACAGTTTGGGGTGAAGTATAAACTAAAACCAAATGGCATTTTATTTTGAAGGGCTGAGTAACAGCTGCCATTTTTGTTCTATTTACTCTATTTTTTTTTTTTTGTCACTATATATTTCTGTATAAAGATCAAAGCAAAATACAGAAGCAAAATATTCTTCATTTGAAACAACCCAAATAAAATTGACATTTTTAGTTAGTTTCAAACTTCTCACAGAAAATTATTAAACAAATAGAATGCAGATTCTCTTTTCAGTTTTTCTCAAGAAGAGCTTGATTTGGTAACACCTATTTTTTCTCATGGCACTATACTCACATACCTAACTACTCTATGAAAATACTGGCTTTAGACATAGAGAAGGTGGTATTTGTAATCCCACCAAATCAGTCCTTGATACTTTGTTAAGACAGACAGCTAGTATCAGTTGTAGTACTAAGTAGCTTTTCCCTGCACACTGAACTGAAATGTTCAACTTTATTCCCAGTGATGAGGCAATGATAAGAAGTTTGAGGTGCTCGCTACATCACAGGCAACTGACTGGAAAATGAAAAGCATTCTGATCCTTTGACTATGAGCTGAACCATAACACACAATTATTTTCTAGTTAAAAATGAAACAATGGAAGCTAGTTTTTTAAAGGCATAATCAGCACTTTTCATTCTAATGATGTTTATATAATTACAAGAAATTTTTCTTAATTTATTTCCCTAAGAATTAATTACTACTCTTGTGGGGAGCAACCATTAGGACACTGTCTGCATCCCCAGTATGATGAAGCAGCCTAACTCTGATCTAAATCTATGAACAAAGAAGAAATTCCACTTGGCAAAATATTCTTTTACCTTTTAAATTGATTTGTCTGTTAATTTGTAGAGGGTTCACCTGTCTAATTATAATGATGCTAAACACATATAAAGACAAAGTGGCTTTGACAAGTCTTTGTTATGTGCAATCAAATGATGAGATATTCTTCAATGCAAGAGCAGAACAGACAGCTAAATCCTTGGTTATGAATTTTTGTAAAATCACAGCACTGAGAATATAATATTGACAAGTAATTATCAAACATGTTCAGAGATATTGTTATGGAGTCTCCTTTATAGCTGGCTCTTCCAAGATTTCAGTGGCTTAGCACTAGTTCACATTAGAGCTTATCAGCTCACTCTTTCGATGATTACAGTACCAGCTTGCATATACTAATGAAAGGCATCCATAAAGTAGAACATAATAATATTCAGGCCCTAAAAAGGGGCACTCCTGAGGGTGATAGTGTTGCAATGCTTTTCAGGTGATATCTTGCTAGCTGGATATTTTCACAAGAGAATAAAATTAAAAGTGAAATTGTATTAAGGTTAAGTAGTACCCTTTCCCTGCGACCATTTTTGGAAATAACTATGGCAAATGGGAAATTTAGGAGGTATACAATATATAGCTCTAGACAAACACACACATAATGAGAGACCAACATAAAGATCTGTTGTTAGAAACGTAGAAACTGGAAGACAAGCAACTATAAACTGTGCATGTGCAATGCCTCATTAGTTAATGTAATGGCCACGGTTTTCCCCCCGTAAGAACAAAATTAAGTACATCTGTTCTTAACTTACTGGCAATTTCTTACTTGAGATTTGAGCCGGTTGCATGGCCCTCATAAAGCACAATACATCTTTGATGGAAACTCCTGTGGGATGCTGTTGGCTTCAACGTCAGCTTGATCTAGGTTTTCACGCTCAGGAGTTTAACAAAACGCAGCATCATCATTTACAGACCTAGACCTGGACGGGCTGTTATTAAAAAAAAAAGAACACATTAAAACCCTTTAACATCCACATTGAAGATTTCATACTGATATTGAAGTATGTGGGCTACTATGGGAAACGCTAGCACTTTTTGCTAAATGATGTGAGTTTTTCCCCAAAGACCTAGTTTTCCAGCATAATGTGATTGCATTAGACTCACAGTTTTCAATAGTAGAAAGTGAACGTGCAAACAATGGTTATGATTCTCCCACTCCTACTTTTTTACAGGAAAAATATCAGATTATATATGTTAAAAAAGTGTTCAAAAAATACAACGTTAATGCAAGCCTTCAGAATATGTGGTAAAATCTATAACATGAACTTATGTATATCATCTATAACATGTATATTGTGTATATTATGTATAACATATATTATATATAATACATATAAATGTTTACAATTGCTTGTCTCATAAGGTCTTTTTTTCACATTTTTAACTCTTGAAACTGTCAGTATATTGAGAAAAACTTGTGAAAATAGCCATTACATGTTGTTTTCTTTTGCCTTCTCCACCAGCACTTTCTTCACTTCAGTGGTTCCCTCTGCACATCGGGAACTGGGAGGTGGTAAAACACAGGGGAAGGTATCTTCCCATGCAGAATAAATTCTGACATCACTCAAACAATCTTAATTTTAGTTTCATTTTGACAAAACTACCAGAGCTATTTCTGGTAATCATTTTGTCTATACTATTCATTTTTAGAGTAAAATTATGGGGATTTTAAAAGGAGGCGGATCTGATCAAACATAATTGGTCCTACTTTGAGAAGCAGAACAATCAGAGTAACTGTACAATCTACAGCTCTTTTGGTCTATGGGCTTATTATTTCTACTGAGAAATGTAGAGGAAGCAGGGTCTCATCTTCTGTTTTCTGCGATCCATCAAGAACTTTATGCCTTTTGAAAGTCCCACAATCTCTTAGCATTATATATGCAATGTTTAAAACAAAGTCATACAATCTTAGCTAAGCTCTGTAGTCCTTTTTTTCCTAATTTTAGTATTAATGCTGATTAGTGTATGCCATTATCAATGAAATTTCATTAATAGGCTTGCACAACCTAAGAGGATAGATAAACTTGTACATCAGCAGCGATATTTTTGTATTTTTTTTTCAATTTGCTTTTCAACACTATAAGAGATTGCATATACTTCTACTAAAAGCTCCTCAGAATTGTTTTTGCCTCCCCAGGCTATTACTTTTCCAGTTGTTTGGTCTAAACACTAAGATGCTGCGAAGTAGACCTTTTCAAACAGCTAGATTGAGCTCTGCCTCTCTCTTTGCATCTCTATCCTCAGCATTCTTCCCACCCTCTTTGAATAACCTGCATCCTTCTCTTTGTCTAAATGATGTTAATATAAGATCCTATTAGGATAATGTAAATAATGCATATCTAGAAATTGCACCACCGTTAAGAAGTTGAAAGCAGCAACAACACAAGATTTGTGTTAGGAACCACTGTTAACTGCCTAAAGGCAGCATGATATTTAATGGAATGTTCACAGTATTTAACAAAATGCTCATACTTCTGGTATAGTGTGCCTATCTACATTTTCTCCATTGTATTTTTTCAGGAGGTAGAAAACATGAGTCTTTAAAAAGGAGTTAGTATGAGTTTATGACCCCGCATCACTGTTATAGCCTAAAATTCTTCTTTCAAGGCATGTTTTAGATTTTGATTAACTTTTTTTTTTTCTGTGACATCTGTTTTGTTTCAGCTGTCTGAGATAGGAAATGAGGAGCGCTTTCATAGTTGGATTGCCTGTCATTACTCTACCATCTATAGATACCATTCATTTTCCAGCTGAAATATTGTTTTGGAATGTTGTAAAATGATACTCCCTTTACGTCTCAAATTATTCCTACAATGTTGGTCAAAAAACTGAGAAACACCTCATTTTGAAGCATAGTCATAGTACCAGGTCACAAGTGTAATTCAATGCTCTTTATATAGTGTTTTTCCCCTGGTTGTTCTGACGATGAAAGAAGCACTGGGAATTTATGAACTTATTTAGCAAGTGAGTTTTTGTGGATTTTTTTTCATTTATAACATTAAAAAGTGAAGATGGGAAAAGTCCTTGCAAAATGATACACTACCTGATCTGGCCAGGAAAAAGTCATCCTTCTTGGAGTGCTGGTTTATTAACAGGGATAACATTTTTATTCAATCCTATAGGAATCCTCACAGCTGGATTTTTCCCCACGCCTGTCTAATACTCAGATTCATTCTGTAAGGAATGCCGAAATCTTACAGTGGGCAGACATGCATTCAAATTCTCCTCACTGTGACACCTATTCTCACCTATGATTTTCCCCAGTAACATAATAAAACAGCTACATGAGTCAAAAAAAATTACCTCGCATTTTGCTAGAAGAATTGATTTAGGCAGGGGGTTTAAGACAATTCTTTTCTGGGTTTACTATTGTTAAAAACAGAACGAAACAAATACAGCTGGTAAATCCCTTGGAATTTACACCTCAGTCTACGATAACAACGTGTTCTGAAAACTTTAAGATCACAGGTACTCAGATTCACTGAACATCAAGCTCTCGCTCAAGATGTCACAAAACTGTTACTGATTCAAACTCTTCTCTGATTATAACTTTTCAAAATTCAAGTCTCACCCACTTAGATTATATAACAGAATTTGAGAAAGGCCAACAATACTGTTTTAACATTCAGATGCTTTGATATTTGGGACAGCTGAGAAGAGGAAGAGCATTGAATCTGGAACCACTTCAGAACACAAACCACTGTTAAGCTCAGGCTGTCTAAAAAATGAAGACAAATTAAAGAAAATGGAAAGTGATTTCCTGTTCCCTGTGTGAAAATTACTTGACCAACATTGTGAAAACTCTAACATTCATAACTGTAAAAGTCATTAACCAAAAGTCCTCCAGCTTGAAGAGATCTTGTTTCCTGTAACTCATCAATACTTTAGACATGAGACAAGGGCTGAACTGCTATTTTTGACCACCATTCTTATGCTAAATTTTGCATTTCATTGAGAACTGAAAGCTTCATCAATATTATTTCCTGCTGTATAGTGGTGGTAAAACTGATGGTTGGATAAAGTTAAATCCAGCATTTACTTCCTTTAAAAAAAAAAAATCATAACTGAAACAAATGTTGAATCTAAGTTCAAGCCACTGGATGCTGGCTTGACTCTATGTGTGTGTGTATGTGTAGGACACGAACTGGACCAGTTCCACCAGAGTTTCAGCTCATGCATTTTAGAATCATAGAATCATAGAAGGCCTTGAGTTGGTAGGGACATTAAAGATAATCCAGTTCCAACCCCTCTGCCATGAGAAGTATGCCCGTTCTTGTCCCATGACAGTAGCACAGCTTGCTTTTTTATCTCACGGCTGCACCTGACCTCATTGGACCCCATTATTTCATGGTTATGCAAGAAAATGATGAGACTGAAAGACAGTAGTGGTTGAGGTCTGAGTCATATTGCTGAACTGTATCTACAGCATGACACGTGCATAGGCACCTACACCTCATACCTTTGTGGCAGGAAGCTGCGGAATTACTTACCTGCTTGTCTGGAAGTTGCATTTGCTTCATCCAGTCAAGCACTCTGCTTCTCCATGGCCACATTTAGGTAAGCAGGAACACAGCTGTACCCTGGAGCAGATAATTTTTTAACTGTTATGCTTAGTTTATACTGAGATAAAACGATTTTGGTGTTGTTGTTAGCCAGTATACTGATATTTAAACTTGTGGGATAAGCAACTCCATCTCATTCTATGGACTAACAGAGGACATGAGGCCTGGACCAGGCTCTGTAGTGTTTTTCAACACTATGCTCACTTTAAAAGGGGCAGAAGAAAAACAAAAGAGAAACATTTCCATAGCTATTGTTTTAGGAGCTCAGAATCAGACTTTTGCCTGGTGTCTATGTGTATCAATGGAAAGTATGTGGCAGGGCTGCAGGCTGTCCCCTCCTTCTCCTCCCAGTTTCCATTTAAAGACCCAACATATTTGAGAAGAACAAATCTGTTTCCTATTTTCTGCACAATAGGGATGCAACTTTTAGCTTCAGGGGACAAAAAAAAACCCAAACAAAACAATTCAAAGTAAAGTGCATGAGTTCATGAAACAATCCTCAGCACAAGAGAGACTGCAGAAGGTAGAAAATTCAATAGGAGACACAAAATTTGCCAGATGTGGTTAACAGTAGTGGGAGCCAGGGGACTTGCAGGTCTGTTCTTTTTCTCTAGCAATTATTTCCTGGGTGCCTTTAAGTAAGTGAAAGAAACCTCTCTTTAGCTGACTGTGTTGTGTTCAGTCCCTGATTCTGCAAGTTATGCACTATGTTGCCTCAGATTACCAATAACAGTCCATTTGTCTATTCATGCTTTCAATTCCTTATAGCAAGTATTCTTTTCTTTCTTTCTGTTTTTATACAAACCCAAGGAAAACCATGATAGGACCTAAGTAATGATCCTAAGCACAAGTATCTGACCCTAAGCACCGTGGCCTAACTTCAAAGTTGATTCTGGTGTGAGCGTGGAGTTGGTCCAGATTGTGGTCCAATGTAGTGTTAGGCACCAACCTAAATTAGCCTGTGGTTATATTTCACAGCAATAGAAATTCAGTGTGTATTTTAATAAGCAAATAGTCTTGTCATTAATATTCGCACATTACCAGACTGCAGCTATGGGATCCAAACAGCATTCTAAAGTTCCTAAAGCCTTCTTGTAGGAGGTTACTCATGCTGATTCCCACATCCATCTTGGGTTCAGCAGTCTTGTAGGTCTGTGTACGGTTGGTGAGCCATAACCCATCTCTCACATTAAACAGGAGGTGCAGTTAAGCCTGTTCTGATGTGTGATACCTAGGAATAGCAAAGACAATTTGTGAAGGCAATCAGTCACTCAGTGAGAGCTAGTCCCTTTCTTCCCTCCCCAGATTATTGCAGTTACTCCAGTTACTGGAGATTCTCTGACTCAGAAAGGCTTTGAGCAAGTCTCCCAGTGATGGCAGACCTGGAAACCTTGAGCAAAAAACTTCCCTTCTACTATTAAGAGCTCTGTTATGTTTAGCAGAAGAGGATGTTGCATGCATTGTGTGTGAGCAAACAGCTACCAAAGAATATACAGAGTTTGTAGGATCCATCTCCCCTCCCTATGAAACAATCCATCGTGTTGACTAAATGCTGTGGTTGCAGAACCTAAGTGAGCTTTCTTTCCACATGAGAAAAAAACACGTCTTGCTGCGTGTCTGAGGGAAGCCCATAGTCACCTGCTTTTGTTTGCTCGTGTTATTTCTGTGATCTTGTGAGGATACATAGCAAAGAACTGCAAAACCTCTCATACGGGTTAGGAAAAAAGTGAAGCAGCAACAGGGAGGTTCAGTGTGTCTGAGTAAGACAAAAATGCAGAGTTGAGAAAATTACAACTAAGCATTGCAGTCTGGAAGTAGAAAGTTAATTTCTGACATCAAAAAGCTTTGTGTCCCCAAGACACAGGTAGCAAGAAAGAATCTAAAGCAGAAAAGCTACCTTTGGCCAATCAGTGATGTTTCTAAATTACTCACCATACCCAAGTACTTGGATCCAAGGTCTTCATACAATCATTTAGGCTGGAAAAGACCTTTAAGATCATTGAGTCCAACAGTAAACCTAACACTGTCAAGTCCACCACTAAACCATGTCCCTAAGTGCCACATCTAAACATCTTTTAAATACCTCCAGGGATGGTGACTCTGCCACTTCCCTGGGAAACCCATTCCAGTGCTTTACAACCTTTTCTGTGAAGAAATATTTCCTATTGTGTAGTATAAACCTCCCCTGGTACAACATGAGGTCATTTCCTCTCATCCTATCACTTGTTACTTGGAAAAATAGACCAACCCCCGCCTCACTATATCCTCCTTTCTGGTAGTCACAGAGAGCAATAAGGTCTCCCCTGAGCCTCCTTTTCTCCAGGCTAAACAGCCTCAGTTCCCTCAGCTGCTCCTCGTAAGACCTTTCTCTAGACCTCTCACCTTACACATACGTATAGTAGTTTTTACAGATGTCTTTTTTTTTTGGGTGACTGAATTGAGACACTGAAAAAGCTGTAATTTAGAAGGATCTGTGAATCTATATTCTGGAAAGATTAATATCTTTCTAGATATCTTTACTATCTCTGTTAACAATACTAATAAAAGGATATTGCTGGCTTTTCAAAATCAGAACACAGAAAATTATAGAAACCTAAAGAAAAATAAATCTTAGACATGAGAAAGTTGGAGAGTATTAATATTCCAAATCAAACAGTGCCTTGTAATCCTAATTAGTCCTTTAATAATGAAGGAGGTCAGATCTGTAGCCAGAAGTTAAGCATCTGTATGCATATGTAGGGGGAAAGCCACAGTGCTCACACAGTTATGTATTAGGGAAAACTTCAAACTACAGGTTGCAATCTACACACTATCCACTGGTTTGCCATAACATTAATTCTGGTCTTGTCTGGGAATACATACCAAATTTCCGGCCCTCACTGCAACATTAGGTGGCACGTAACTGAAAATTAAAATGGAAAACCTTAAGTGACTGGAAAGACTATAGAGAACTTTTAATATCTGTGTTGCACTGAGAAAACATTAGTTACCCAGTGACCTCTTATTTTGCAACTATCTCATTCAACTAGACACAACTGATTATACCTGCTCTTCTATCATACATTTGGTAAAAGGCATGAGGGAGAAACAAGGACAAAGACAACAACCAGAATAATGACCCCTTCTATTTATATGTAGCCTTGCATCCCAATATTACCTACTTCAGGGATGATAGTGGGACCCATCAGCAAAATGCAGCTACTCCTGGAGCTAAATATATATTCATAAACAGAGTTAGAAAGATGAGAGCTTGTTAGACTAACTTTAGTTCTGTCAGGAAAGAAATTTTTGTGATACATACATGCATTAACAGAAGCAGGCAGGTAATCGCACCCTATATCTAAAAAACACAATCCTCAGACTACTGGCTAATTATGTCAGCAACAAAACCCCCGAATTCTAGGCACTAAACACTAGTCTCAATCACATAACAGCATTGTTCGTGTCATGGTGGGTTCAGGCTGGATGGGGATTCAGGATTCAAAATACTATTCAGCGCTACCTTTTTCATCTTACTATTTCATTTTAAAATCTTCTTTTCTTTTGTCACTATTAAAAAAAACCAAACAACAACAACAAAAAACCCTCCAACTACTGTGTGCCTTCCACCTTTTGTCCAGCATAACAAAACTTCTCCATGAGCTGACCTACACCCACGCTTGGATGCAAAGCCTCCCGCTTTCCTCCAGCTTCTGCAGAATGCTACATCCACAAGCCAAAGCCTCTCGAATGAGAGTAAATTACCTTGTGCGGTTTCTTGCCAAGCCATTAGGTGCTTTGGCAGCAAATGCAGAACCAACAAAGTTGTAGTCAAAAGTTCTTCTGACAGTCAGTGCTACTGATTTTTTTAGCTCCCTGATTAGATATCAAATTGATTACACATATTAACCAGACAGTGCTTCATCTGGCTTCCTATCATGCTACAGATCTGAGTGTAACTCACAGTGGGTAGCTCCCATTTCATATCCATGGGACACAAAATCTTTATTTTTATGGGTCGTGGAATTCATGGCTCATCTCCTACCTGTGGGATTGCTTGTCTTACTGAATGAGAGCAGCAGGATCCATGCAGTTGACACACTCGTACTTTAACTCCACATTCATATAAAAACATTTCCTGACAAACACACAGAGTCACACATCCCTAGTGCCGCTTAAGATTATGGACAGATGGGGCAGAATAAGAGAGGGAGCAGCTCTGAAGGTTTCCTTGTCCTGTGATAGGCCTGCTGTGAACTAACATGGCTGCAAATATAATACTCATGTATCAATATCAACCCTTGAATGTGAAAACACGAGACCCAATGCCTTGAAATTATGGGACCGCTTCCAATATTTACCTGGTTTTAAACTTAACAACCTTGGCAACATCTCTTACAAGCATCACTACCTAGTTTAAAAGATCCCTTGTGAGAGAGAACCAAATTTTAACTGCAGGGAAATACTGAAGTCACTTGGCTGAAGTGAAACTACAGGGATTTTGGTGGGGTTTTTTTCAAAGCAAATGATTCCTGTAAGGACGTTTTTTCTTTCCTCCCAAGAATGTTTTGGTTTTGGTTGTTGTTTTTTTTTTTTAAATTATAGTTACAATCTTCTATGAAAGGCTTAGCTTTTTTTAAAAAAGAAACAGTTAAAAGTTACTACATTTCATATGTAAAGAAAGGTTGTATGAAAAAAAGGGAATTCCCCACTTAAGAAAATGCATTTGTCTATGAGAAAGTTGTTTTCATATATGCATATATTACAATGGCTAAGCAAAGCAACAGTTGGACTCTTCTCAGAACTTGATTGAGTGGCAAGGCCACACTCAATCAAGAATTTGGGATGCAAAACCAGTAGGATGTAGAGCTGTATGTACTCTCTTTTTTTTTTCAATGCCCCACCAAACAGCTCTGCCTGCAGGTGGTGGAACACCTGCTGGTGTTGCTGTGACAGCAGTTCTGAGCACATCAAAAAACCACCTCTTCTCCACAGACATTCCCTGAGAGCAGCTGACAGCCATTTGGTGCAGCTTGTTACTGCGAAGGACCCTAGAGGAGTTAGTGCTTTGTACCACAGTGCTTATGAACCGTCAAAGCTGTGCTTGGGAGTGCTTTCTTGCTGTGCAGAAAGTCTCGGTGTAACTCATGACTAAGTTACATCCTCTTTCAGCTCCAGCCAGTCCTGCACGGGCAGAACAGTTAGTCTTTTTAGCACTATTATTATTAATAATAGTATTCTTAGGCTGTCTGAGACAGCAGGAAAAGGGAGTTTAAGATAGCCTTTAAAAGAAACAAGCACACAGCTGGTGCTGGCAGCAGCGGTGAGCATCAAAGGGCTTGGAGTGGAGCAGGGAGCCAGAACCATGTGCGAGGGAGGTGTTTTTGTGGCAGGCACTGTCCCAGAGAGACAGGGAAAAGGAAACATCACAAAATTATTCAGAAATGTGATTTCAGGATGGGAAAGGAGAGGCAAGGGAACCGTTAGGAAATATCTACTTGCACAAAAAACACGGTGTCTGAAATGGTGCAGAAGCTCCTGAATGGGGCAGGGAAGGCAGCTGCTCAAAACAAGAGAGCAAGCAATGGCCATGAGAGAAATTTCTTCCATCACACACAGCTGGGCAGAAACAAACAGAGCCATTATATACTCATGAGTTAGTCTAAAACAGTGCTAAACTGAAAACCTAAAATAATTGGGAGGCGAATCAGAGCGCACTGAAGAAATGCTCCTGAGATGCATACCTAAGACCCTGAGGTGACCTATATGCCTACCTTACAATCCTGCTAATCTCTGCTGGATCTCTCCTGCACACACTGAATGCGGTGCTGACAATCGGAGCTTACTGAGGGACTGAGATTTCCCTGGAAATATTATGGGTATCATTAACCTTTTTCATTACCACGAGCTTGAAGTTGGCTTATCCACAGGCTTAACTCTCTCTTCCCTTCCCTGCACTACCACAAAAACACATGCAGAATTTCAACCCTTGCATCCCTTTACTCCCCCTAATTCTTCACAGCGTTCAAGGCACACTAGCCTTTTTGCTCTGCCAGAAGCAGCAACCCAGCTCCCCTGGCAAATAACACAAGAAAACAGCCCAGCCAAGTCGTGCGCTTCTTCACTTTTATTCTGTACATTTCCACACAAGTCACAATACAGAAAAAGTATCCAAAAGGAACAGTAATCAGCTCTTTCACTGTATACAGATTTCCTCCTTCCTCTGGATTAAAATCTCATTGTTTAGTAACACAGTGATCAAGATACTTTGTATAAATAGGAAATGAAAGAAAATCAGGGAAGAAAATACTTTCTGACTTTGCTACAAAAAAAACCCCTCCCCTTTCCCATATCCCCCTTCACTGCTGATTACCTGTACCCTGATTCTCTGTTAAACATATAGCTTCATTTCACGGGTGCTGCTGCATGCCTCGGATTCCTTTTGCTGACTGGCAGTCTCATGATGCACAGATCTGGGGTGTTATGAATGGGGTCAGGCAGCAGAAAAGAGCCCTTTGTGATGTTATTACAACTCCTGGAACAGATGTGGGTTCATGTAATAGGATATGTACAAATACTGGAACTCTGGATGCCCTTGAAATGTTGGCCGAATATGTGCATTTGTTATTTGGGTTTACTGGTCTATTCAGAGAATGAAACACACTATGCAGTGGTCCAGATTCTGACCTCTGTGACATCTTGCTTCGCCTGGAGTGAATTCAGTGCAGAGGAGGTCAGAATCTGTCCTTCATCTGTACTCCATCATCTCCAGCAAGCAGAAAGTAAATGTCCATTATGTAGTCTGATGGAAACTCAGCCTTTCCATCATACTCCTGTTCATAACCATTCCACATGATGATGACTCCCTTCTGAGCTCTGTTCCTTTTTGCAGAAACATCCCAGTTCCCTAACTCTTCACTAACTGTTGTCCTAGTTTTTAATTAATTTTCATCTCTCGTTTGCCAAGTAGCCAGAGGAGATGCCGCTGTGAAGGCCAGAGAGTCTGCTCCCTCAGATATTTGGCTTTGTTCCCCAGAAACCTTTTACATCAATGAACTCATGTAGCAATTTCTGATCTGGTGGAAAAGATACTGCCATACCTCCATGATAGGAGTGAGGTGACAGAAAGAAGTGTATCTAAGTTGGGCTCTCCCAAATGAAACCCTCTGTGGTCAATAAACTCAATATGATGACATAAAACTGCTCCAAAATTCAACCCTGGAGGGAGGGCAACCACCTAAATGCTTTCATTGACTGGAAATATCACATGGGTTAAAATTTTTAATACAAAATATTTCAAGCATGGCAATTAAGCATAAGAAGTGTATGAGAAACTTGGCATCCTGCAGCACCCTTTAATATCTCACTTTAAGCCTCCTAAACTAAAAAGCATGGGACAGGACTGCTCCCACTGTCCTTCAAAAAATGGTTCCAAAAGAAGCAGGATACTATATGGAAGCAACACAAAAGGCACAGTGAAAACCTCATAAATATTTAATATACAGTAGTTTTTGGCCTCATAACAAAAGGACCTTACCTGTGTGTATGGGAAGATGGTATTATCCCCATTTTACAAATAAGGAAACTGGGACACAGTTGGTGTCACCTTTCACAGGAAGGTGAAAAAACTTACTCAAACTGATTCAATGACAGTGACAGGAATGAAATCTCAACCTCTACCTTCTGTTCTATCTCTTTGACAACAGTACCTCCAGAGATGTGCTGATGAATTATAATACACAGCAAGTGCTTTCCCTATCCTGTGATACAACCATGTGACACACAGTTAAACTAGTGAACTGCCATAAGACCTAAGTATATAATTAAATAATGATTTTTTGGGGTGGTTTTTTTTTTGGGGGGGGGGTGTGTTTGGTTTTTTTTGCGGAACCTTTATACTTTGTGACAATACAACAGGTCAGTTCTTGTTCAGAATAAATCTCCACTGAGTTAGCAGTAACAGCCTCGTAAATCAGGTTCAGTCCTTGTATACATTGCATTTTCATTAGCACACACTTGCAGCTTGATGGGTGTTTACATCTGTAGGATAATCATGTTCCCCCACAATACATCTTGGGTTTTCGCAGTGCAATACCATAGCTGTTCTAAAGCTGTGTCGTAGCAAAGTAGCAATAACAGTGGCACAAAGGCAGGCCTCTAGTTTCTAGCAAAATATTCTGCTCACTGACTCAGAGAGGACACTGCAACCTCTGTGGGCTGTCAGAAGGTTTCTGTGGGAGACACAGAACACAATTCCTCAGCTCTATCATTGGCTAGACCTTCCAAAATCTTTCAAAAGCCTCCTGCTTCCCAAAAGCTGGCTGCATCCAGAATGACTGGCACAGGGTTTACAGCACGAAATAATATAGGCAGACGAAAAATAACCTTAATTTCCCACTGTGAAAGCATGTTTCACCTTGCGGAGATTTCTACAGAGAAAGGCTCACAGTCATATTCCATGTCCTCCTCCTCAGCTCACTGCACCTTGATGGGCCAGTGGCCAAGGCTGGCAGTTCCCAAGTCCATTTGGAAAGAGACTTTAACCCTTGATTATTTCATTTTTCAACAGAATTATAGGACACAGAGTATATGCCACCTACGGTGTATGGGCATCTAGATGGCACCCATTACAAAGGGCAGTACCACGCTGGCTGCTCTGAGAGGGAATAGGCAGGAATCCCAATCCTGGGGCTGCCCCATGCGCCCCTTCTGAGCACCAGGACAAGAAACAGAAAGAGCATAGAAGAGCTGTTAAGAAAGGAAGGCAGCTCCTACAGGCTTACTGATATCTGTATGTATTTTTCACATCGCCTGGCAAATGGTGTGTTATCTGGAATAGGTAGCTCCAAAGAATTGTTACTTTTGCCAGTGAGGTGATAGATGGATCTTTCTGCACATGAGGCATTCCCGCTTTTCCCCTGCCCCAAATCTGTGAGGTGCAGCAATAAGCTAGAGAGAGAGACAAAGCTTCCAAGAGCTGCTTAGTGCTTTGAAGGCTCAGTCACTTATTTTCTTTTCTCCAAAGCTGTTGCATGATCAAAGGAAGCAGATGGAGGAGAATCACTCTGCAGTGACATGTAAATGGAACAAAAAACCTGATAAGTCTCTACCATCTCCCTGTGATTTTTCTGAGATAAATGCTGAGCAGAAAACCATATAGTAGCAGGGCCAGCCATTTCACAAGAGAGACCAGAACACTGGCTCACCAGTTGGAAGCAGCTGCCACTTCTCATGAGAAGGCTTCTTGTCACGGAACAACTCAATCACATTTACCCAGGCAAATACTATTTAACATGAAAATCACAAAGGAAATGAATGTTAGAGTAGATAAAAAAAAAAACACTCTATTTTTCTTAGTGATATTAAAACTAAGCTCGAAAGGGTCAAAATCCACCCCTCAGATGTAAACCCAAATCCATCGTGCTTCCTGTCTGCTTAATCTAGAGACATTACAAACTGCCCTCAAAAGTGCCTTTAGTGCTGCACATCCAACTTGTTCCTAGTACAGCAGAATTTTAACATTCCCTACCCATGTCTGTGCATGGTCAGAAGATATCCAACCATCTATGACTGGTCACGCAGAAGTGTCCTAGGAGCAAGCACATGAGTAGGATTTTGACCTTTCGAGTCAAAAATGATGGTAGCATGAGCTCAGGAAATAAGAGGTCATCAAAGAATAAAGGCTTAGTAAGGGAGGTCTGGAAAGGACAGAGCAAAATAAGAGGAAGAAAAAGCAAAGAGCGTTGGAGATTATTTTAAATAAAATTTAAATAGCATGATGTTCCATTTCCTTCCTGCCATTAGCTGCCAGCAAGGTCACTTTTTTCGTAGCTTTGACATGAATATACTGCTCCCATGTGCCATGGAGATAAGGACACTATTACAGCAGTGGCAAGACTACAGTAGAAAATTCACAACTGCATCCATCTCCTGTTAAAACAGACGTATCAACAACAATTTTCCCCTTCTGATCAAGAAAAAAGCCATGGTCCCAGGAAAAGGGCTGAAGCAGGGCAGAGGAAAGACAGCTATTCATTTTGTGGCCTATAGCAATGATTTCTTTTGATGTGATATTGTTTCCATTCATTTGGAATGAAAACCTTGAGTTTTGGCTAAGGAGCAGGGAAAGGTGTCATTGAACAATTCGGGGATCAGGGCACACTTTGTGAAGCCTCAAGATTTGCAAATAGAGGGGTGTTCCCCCCTAGCATATGTAGTGATCCCTATAGGGGCAGGAACAGGATACCCCCTGCAGTTGTATAACTACTGGGAACACTGATCTCGGAGACATACACCCATCTCACTTTATTAAAAGGAAATACATCCAATTATAGTGCATAATTACTCACTGCAGTGATATTTAGTATCTACCATTGCAAATCCCTATTCAGAAAATAGCGATGCTTATGGAAGCCATTCTATAGGATCCCCATTTCCAGGGCCCAGCTTAAATTTGCTTTTCTAGTTTTGTCTTCTTTGAAAGTTGGACTAAATGATCCTTGAGGTCTCTTCCAACCTGGTGATTCTATGATTCTGTGATTCTATGATTCATTTTTTGTGTGAATGTCATGCAGAAAAAAACCAACCCAACAACACAGTAGAAAAATGCAGCTATCTATTAGGGCCTATTTAGCCAAGTAGAAATCACTCGTGTCTGCTACAGCAGGATCAAGTGTTTCTTGAGCTTCTTCTCCATACCTGACAAACTTAACTGGTTCTTATAGTTCCTAGACAGGATCTGGACTCCTGAATACAGGTAGGAATAGGGACTGCCTTTTACCTCTCCATGGCCGCAGGCTGAGGAAAAAGCAATAATTAAGGCGGTTGGAACCAGAAGGCCATTTTTCTCACTAAAATAAAGTGTAACACTAAGAAATTAATTGCTACTGTGTTTCACACATTAGTAGATAGATAATTGCTGCAGCACTTGTCATAAATGGAGCACTGGATTGCCACTGTGCACATTTTGCTTAGTGGCAGGTTACACATCAAGCAGCCTTCCAGATAGGCACTAATTGAAAAGCCAGGTATTACACTTTGCCAGCAAAAGGAGGCTGGTTCTAGATGAAGTAATTACATAAGTAGTACTATATTGCTAAAAGTAGTGCTTATTTTTTGCATGTCAAAGTGCTACAGCTTCTACGCACTTTGTATATGAATGCTGGAGCTGTTAGCATACCGGTGAACCCTGAAACAGCATCACCAAATCAGGATTGTGTTTCTAGTGGATGAGGGCAATGTAACAAAAAGAAATTTCTGAAGAAAGTAAGTCTTTTGCTTTCAGGAATATTCACCTTCTCTTATGTGTCTGTCAAGAGAATCATTACCCTTTTAGATTCTCTTCCATGTAAGGGATCCAAGAGCATAAACTGACTGTTTTTAAAGGGCTAACCATCAAATTATTTCCTGAATTATAGATGTGCTTATGTTGAAACAAATGCTTTTGTTGCAGAGCATCCCCCTGCTTCGACTTAGAAGTTACGACGTGCTACATCAGAATGAAGGTTTTTTAAAATGAGCTGACTGTCTTCCCCACTCTCTGGGTAACTAGATACATATGTACTGTATAGGATAGATTGTCTGGGTTTTTTTTTTTTTTAAAAAAAAAAAAAAGGAAGAAAAAGAAAAAAAAAAAGCTGTCTGAGAAACAAGAAACTGCAGCTGAGACTGGAATGTGGCACCTTATAAATAAGGGAGGAGACAAGATGCACTCTGATGGCTGAATACAGTAAGGTTATTCAGCTCTAAGCCTGGCTACTCACTGAAGTCAAATGTAATGAATTTACTGGTGTGATCAAGGCCTGAGGGAGGGAATTTTCCCCTTTTGGAGGAATGGCACCATATGTGGGCCAGGAAATCCCTTGGCCAAAGTGGAGGGTGTTGGTCCTGTGCACATCTACAGGGGACAAGAGAATGCCCACTCTGTGGGCACCAGAATGGGCAGTGGTGCTGGAAACATGCTGTGGAAGGAAAGGAATGCCCCTGAGCTCTGGTACCTGCAGAGGATCTCAGGTAGGCAGTCCAAAGAAGTATGGTGCCATGGCACAACTTGAAGTACAATTAGCCATTGTTACTGCTTTGACTGCTGGGCAGTCCATCCCTTCAAAGCTAGCTTTTACATAGAATTTTACATAGATTTAGTAAAGTCCTTAGCCTACTTTTGGGCAGCCCAAGCCAAGCACCCAGTTAGCAAGCTATGTCTACTGCTAACTCCTCAGCAAAGGCTGAGATATCCTGACTCCTCTATATCTTCTGTTAGTCCCAAAAGGCTCAGTTTGGGAGTAGTTCAGGGCTCGATTATAGCTCCTCTTAAGGCATTTCCACATTGCAGCCATGAGCTGTATCTTTATCTCCAAAGGGAGATAAATCACTGAAGCTCAGGACACGTACTTCCCATAAAATTCTAGTCTTCGTCAGTACACTAGCAAGTCACTTTTAGCACATTTACTGAGTTAGAGTTGCAATCAGCAGATATTGGCAGGCTGCTCATGGCTTTTTAAAGCTGTAGCTCTCCATTACTGAAAAAAAAACAATAGTTGCTTACATTGTTGTTAAGAAAGCAAAATGAGAAGGTGAGTACCACAGTGAACCCTGTAATACTGTGTCCTATAGCTTCATAGGTAACCGTGAAAGGCATAGGTATATGATAAGCTGTGTCCAAGACTGCTGAAACAACTGAAGATACTCACATTTGATGTTTTAGACTAATTAGGAAGCTAATGACCCAATGTTGCGTTATCTCCCACTCAGCGAGGAAAATAGAGAGGAAATAACATTTGATGAATGGAAAAGAATAGGTATAATGAAGATAGAAATGCTACTTTCAACAAGCTTGAACACCATTCTTATAAAATACTTCTCCATGGATGTTAGTTTGGTGCAAATAAAGCAAAAAAGTAGGGGAAAGAAAATGACGGACCTCAAATGGATCAGTATGAGGAACTGCTTCCTTCTTGGAGTACATAGAATGCAAGAACAGAATTGTCCTTGGATTGTATTCGAGGCATGACCATACATTTCTTGTGTCACGTCGAAGTCTCAAACAAGTTTAAGGCTACCGATGTACCTTTCCCAGAGTCAGGCTAGATCAACATGCTTTTGATGTACTGGAAGCGTCAACACATAAGCATATTCCATAGGAAGAATCTAGGATGGCTGAAAAGATAATAGTCACTTTCTAGGTGAGGTCGTCTGTTAGTGACTTTCACTACCATGTATGTCACAGTCACAGCAAACACAAAGACAAAAATGAGCAAAAGAGGCCATTAAATACTACTCAAACAAACCTCCCATGGCCACATTACCAGAAAAAACATGTATTCCATCTATTCATCCACAACAGCACCAGCTCTGCAAAGACAGCTGGGACAATTAATGGCAACAAAACATCACTTTTGTTCTAGTTTCTTTATGTCTATGGTGCTTCTGTATGACAGTCCATATGTAGCAGGGGGCATCTCATGCAGTCCAAATCCAGGCTACAGCACCAGAAGTTGAGACTGAGCAATTCTATGGCTGCTGGGGAAAAGTAAGGGTGACAAGTGTCGGTAAAAATATCTACAGACATCTTAAAGTGCTGAAACATAGACAAGTCATCGTGTAAAACCGTGATAGAGCCACTGGCGTCTGAGGCCTGTTTTGTAACAGGCAAAATTTGCCTTGAACTCCTGTCTTACACGAGTCATTCAGCTTCACACTTCACAATATTGAGGGATGCTATAATTAGTGAGAAATGTACGACATCATTATGCCTTGGATAACAAAGATTCCTCTAGCATTGAAACATGAAATAATAAGAGTAACTGATGCTATTAAATAACAAAAGTAAGTTTATTTTATCAACATTATAAATGTTTTCTTTCCCTCCATTTAACTCCAAAATGAGATAGTAAAAGCAGTACAATGGAACAATTCAAGAGCTCCTCAGTTCTACTGAAAAGGGTTACCTTTAATAACAATAATTAAAATGGAAAATGACATTTTGTCAGTCCAGCACACTCAGCTGAGCATCCGTAGGTACTTTGACATTCAAATGGCACAATTCCAAGTGTGTGCGCATATGTGTATATGCAGCTATATATATGCATACTGAGATTTATAAATATGCACATAGATAGCAATACACATACATAAATAGATGCAACCACTGAACAGATACTTTTAGTAAAATTAAAATGTTTTACATGTAATTTAAGTGGGTTCCAAACTGCACACTGAAATTTGGGCCCTGTACGGTGCAGGCACAATGATACTCTACTAATCTAGACCCCAAGTGCTCAAGAGATTCCATACGTATGTGTCACCTTTAATTGCTGCAGAGTCCACCTACTTCTGATAGCTGTCCAGAATCAAGAATCCCATCACACTTGAAAAGGGGTAAGGAATAATCCTGCAGCATCCTGGCCCCAAACTGCTTCTCTCAGCGAACCAACTTCTGATATCCCTGGCTATGTACAAGCCAGTGCAGAAAACCATACACATGCTCTGTTACCTACAAATACAATACATCACCAGTATCTAATGCATTATATGTGAAGTGCTTTGGGACACTTTGAATATTAAAGGCACTACCTACAGGCAGCTCCTCTCCTTTCTCCAGTGCTGGAGTTTATTTTCATCCTGCAGTAACTGCCTCCTACTGAACACACAGCACAGGTAGCTTTCCAGAGGCACAAGAGGCTCACTCTGATCATAGAATTGTACTCCAGCTGCCAGGGAAAGAGGCAAGTGAGACTCTCTCGTGTGCTCTAAGCAAATTTCAGCAATCCGAAAGGCACAAAAGACCTCAGGAAATGTGACCATCCTGCCAAGCTGCTGCAGAGCCAGCCCCTGCTACAGCCACCCTTCAGGCATGAGGGATGTCTCACTGAGGGGAGAACCACTTGGGACAGAGAGAGACCAGACCCAGCTCCCTTATCATAATTCACATGTGACCTCTGGAAGCTGCTTGTGATTAGAGCCTTTGCTTCATGGGACTCAAGGAGCAGGGAGCTGCAATGGGCTCACTGACCATCCTCTGCTCAGGCTTTGGTCTGGCACAGGACAGAACCAAGCCCCCAGTGTCATTGAATCTTCCTCCATTTCTCATATCAGTAAAAAAGAAGCCAAAAGATAAAACTGATGCTAACATAATTCTTATTTTTGTCAAATATATATAAATATTACAGTAATATCTTTCCTCACAGCTGGGAAATGATGCAAGGCCTACCATGAAACCACAGTGTGAGAATCTTTCTTGTGGAAATTTTACATACACGAAAATTATACTCTGATTTTTTATTTTAACAGTTGCTAAATTCTGTTCTAATATATACACATATTGACCTTTGCCACAAGCCCGTAGATGATTATCAAGGGAATGAATTTGGCTTTCATATTTTATTTTTTAAACAGAAAAATTAAAGACAGAAAATAAGACAAAATACATTTCATCACAGTTGATCTGTAGATTACAAATATATATAGTTTCCTTCCAGAGGAAGAAATACTAAAGAAATATTTTGCTCATATCAAATGAACTTTTGAAAACAGGCAAAAAAAATAATCTCTCTGCCACAACACTCACTCTTGTTTAAGAAAAAAAAAAAAAAGGAAAAGGAAAAGAAAAAGAATTGTATTCTTTTAACTTCCATAACTTCTACCAAGGAAGAAAAATTTGTCTGAATAATGACCTGAGTTATTTTCATAGTTTCCAAACTGCATGTCATCCCAATGATCACCATCTACCACAGACCTAACACCTAGCAAGGTGTGTGCAAACAAACAAAGCAAAATTTAAAAATCTATTGCAAGAGTTATGCCAAAAGTAGGCCATGAGTGTCTTCATGGGAACTGGTCAGACAAAGTGGAAGCAGCAGCTCTGCTGTTTCTAGCAGCTGAGTTGTCTGTAATGATTGAAAATCTGAAGAAGAACATTTTGTGTATGCTAGTGTGTACGAGTGTTCACTTTCTCTTCCTTTGTGGTTATAATCTTTGAGGTAAAACAGAGAACAGACAAGTACAGAAAACAGATGCAGCTGGCCTTTACAGTCACTAAGCAACTTTACATTTCTGAGCCTATATGGGGTAACAAGTCAAAGAGCTGCCACTTGCCCTTCTCCTGTGGGATAGCCTCCCTGAAGCTTTGTTGCCTTGGGGAATCAAATAGTTTACGAGTTTGGCCAAATAAGGTTTTCATGTTCCAAATAAGACCAGAGCAGTGCTCGTTTGTATGCTGACAGCAGTAAGCCTAGTCTGACCACTGATGTTCGAGGTCTCCTTCCTACCTCTGGCTGTAATGCAAAGGGGACTGGGTCCATAAGTCAGACCATCAGAACCCTCTCTATTTTGCACAGATATCACCCCAGTGTAAACTCCATCTTTTCAAAAGTAAAAAAATAGGTATCAACTTTTAGGTAGGCCTGAAATCTAAATAGAATTGGGTGGACCATTATACGCACAATGGTGGCATGAGAAACCTTACTGGTAACTTTCTGCTCTGCCATATAATGCGGTGTATCTCATATAACTGCTTTCCATACAAATGACTGTCTCATGAGGATACCATAACCATATACCCAGCAACAATCAGGAGCTTAGGTTTTGTTACTGCTGTAAATCTGCCTCACACCATGGGAAACAAGGCAACAGGCAGAGTCCTCTTCAAAGTTGAGAAAACTCCCTGGTGATTGAGCACTGAGGATGTGGTTTCCAAGAGGATGGCAAGGAGGGAACACAGCCATTAAAAATGTTGAGTTTTTCCTAAGGGCATCCAGAGCGCCTCAAAATTTTTGCTACTGCCTGACAATTTGTGAAGACTTAACACAGAGAAAACAGGTACTATTTAACTGATGAGAAGTGAGGGGAATGGGAGAATAAAATGAGTGCAGGAGGGCCTGGTTGAGTGTTTTTATGTCTCAGTTAGTTTGATTCCCCCACACCCTCTTTTGTCTTTTTTTTTTTTTTTTTTTTTTTTTTTTTAAATAAATTTTNTTTTAATAAATAAATTGTACAGATGAACATGGGAAAAGTTCATGCTACTTGCTGGAAGCAATAAACGTAAATTTCCGTGGCCCATGGATTCCACAGACCTTTGAGTGTCCCGCCTCATCCATCATGGGCTAATTTATGGAACCTAACCGTTCCATGGCAAGACTCAGTAGCCCTTAGAAACTGGTGGCATGTCCTCAGGTATTTTCCATGAGAGTGAGAGACACGTTGATTCCATCAGCTTCTTCCGCACATGAGTGCCTCAGGTGCAGTCTTGCGATTTCCAAGGATCCTCTGACGTTTTCAGACATCAGACTGCTGTCTCCAGATCCTCATGGGAAACTATTTGGTAGTTTTGTCGACTCTCCAGGTAGGAGGCCAGATCTGGGTCACCAGCTTGCTGAGCTCTGTCACGAGGTGTCTTACCCTATAATAAAGAAACATGAAGAGAAAGTCTTGTGCTAACATGTTTATAAGAAGAGATGAAAGCATGGCCGAGAGAAATTACTACAGGAGGAAAAGAAGCAAATTTGGATAATTTACTTGTTTGTTGTACAATTTGGTGTTGTTTTTCTATAAGAATCTTGAGATTCTAAAGATTTTCGAAGTCCATGTGTGATTTAGGACAAATCATACAGTTCTGCAAGGATATGCTGTTTGATGTATCACACAGAAGGGCTCACATACTGGAAGGCACTGATTTTTCATTCTAGGGCTAAAATCCCTGTGGTGGATGAATACAACACACAACACTGGCTGACACAAGTGCACTTCACAGACTACATGCTTTACCAAGGATGTGCAGAGAGAGATATCCAACATCTGAGATTTTATCTCAAGTACAAATCTTAATGTCTCATTCTATCTCAAGTATAAATCATTTTTTCAGTGCATCAGTTTGTTACTCTGTTATCTGAGCTATCTTAAAAATACTATTAAATTGGACCACAAGACTTGATCCTAAACTATGAAAAAAATGTTGGAAACACGTTAATATATCTACAAAAACACTCCGCTCCTTGGATTTCTGGACAGATGAATATTAACAAGTCAGAAGCCACTTTTCTGAATTTCGGCTGTTGCAGAAATTATCTTTTGCAACGTACAGTACTCCCCTCTGAAAAACTGATGATCTCTCTCCCCTTTATAGGCTACCCTATACAGTATAACATGGTAACAGTTGTTTTTAATTGTCTTGCTGCAGCAAAAGTGCTTCTGAGTCTTGAACACACAGATTCAATCACCTTTCAGCTGCTAACCACAGGATACTTATGTTCAGAAATGCCAGAGGGGCAGCTTCTGGACCGTATTGCTAAGTTATCAGATTGTTGTATTGACAGAATGTTTCTATGCTTTTATTTTGCCCAGACTTCTTTCTCAGCCAAGCATACACCAGGAGAGGGTCGTGGTTAGTGTCACGTCAGCGAGCACAGGGGCAAGCGAGGGCAAAAGAAAATGGTTAGTCATCCTCACAAATCAAGTCAGCCACAATAATCAAGCCTCACAGACACTATGCAATCACAAACCAAGGCTTCCCCAGGTGGTCCTTGCCCACAGGCCTCTCTTTTGATCACAGAGGAGGAAGATGCTTCTGTGCCATGAAGATGCCTCATTCACACCCAATGTACCAAATAGTTTGAGGCCAGGCTCTCACTATGGTGGATGACCCATGTTGGGGACTGAACTGAAGTCTCTTGTACTTGCTTAAATCAATACAGTTTTCTAAATAAAAATTGCTTGTTTCAAAAGAGCTGCTCTTGGCACACACGAGGAAGCCTCAATCATGCAAACAGCAGGGACGGATACTGATCGGGCTCGCTTGGCAGCAGTATTTTAAAACTGGTTGACAGGGCTGGGTTACCTTGGAGTCTGTCTTTCTCAGAGAGGCTCCCGCATCCACCAGGAGCTGGCAGATGGTGCGATGGCGCTGGCAGGCTGCCTTATGTAATGCTGTCTCACCCCTAGACCAAAGTACAGAAACCAGCAGTGAGACACATCGCACCAATGTACATTTATGAAGTATGAGGTGCAGAAGACAGAGAAGGATGCTGTATTTCTGTGAGGTTCCCACTTGCTGGCAGAGGTAGACTTGTGTGCTCTCTCCCTTAGCATCTACATCCTTTGACTCAGTAGAAAAGCCTGCAATGCACAAATAGCAGATGAAGAACTTCTGAGGGGTGGGAAAGAAACATGCACTGGTTTTATGTATTCAAAGGACTGAATGTCACATTCCCATCCAACCACCAGTTCTGCTAACTGCTGTAAAGGCAAACTAGCCACCTTCTTATTTCACAGCAGGCAAAAGAGCAACAGTATTTGTTTCTTCCTGCAATTTCTTTTCTCAGTCTCATTCTTGGACACATCCTGGAAAAATCCTGACCATCAAAGCCATGACTGGTGCACTTGCTGCCCTGGTTCTTACACCTTGTTCTCTTGGATGTATGACAGCAAGAGCTATGTTTTTGTTTTCCACTGCTGGACTGGTGAGCTACTAGGGATGCTTGAACACATGGTTTTCAAAAAAGGAGGCTGTGTAGTGGGAGCAGATTTATTGCAAAGCTCCTCACCCAGACTGGGCCTACATGTAGCAGGATTCTGAGACTGTAGTACAGAAGTTAAAGAAATCTATCTAGATTTACCTAGGAAGAGGAAGAGGAAGAAAGTATGCTTTGAGTGGGTTGAAAAAGTGTCCATCAAGTAGGACGAATACCTCACATCCAAAATAACAAATGACAAGAAATATGTGTAGTAGGACAATCCTGCACCTAACTACCCAGAAAGTGAGAGTGCATGAAGGAATTTCAGCCTCAGTCTGTAATAGGGTAAACTGAAATATTACTAGGTGACATGGTAATGAATCTGCCTTTGTTGCATGAGAACTAGATTCGGACTGGAGTACTATCTTATTTCCCCCTGAGGATCAAAAGGAAAATTCATGCTGCCAGTTACAGCTTCAACCTTCCCTTTTCAGGAGTTAGCAGTAGAGGGACCTTTGTAAAGGGAAGCCCTTATAGCCATGGTCACTTGCACTTTATTTGAGTAGCTGTGCTACTGGATGAAGAGAAACAGGCAATCCATCCAGACTCCATCACCCCTGGACTAAACTCATACACCCTGTGCAGAACCTTTCTGGTGTTCTTTGTTAGCAGAGGAGGGCACTGTGTAATGAGGAAGGCAATTTTTGCTTTTCATATATTCCATACACTTCCCAGGATTATTCATGCGTCCCTTACACAGTTTTTGTGGCACCTTGATTATACAAGGTGTAGAGCAATCGGAAATTGGAAAGTAATCAGGGGGGTTTTGGGGGTTTTTTTGGGGGGTGAGTTGGTTTTTTTTTGGTAATAACAGAGGTGATTGAGATTTTAAATACTTGAAATCTTCAACTCCACACCGTTTGGCCACTTGGGACAGCTAAGGCAGAGCACCCTGGATGAATGAAGAAGGGAATGAAGAAAAATAATTTCCTGACTTCTAGAATTTACTTTTGAGGTCGGTCCCTCAGCAACTAGGTACAAGAAGCACCAAAGTACAATACAGAATTTGTATTCTTCTAGAAAGAGTAAGGAAGCATGAGAAGGAATAGAAAGTATTTAATGAAATTCAATAAATGTTTGGTTTAGGACAGAAAGTTGTATATGAGGTGGTTGTTGTTTGGGTTTAGGGGTACTTTTACCTGGTTTTTAAGAGCTGTGCCATTTTACAACCTATTTATTTGAAAGGTTCCACCTGAAAAACAAGTCTGCTAGGCTAATGCACATAATGTGAAGGGCGGAGTAGGTTGTACTTACGTTTCACTGTCTGTCATGTCCAGTAATTCAGATGGACCTGCAAAAGACAGTAAGGTATGTCATACAGCACTTGTCTGCATGACTAGAAGAATACAACTAGCAGGAGAAGATTCCCGGTGCAAATACGTAAAAGAAGCCAACTGAAAGCTCAATTTGCATAAATATACCAAGCTTCAGTGTAGTGCTTGCTTGTGCAAGCCCTTGCACTAGCAAAATCTTGAATGCACAGTTGCTGCTGGAAGTGTCAGCACCAGGGAGTAGCTGCCTCTAAATTATACTGGGAATGAATATTCATCGAGTTTATTTTCTCACTCTTCACCTTGTTAATTAAGTAGTTCACATATGTACAGTCCATTGAAAAGGCTGATATACTGGAAACTCTGATATATTGCAAGTTAAAATCTATTGTTAGTACTAGAGGGAAAATGTCATTAGGAAGTTGAAATTAGCCAAATTTCTGTCCTGAATGACATGGCTGTGTATTCCGTTTAAGAGAGTTATACAGAATTTAGATCAGGGTGGAATATTCCCAGAGGTCTCTATATTGATATGCAAATCCTGTGTTCTACTGGTTAGCAATGATCAGGAAAGTAAGATTAAGAAAAACAGAAAAGATTTTCTAAGTGGGACAAAATAATGCATTTATACTAATGTTATTTTGTCCTTGATATTCACTACAGACAAATGTATATAGCTGCAAATTCCATCACTGGATTACAGTGACATGGAAAGGCTAGGATCTGGATAGCATTTGAAATGAGAAAAATTTTTCCTTTGCAGTCTGTCTTACTATTCTTCTCTCCACTGCTCTGGAGTGTCATGCCAGCTGGTATGGGGCAGTTAGCAAGGGGAATGGTGGAACTTTACAGGATTTTTCCTTCCTGTGCATGAATATTACTCTTCAGCACGCTTTGACTTCGAAATTCAAGAGTCCTCAAAAGTTTACAGTAAATCTCACCTGAACCTGAGAAATTTCACACTACTTGCTTACAAAGGCCTACACACAACCTCTCCACACTCTCACTCTGAGTGCATGTCAAAATGTATCAGAGCAGACGACTTGTCCCTCACTTACAACATACATAAGCAGTATCATCAGGGGCAGCTGACTGCCTTGGCTCCTGGAGCTGCAAGTAGTTCCTTCACTTCATCTTCTGTCATCATGAGAATGGGGTGGTCAAAAAAGTATCATGCTTAGTCCCCAGTGCACAAGTCATTGCATACCTATCATGGCAGTTCTCCAAATTCATTAGCCACCGTTTGTTTTTATGCTCAGCACCCCGACTCTACCACCACACATCCTCAATTCACAGTTTTGTGTTCACTCCTCCCTCTCAAAAACAATCACGCATGATGCCTGAGCTCCCATAAGCATGAAGGAGGATACAGGGGGCTAAGCAGGACATCTTGAGAAGAAAGAAAAATAACACCTGAGAAACTAAGAAGAAAACACCCCACAGATTAAGAAAAATATTCTTTTGCAGCCCCTAGGAGAAAATCATGTTCTCTCAAACACAGAGGCAATTCTCCATGGCTTCCTGTAATGCCACATCCCAGCGATATGTAACTAGGAATGGACTGCAGTGTGTTAGAAAAGCCACTGCCAAGTAAACTATTATTTCTCTTCATGGGTGGGACAAGGAAGGCTGCGATATAAAGGTGGAACAGAGTTGGCCTGGGCTGGCTGCATTGGGTATACATGTAAGTTGCTCTACTAAGTGGAAAAAAGTGTTAAAACACTAGGAGGAAGGATGGAGAGAAGTTATAAGAATACGACCTGAGAGGGAGGAGACGAGTGGGTCTGGAGAAATAGGAACCCAGGGGTGAAGGAAAACTGGTCTGCAGCAGGAAGAAACAGCAAGGCTACGACAGATGAGCTGAGTGCTGAGGACTGAGTGGGCAGTCTGCAAGTATAGACCTGAGGAGATGCCAGGTACATCCCACCTGTGTGCAAAGGGTGCTCTCCTGGATACTGTCCTAAACAAAGCATTTCACAGGAGTGCCCCAACTCCATCCTAGTCATACATAACAGCCAGATACTGGGCTTTAATTGATTAGCAGCCCAATGTGGTACCAGGATTCATTTGTTTCATTCTTTCTGGCCTATATCACTGAAGCTGCAATCTCCCAAGTCATGCACAACCTGAACTGTGGCCTTTACTTCTTTATTTTATTTTCACTTGTGCCTCTCTTAAACCATCTCACGCCCTCCTCCTAATTCCTCTTCCCCTCCTTTTTGGACCTCATTTTTACATCAGTCTCCTTGGCGCTGCCAACCGACCATTCCAAATCCCCCTCTGCCCTGGGACAAAAGCTGCACAGATGTGGGAAGGGCTGGCACTGGGAAAGCTAACGGCACTGTCATCCTGACCCAGCGGGGAGGCGACTGTTTTACTTCAGGACAAGAGGCAGAGAAAGAAAGGGGACCAAGGCTCAGAGAGAGAGAGGACAAAATAACCCAATAGAAATCCGGAAGGGAAATGCATGAGCGAGATTTCTATCAGGGAAAACAGCAGGGGGGGGAATACAAACAAAAGATAGAAATGTGTGGAGAGGTGGAGGGAGGAAAAAATGAGAGAGAGAAAGAGAGAGAGTGACTGGGGGGCTAAAGAATGGCAGGATGGGGATGCGGAGGAGGGGTGGTGGGGGTAGAAGTTTGCATGAAAGGAGCTGAAAAGCATGATGCACTGAGGGGAAGCCCAGCTGAGATCACTCTCTTTCCTTAACATCTCCAATAGACTGTCTGTGCAGAATTATTAACTTTTTTCCTTCTCTCCTTCTGCCCCCTTTCACTCCACCAAAGCCCTTCAGTTTCTCAGAAGGCAAAGCTGCCTGATCTGGGGATGGGAGGAGGGAAGGGGACGCTCAAAAACAGCTGTCCTTTAACTGAGCTCACTACAACATAAAAGAGAAACTAAATGACCATATTTCAGAGGCATTTCCAAAATATACAGCACCATGCAGTCCGAAAGGCCTCTGGCCACAGCACACCCTGCACTTTCCAATGGATATGGCTACAGCTACCTACAGGAGACTCACAGTTATTAAGCCCTGCCAATCCCTTGTCCTATCAGTTCTCCAAAGAACTAAGAAAGAAGGGTATTTTCTTTAAGCAGTAATGTCAGATATTATCAGCATTTCTGAGTGTTCATCAGTCAAAACCCAATTTGTTTAGTAACTTGATTGAGGTTATCTAGGGAACAAAATTTGGTTTGGTTCCTTACCTTCAAAGAGGGAATATTTTTTAAATAATACTAATCTTCAAGGTAAGCACTATTTCAAGCCTTCCCCCAACTCCACACTCCTCATTTTTACCCAATATGAAGATTAACACTGTCTGGTTTTTACTGCTAGTGTCTTTCAGCTCAGAATTTCCGCTGTAATATAGAGGGTAGTTGGGCTATGGGAGCATGATTTCCATTGTAACTATCTCTCAGCCATGTTGATCTAGAATTTGGTAAACTTACACATTAAAATAGACTATTTTATACCTTGTGCCTTCTATGAAAACTAAGCTGGTTTCTGCTTGGGCTCCTCACAAATGTCCCCTACCCTAAAACGTTCTGCAAGCCTAAACATACCAGCAAATGCCAGGCAAACTCATTCCCCTTCAGTATTGCTTTCTGTTATTCAAACTTTGTCCCTGACATACATCTCTGTCATGGAAAAATTTGCTTTCCAAAAGCCTTCTTTAGAATGCCTCGGTCTTGTCAGGATGGAAATCCAAATTCACTGATGGCTCTTCACTGTTGAAGTTACAGTGCTAAGAGTAACTAAAGCATCCTCCTCTTAACCACAAGATGCTGTCTAGTGGAGGAAGGACATTTATGTTTGAGGTCACGGAAACATTCAGATTGGGAGGATTTACTGACTGACTGTTCCGCCAGAAGTTGCCACCACAAACTAAGGCAACTGTAAAGTTCTTTCTTCTCTTCTGTTTAAAATTATAATACCCTAGATGTACTACAGAATTTTTGTTTGGTTTTTTGAGCCTCTAGAGAACAGAAGAAAACAAGGAGAAGGCAAGCCTTGGAATGTCTTGCATAATGGTTATAATTTATAATAGTTCAGAATTGCCAGATAAAAGAAACCAAGTTAATTTTGATTTCAAATACAGATGATGATTTAGGAAGTTCTTTTTGTAACAGAGTGTCTTAAGCCCTCTATAATTATTTTTGTGTTAAGCAAATAAACAGTTAACTCTTCTCTAATGTGTATGCATTAGGATGTTAGACAGTTGCTGACTGCAGCACTGAACAGATGTGGTTCTGATACCCACTGAGTTTGGCCCTCAGTTTCAAGCTAAGTGTTCCTTAGCCCGGCTACAGACAGATCTTAAAAGGTGACCCTCCTACTGCAAGAGAAAGGCCCCTGATTTAGGAAGGAAGGCTACAGCAACACATAGGTCTGTGTATCTACCCTTCCTGCACAGGAGATAAACTGTTTTGCAGGAACAGCAGCCAATACAACTGTTCCTGCAGCAGTAAGCAGCTGTCGGCCTGACACCTACTACATTGATGCTTCAGCTGCTATTCCAGGCTTGTGCTAGTCCACTGCTGAGTATCTGGCAATACTGCACAGCAGTCTCCTTGCGTGACTCATCCCTGCTTTTTCTAATTTAAGACGGGTTATTTTCCTTCCCTTAACATCTGAAATAATTCTGATCAAGATCACAGAATAACCTCTCGCATTAATGTCCCCTGCATGTTTGCAGAAAGCATAAAGCCACCTCCACAAAGGACAGTCACGGCATCACTACACCATTTTCTTTCTTTCATAATCCCTGTGCTATGGGCAAGTGGGGATTCCCCACTCTTATGTTTGATTCACCCCACTAGTTTCACACTAGACAGTTAAACTTTCTGGCATGGTAGGTTTTGTCTTGTTTTGTTGTTGTTGTTGTTTAAAGATATTCAGAAGATTTTCCCTCTGTGATTAATCATAGAATGGTTTAGGTTGGAAGGGACCTCCGAAGGTAATAATAGGTTTTCTGTGCTGTGTGCTGGAGGGAATTTTTCAGTGGAACTCTTGTTAATATTAACTACCTCCAGCCATGTATGGGAAGCAGACGACCTACAGAGGAAGTATGGCTGGGCAGAGGTAATTGCTAGAACAGGAGTAAGACCCACTTTTATCAAAGGTGGATATCACCTGAAATGAGAAGCTAGATATAGGGAAAGCCTCAGATATTAGACCCACTGGACTGGGGTCTTATACACTAATTACTGTTGAGATGCCAGAGAACGCAACAGAAAAACAAGGACATTATGATGATGATGATTCAGCAAGAGAGTTTATTTGTGTGACTGAGAAGTGCCCAGGGTAAAAATTAGTTTCGTTAATTGCTTGGTAGGAGAAGAGAGGAGGCCCCTATTAGAGCATTGTCCCATGCACTCTCTTATCCCCAGAGAATGCTAAACAAACAATGCTTGTGGAGAAAACCAGAGGACATATGTCTGGAAAGCTGCAAAAGCTTCCTGCCATCCTTGGGGATAAACGGGGCAGAGAGGAACTGAGCTGACATTTGCTCAGCCTTCTGGTTTGTCTTTGTCTAACAGTCCGTTAATCCCTCACATTTCTCTATTCACTTCAAAAATTCCAATAGGTTCCCTGCTCACATCCTTACCAGTTTAAGTGATCAGGAACAGTAACTGGGTCAGCCTGTGAGTAAGTTGAGGTATATACGCCTAAGGAAAATCCCAAGGAGACAGCCATGACACTGACTTGTCACAAGTCATAGGCACTGTGAGTAGAGACCATAAGCAGTAAGAAAATTAAATGAAATGTGTATCTACAGAATTCAGAGGAAAGTATTGGCAATCTGACTAAGCAGATAATCCAGAGAAGTTAAATAGGAGGTAGGTAGTAAGGCTTGTTACAACTGGTGAGAAAACTAGCCAATGTTTGGATATATGGCAAATTGCACTTAGCTACCCATATGTAGGTATCTATACATAAAAGAGTAAAAGAGCAATTCAGCCCCCCTCAGTCATATATTTGGGGTACAGTTCAGTTGCCCACAAACAGATATTTTGTGTTCTTTGATATGTCTATGGGCAGGCCTTGGAATGCATTTGGAATGACAAGGATGCTTGTCTGGGCTTCAGTTGCCAGTCCGCTACGAGTCTCCTACAGGCCTTGTATGTTATCTTTTAGACCCCTGCAGATGTCCTAGATATCCAAGGGCAAATTCCATCAGATAGTTATGTTCAGCTAAATGAAATAAGCACACAGGTAACTGTCGTCTGAATCAATTACTGGGCTGCAATGACTATCTTGACTAGAATTGCCCTTGAGTTAGTTGTGCTGGAAGTCTGCTGCTATTAAAGATGCCCTCCTCACTTCCATCTGCCTGTGAAAGAGGACAGGTCTCCTCTAGTATCTCTGTCATACAGTAGCAAAGTAGTTGAGTCGTGGATTTCTGTTGACAGTACAGAAACTTAGATCCATAGATTACCTGATGCCTGTATGTAAACAACTACATTTAGGAGTCAAGCTCAACATAAATCCCACTCCAATTAACACAAATATTAACAGATGTATTATTGTTTCTTCCTTTCCTATGAGCTGTGCTTTTTTCCTCTTTCTGCAATACAATTTCTGCAGTAACTTTCAAGCACTAGCTAGCACTTAGAATCATAGAATCATTTAGGAAGAGACCTTTCGAGTCCAGCCGGAAACCTAATGCTGTCAAGTCCACCACTAAACTACATCTCTAAGTGCCACATCTATGCATCTTTTAAATACCTCCAGGGATGGTGACTCCACCATTCCCCTGGAGAGCCTGTTCAAATGCTTAACAACCCTTTTGGTGAAGAATTATTTTCCTAATGACCAACCTAAATGTCCCCTGGCATAAGTTGAGGTCACTTATTCCAATTGCCAGAGGCAGTCTCTGTGTTTAGCGCTAACACTGCTGCCAGAATAATGTAGCTAATTTTGACATCCGGAAGTCAAAATAGCCATTGATATTTTCAGGAGGGGCTAGAGAAAAGTTACAAGAATGTTTAAAGGACTAGAAAACATTTTGTACAGTGCAGGAGGCTGTCACAGGGACTTCAGCGCTGCATGCAGAGCAGTGACAGTATTACTGTACCACTCTCCAGCAACAAGTACAGATTAACGTAGTTCAACAGGCAGAAACTGCTAAATGTGACTGCCTTGAACGTACATACACAGACCAATTGCTGCATAGCTTCTGTAAGCATGCCTGCAATCTTGTTACCGACAATAATAAAAAGAGTTGAAAGGAAAAAAGGGAAATGCTACAGTCACAGCCTATAAATATGAAAGGGAGGCAATTTTTTTTTTTTTTTATCATGTGGTCTTGAATCTAACAAAGACATAATATTGAAAGGTTGGAAGGGAAGCTAGGCAAATCCAGTCTAGAAATAAATGCACAGATTTTCAGACAATGTGTTATTAAATTCTGAAATAATACCGATGGCTGGTTGGTTGGACGTTTTGCCAAGGGTGACCACAGATGAATGAAGGCACTTCCAGCCTCACGGTTTGGTTTTACCTGACTGGCACTTAGATGTAGTACAGCTCTCTGTGGCTTTGCCTGCTGTGACTCACCATGCTCCAGGATATATTTTACTATCTCGCCATGTCCAGTCTTGGCAGCATGGTGCAACAAGGAGCAGCGATCAGGTCCTTGGATTAACAAATTGGCTCCTTTTTTACAGCATTCTATGAACTGGAAAAAAAAAACAACAAACACACACACACAAAAGGATAAGATGGGAAAAGCGAAAAACCAAATTACAGGTGGATTATTTGCTAATTTTTGTAGGAGGACAGTACAAAAATGGAATAAACTGAAATAAAATTTTACTTAAAAGCCAGATTTTAGGTAAAAAAAAAAAAAAAAAAGATATCTGAAGTTAGAAGTATTGACAATTATATGGGTTAAGAAGAGCAGTCTGTATTTCCTAAACAATGACACATTGCTACTCTACTGGTAATGAATTATTGCTTGCTAACAATGTTTGCAAAATACTTCTGGTGAAGCTGTTGGGATACTTTAAAATACATGTATTGGATAAAAAAATCTGGCTTCTCTACTGAAAATTCCTGTTTTTCTTCAGTGCAGGATACAATCACTTTCTGACTCTGACTAAACCAGAAAACTCACACTCAAAAATCCACAGGGAGGTGGGGTTCAGCTACCCCAGATCTCTCTTTTCACTCTCTGCCCCCTACCTGAGAGGCTGGTATAGGGAGGAGCATTACACGGGGTAAGAACGAGCAGAAATTAGCAACCAGGCAATCTCAGAAATGCTGCAAACTTGGGGGGTGGGGAGGGCTGCAGTGCAGATCACTGCAGAAAAGCGGGAGAGGATTGCAACAGTGGGACATCATTTATGATGCAGTACATCTGAAGAAAGACAAGGAATTTTCCTGTCAAACTCAGGCAAAAAGTTTTCACAAAGTGGAAAAGGGACAATATATTTATGACTGATGGTTGAAGGACTGCTCCCTAGATGCGGCAGCCACAAACACCAGGGCAGAGGTATAGAGGGGGCACCTGCAGGCAAAGAGTTGGCCTAACAGTACTGTCATTTTTACAAATGGCTCCAAGCTGGCTTCTCGCAGATAAAATTGCAATCATTAATCACAATCCTCATCCAAATTTGAGAGCGTTTTTTCAAATCCTGACTTGGCTACTGAAAAATGCAGCCTGAATAACTGTCAGACATGGAACTTTAGACTTTCGGCACAAAACATTTTTGCATGGGTTTCTTTTCCTCCCAGTAACTAACAATACCAAGACATTACATGTTTTGAGACATCCAGTAGATGATAAAATAACAAGCTGAGGTTTGTTCTTCCTGGTCTGGTGGTTGCCTAGGTTGTTCAGGAATCTCTAGCAACTCTAGGGGCTTCGCCACCAATCTCACTGCTTTAAAATATCCTTTACAGTGTAAGGTTGTGTCAAAACTACCCTGCTGTTCAGTGTTTTAGGTGCCAGTATAGTATTTTCCCTGTTAGCAACTGACACATTGCTCTGTGCAGTTTGCTATGAATCCTGGGTTGAAAGGTGCTGTGTAACACCAGATCCTATTCACTTGAACTTCATATCTCATCTGACTGATGTGTTCCCCTCATATTCAGGGTTTCCTGGAAAGGCTATAAAATGGCACTTGCCAGCAGTCCCTACAGCAGTCTGTTTATGTTTTGAGAGAGGTGTGATAAAATTTACAGTCTATCAGATCTGCAAAAAGCTGTGAAAAAAGTGGACACTTAGTGCTCTGTACTTACCTTCAGCAGGTCACCAGCTATGGCTGCCTGTAAAAGTGCTGCAAAAGACAAACAGAAAACCAGTGTTAGGCAGAAAGTATTATGCTTATAGCCTCACAGCTGAGAACACAGCTCACAGTATGTGCAAGTTAAGACCAATGCCTCGATCCACTTGCATTCTCATACTCTACCAAAACCAATGCAAACTGCACTGGCAGCCAGATGGAAGATTGTCCATGTTGCATGAAAGCTGTAGGGACATCAGGCCAGCATTTCCAATGCTGCCTTGAAACTGTGTGCTTCTATTGAAATTTTTTTCCTTGAGACACTTCAGGAACCGTTCAACAGTGTCCACAGGGTGGGTCCAAGTCTCTGGCACCTGAATCATCACTGAAGACATCAATGTCAAACACAGAGAACCTGAAAACATCCTCAGACCTCCCAGACTTTGTTCATACTGATGGTGGAGTGGTCAGTCAGTCTTAAATAACACTGGGAGTCTCAAATTGCAGATGACTGTATGGAAAAATAGAAATTTCTTAATAATTATTTGTATTACAAAAACATTTTGATGTGCCAGCGGACAGCAAGTCCCCCAGGTTTGGAAGGGAGGGTCAAACGCAGAGCAGGAGCCAGTTACCACCTTTGTGATGAAACAGGCAGAGAAGGAAAGAGAGGCAAAGCGATGGTCAAAGGCTCACGGCAAGGCAGGGCAGAGCTGTGCACAGAGCTGCTCACTACCATCTACTGTCTGCCCCGTGCCTGTAAGAAAGAAGGAAGGAGCATCTGGGATTGCCTTATGTATAGGCTGCATTCAGCTAAAAGCACCTTGGTGGCAGTAACTACAAATAAGAGAAGTTGTTACAAATCTACTGCTATGCTGCTGTTTCCTCCTCTTTTCCTTCCTTCTCCCTATTGTGATTTATATAGTAAAAAACAATTACAAATAGTCTTTGCAAGAAAGCATGGTTTGCATGTTAGAAAGCATTAAACATCTGTTTCAGTTCATACTTTTTCAAGACTGTCTAAGCCTATTTCTATCTTTGAGTCTAGGCAGCACAATCAAGTTAAGCATTTGTTCAAGTGCCATCCTTGATAAAGATGCCAAAAGCTCATGTAGGGAGGAACAAGGGAGAAAGAAGCCCACCATATAGTCCTGCCTCTGGAAATTAACACATAGGAAACTGCATGGTGTGAATTCCATGAGGAATTTGTTACAGCTTCAGAAATGACAACATCCAAGCCAAACACTGGAGAAGAGGAAGGACGTGTAAAGATGACTCAACAAATGTCCCTTTCTTTGAAAACACCTGGGGTTGTGTGTGATTTTCTGGTCTCAGCAATGCGTCATGCCCTGGCCACATAGCAGTGGGAAAAGCAAAACCTCAGTCCCACTAAGTTCTAACTTGGGAAAGCAGTAGCAACAATTCTTGTATCATTGGATTTAGAGCAGTCTTACAGTGACCATGAGTTAAGCTAAGTCCTGCAAATCCCCCCCGGCACCTGTGGGAGTAAGGGCACACAAGTTTGAGAAATGAAAAAAGACAAACACTGACAGATTAAAAAAAAAAAAAAAGCAAACTAAAAGCAACACATGTACATCTTTTTTTTTCAGATTCCATTTTCAGTGGTTTATGTCCTTTTTTCTCCCACTAGTTCTAATACTGTCTCAGTCTAAATTAATAGCAGAGCGGAATTTAACCCTTGTGTCATTAATTTTATCTTTTTCCTTCTTTTTTTGCTGATTTGATCTCACTGCCACATTTATTCTGTGGACTACCGTAGTCTGGATTTGTATAAATATTTTGCTTTCCTCACACACGCAAAAATCAAATGAACTGGTGACACCAGCTTTTCATCGATTTCTACATCCAGTATTTTCAGACGTGTCTTCCCTGAAGTTACTTCCTAAGAGGCAGAGATACATTTTTCTTATGCAGACTGTGCTTAAGTTTATAGTTCAGAAAAGCCAGGAGAGCAATCTAGAAAACTCTGAAGTGAAAAGAAAAGCCTGGCAAGCTGTGAGAAATCTTCTATATTGAGTATCCATAACCAGAGGTTGGTCTGGTGATAAGGTTATTAGGATAAGGCAGCTCTAAAAGACATTCGACATAATTAGACCAATCTTTTCCTCTTTTTTTCCTAAGCCTGCAATCCAGCAAAGCATTTAGGCAGGTGCTTAGAGTTAATCGCATTCTTTTCACCAGGTCTACCTGCACATTTAAAACTGAGTGCTTTGCTAGAGTAGAACCTATTGCATAAATGAATACATTACAAAACCAGCTGGCATAACAAGCAGATTAGACTACAGTAAAATAATGCAGTGCTGTAAGCCATGATGCTGGAAGAATTAGAAGCTATTGAACTAGAAATGGAGAAAGGTTCTTTAAAATAGGGAAGACATTTACATAAACATATGAATATTACTTAGCACACTAACACCGTAAACTCAAATGGAACTGCTGGGCATATCGAAGAGGAGGGTGAAGATGGCAAAAATCACCTGGTTGTTAAAAAGGTTGTAAAACAAAGAAGCAGATGGCATAGACAAGAGGGAGAAGACTGAGGAATTGGACAAAATTGCTGTTAACATGTAATGCCAGAGTAGCTTAAAATTAAAAACATTAAACTGAGAATGGTTTTATTTCTTCTAAGCAACACCTCATCACTGGTGTAACATATAACATGAATTATGCAACTGTTTTACCATATCAGAAAATAACTTCAGATCTTAAAAATACCTCAAAAATTACTTGATTTAATAAATATTTAAATTAGGTCATCATTTTCTCAACTTCTCCTAATACAAGCATTTGTTAGGACTAATAAAAATGTTCTATTATCTTTTTCATTTATTTAGTAAGAAAATTTATTGTTGATGAAAGGTGAGAGCTTGACAAGACTAGCAACTAAAGTGCTCTGTTCATATATCAAGGAAGCACTCTGTCTGCTGCAGTGGTAGACTCCCCAGGCCACCTTATCAGCAAAGCTCAACCCTCTCTACCGCTGGACATCCGTGGACAGTTCCTGCTCCATCACTGACCTCTCTGATGAAACTGCCAGCAAATGTATCAATCACTGCCCAGAATAATGGATCTCGACAGAAACAATTACCTGTTAGGATGTGGACAGTCAGAAATGCAGACTATGTATGTAACAGCTGCTAGAAACTAGCAACTTTCAGTTTCCACTAGGTGAATTTTGAGATGAGACTCTAACCACTTCTGTGGGCCAGTAAGTGAATAATGCACTAACAGAAAAAAAAAAAAAAGCCACGTTAAAAAGGCTGTTAATTGAATTCCGGTAATACTACAAGCTAGTGTAGCTTGAGACTCAGGAAAAAATACCTACTAGTACATCCACAAATGTTGAAACCAGTACCTTTCCTGTGGCATGTGTCACTCGTTATTTCTATGTTAGAATCTACTGCTCCTATTGGAAACAGCTATTTTTATTTCATATTTTATAAATATATGTTAATGTCACTGAGTTGCAATAAGCCTTTTTGTCTCACAGCCACAAAATTAACCTACTAATCACAGTTACTCTTTAGTTCTACATGTGAAGTCAGTGACATTAAAACATCATTGCAAAATCTGTCATTAAACACTGGGAAACAGATAGCGAAGGAGTGAGGTATTTGTACCCAGTAACTTCAGAGGCTGCAAGATCCCTAGGTGTTATCACAGGGCTGCCTGGATGGTCAGAAGAGAAAATAACCTTCCATAGAACACAACCTGGTGTCCCTGCAATAGTTCCTGCTGCATATCTGCCTCCATGGACTAGAGAAGCTCTAAGGAAAGTGGCATCCAACTTGTAGTACCTAAATTAAGAGCCAGACTAAGACAGAGAGGAGATTCTTTATAATGCCATGATGCCAGGACATGTATCTGATCACCTGTGAGAAGGACCACCAAACAAAGACAAAATGGAAGGTCCTCCTTTTAAAGATTTCCAAGGTATGATAGTCCTGGCACCAGGCAATACACCAGGTTTCAGAAATTTTGGAAACTGTTTGTTTGGAAACTGTGCAGTATGAGATTGCTTTATAAAGGTAAGGGCTAACAAAGACAGACCCACAATTAAAACACACACAAAAAAAACAAACCAGCAGGAGAGGGACGGAAGTCATTGCCACTACCTCATTCACATCAAAAGCGATGAAAATTCTTAGAAGCATCCCAAGTAAGGAAAAACTCAACCAACAACTACCCTTTCTTGTCTGTCCTGCAGGAAATTTCGCTCCTGATCCAAAAGCTGCTAATCAGCTTAACACCAAGGACATAAGCAGAGCTCAGCACCAGGCTACTATTGTGGCAGAATTTTACTGCTAAAACACTTCCAGAAAGAACATGGAGAAAAAAAAAAGTTAGAAACTGTAACATCTCAGGATCACAAGGTTCATTGTTTAAAGGAGATATTTAGTAAGTTAGCTAAATAATTACTAGTGAGTCAATGAGAGGAGCTGGCTTTCACTGAAAGGAATCTCAAAGAACAGAACAGTTCTGCAGTCTGTCACTGTCAGTATTTTTACATTACTAAAAGTAATTAATAAACCATAAATATATTCAGGATTTTACCAGTCAGGTTGCACACCTGATCTGACCCTTTCCACATCAAATTTGCACCCCTTTACTGCAGTACAAACTAAGCTACACTGGATGTTGATAAAAATGTATGGCTATTTTGAAGCTTCCACCACTTTTAGGCAATTCTTTAGTGAGGGTTTAAGAACTATCACTGAAGGAAGCAGAATTATTTAAAATTATGTTTTAAAGTGTAAGTACCACTTAAAGGAGTTGTCACATTAGTGATTAAAATGCAGCCTATTTGAGATCTATGAATGAAATACAGTCTGAGAGCAAAGTATTATTTGCAATAATACATCTCACCATGGGTTAAAACATACCAGGCTAACAATGCATCTGATCGATGTATGCCAATGTTTAAGCATGTGGGAAGTTATGGCGGAATTCAACTACCATAACTCCAAAAGAATCAGGGCTTATAAAAATCTTTAGCTCTTTCAAACGACACAGTAAGACAGCTGATGATCTGAAGTGATCAGGACCTTGTAGAAACCTCATTTATCAGGCAGTGCTTTCAAGTACCCAGCCCTTTCTAAGTCACAGCTCATGCATCAGTTCAGCACTTGGAATTGATATGCCATCCTCATTTTGGTGCTGGATGTTTCTAAAGGCAGCTAATAAAATATATTAGACATTAGAGCTTTAGTGTGAGGCATCCAGAATTTAAACCTCAGTGTCCACCACCATCTGCTGCTAGACTTGCTCAGGGCAACTCTTAAGGAACACCTCATGAAATATTGCCTTATTAAAACCTTGCTGAGCTGATAATGAAGAAGAAACTGCACCAGAAGGTGACATTATCAAATTTCTTGAGAGTTATTAAACTTAACTTGGCCTATCATTAGCTTCCAGAACATTTCCAACTCTTTATTGCTGTTGTAGACTTCGTGAAATTCATAGTCAGAAATTTAAAGTAATTACTGTTTTACACATTGAAAAGTTAAAAGCTGCCCCTGACTCAAAGAATGGTTTTACACAGCTGGAGTCTTCTGAGCTGTTCAAGATCAGCATTATAGAAATGATACGAAAACAAGCTCTTGTTCTTAATTTCCAACTAGTTTCATAGAAATCAATAATAACTTCTGTTTCAATTACTCAAAAAGCTGTGCTCTCAAGTGAGTGTGAAGTCCTATAGATTATCATTCAGAAATATATTTTTTTCTCTGTAAACAATTTTCTTGTAATAACTTCCTACAATCTAGTAAAGATCATACCTATGTGAGAAACTGACAGAAACATAACTTACCCAGAAATGTACAGAAATGACTTTTTTTCTACTCTAGCCATGATCTTCAATCTTTGCCTGTAGATGAAAGTGGTAGAGGGCACCAGAGGGAACCGGTTTATGGACTGCTTCCCTTCCAAGATGACTAAGAAAAACAAGCATCTAAGATACAGAGCAACACATTCATTTGCCATTTCTGAAGGGTCTATCTGTCCCATAGAAAACTTTTAGGGATCCATGGTGAAGAAAGGTTGCAAATCTCTGCATTCGAGCTTTTATAAGCCCTTCACCTCTTCTCAATATTTAATCTGCTTTTAAAGTTACAGAGAAAAAAAAAAACAACACACCTTTAAAACACATATGCTAAACTGTCTACATAACTGAGAAATTGAATTACAAAATTAATAACGCTTTGTTGGAATGACTGTGAACTTGCAGGTCTTTAATCTACAGACAATCACAAGTCTCACCAAAGCTGATGATGCTTAAACATTTCTCTTTGAAGTTAAGCTGAGTGGAAGGAGCAATTAAACATTTCTTCACATATTTTGCACACCTGCAAGTACTGGAAGCAACTACTGAAGACCACGAAAAAAAGTAAATGAAAGTTAAGCCCTCTGGGTTGAGGGGTCTCCTAGATGCTGGCAAAAAAAAACCCAACCCAGAAATAAATGGTTACATCTTTGTGTGGGTATAAGAGAGGCAGAAGGCTAGCAAAAATAAAAGCAGCAAAAGCAAATGTCCACCATGTGGACTTGCTTGAACTTCTGCACAAGACAATCACTTCTTCTGTGTTCACTAAAAAAGGACTTTACATCAAACAGCTGTCTGATTCTTACTACCAAATAATTCTCCTGATACAGTAGGGCAAAGATCCTTGAATATAGGCTAACTAGTTGGACCAAAAAAAAAGCTGCACCAAACTTCTACAAGGGACACGCATCCTCTTTGGAGCCTGCTATTATAACAGTGCACAACTAAGGCAAAGATAAGGACACAAGCATTTGTTCCTATCAAAACCACCAGGACTGAATTTTTCCTTACAGTCGTGTACAGGAAAAGCTGTGTTGAGGTAAAAAACTGTCCATTTTCCTGAGAATACCCTGTAAATACAGCCCATTTACTTATGAGGAATCTGCCTGATCATTTTAACAGTACTTTAATGCCGTGCTATTTTAACAGTATGACTCTTGGATATATTTGTGTCAGGTGCTAACCTCCATCTTGTGTTCTCTTTATGCTGATTTTTACCTTCACAGTGAATTAAAGCTGACATAGAAAGAAAAAAAATCTTGCACAAAACATAAGAATATTTTTGTGCAACTTTTAAACTTTGGTGCTGAGCAATCAAAATGGAACATCTTTAGCAAAAAGATGGCTAATAGACAAGGAGGATTAGTCTCACAATCCAGTGCTCAAGAAAGAGAATGCATTATAACTAAACAAGGAGCATTTTGATGAGGAACTTGACTGTCTGTAAGCCTGAAGAGATATCAGTTTGCAAAGTAATTATAGCTTAAAAAGACAAAATGTCTATCACGAGCCATTTTCAAAAGTCTAGCCCTGAATGTCAGCAACATCTCTTTCTAATCTAGCATCAGCCACGAGAAAGAAGATGCTGACAGTCTACATTTGAAGCAGCTGTCTGGTTTGGGAACAGGGAAAGGTTCCTGGACTTGCTAGAGGAGTTCTGCCTTAGCATAAAGACTGAATAAGAACCAGGATGGAAATATGACAGCAGAAATACATGCAGTTTAGAGGCTTCCTGCATAGCACATAGTATCTCTTGTGCTGGCTGAAGCAAAGACTCATTGATTTTTATTTTTTTTTCCAAAATGTATCTGTTTGCTGCCACTCCCTACTGTCCTAAATAAACATGTGGTAAGCAAGATTTCTGCACAGGATTTCAGCTTTGGGAAAGATTTAAGCTTCTTTAGGAATCCGAGAGCAACGGCACCAGTCTAGGGAGCTCACAACAGCAGTGCTGTGAGGCACTACTTCCATGAAACAAAACCAAATAAAGCGCCTGAGAGCTCAAAATGCTCCCAAGAGAAAAGGTACCCAAGAAAACCAACACTGTGGCAACCTGCTGCAGCCAAAGATCATCAGCTGATCAGGCACAAATGTCTAATATCTGTTCAGCAAGGGGAATGTTATGAATGCCTTCACACAGCATCTTGAGCTAATTCACATGAACAGGAAGATGTGTGCATAAGCACATATTCTCCCGGGGTTTGAGAGACACTTTTGAAACATATTGGTCATCTGAATTAAGTCATACCTCAATAACATCTAATTCTAGGATTGCACAAAGAGGTAGTAAACCCTCCTAAACATCTGTGGGCTGTCCTCTAGTTACAAAAGCATGGCATCCTGTGCAGATTCAGAAGAGAGAAGTGACACACTTTTGACTGTGTCTGTTTATCTAACTTGGGAATAAGACAAAAAAATTAACATGCAAAAAACCATTCATTACTCAGGTGGTTATAAATATGCATTACAAACCTTTTCCTTTTAAGAATTTTAGATTCAAACAACATACAGCATCAAACCACTGTTTAGAAAGGAAGAAAAAAAAAAAAAAAAGTAAAACTAACCACAGAGGCTCGCTGGAGGGAAAGAAAGGCTAAGTTCTCACTTAGACAGAAGTCCCTTCATACAATCCTGGAAGGATAAAGAAGCTTTCAAGCAGATGTAAATTACACTCAAGCTGCCTTTAAGGCCCATTTGCACTGTCAGATTAGTTTAAAGGTACTTTGATGCCAATTAGAGTCTACTCTGAATTCTTTATGTGGCGCTGGTGCTGAGCTGAGAGTGCAGTTGATAGTTAGGAGTGGAAGTATTCAGGTCCTAACGCTGAACTTTTCCTGCAAGACTGTTTAGCTCAGATTTACAAAAGGAGGGGATGAAAATAAATAAAGTGGACTTCCTTTCTAACGGTCCAAAACCCCAAAGAACAGTTGCAGATAAACTAAGTACCATCTGGCACACATTGTCAGCTTTTTTCTTTCCTTTTCCCTTCCATCATTTTTATTTTTAAACCAAGACAGGAACAATTAATGTCACTTTCAGGAGTGATGTGGTGGAGGAAAATGCCTCTGATCAAGTGAGAACACAAGACAGGGAAGACTTTGGCTGATTAATCCAGCCAGTTTATAAATAGAGTGGCATTACTTTGGCAGGAAAAGAATTCTAGGTAAAATAATTAAGCAATGATTTATTTTTTATTTAAAAATAAAAAGGATAGAGAAAAAGAAAAAAAAGAAAAAGGAACATTGTGGGCCACACTGTTCCTCCCTCTTCCCTGACTTGGTGGACCATCACAAGCACTCCCAATATCCTCCCTTCAGGTTTTTACCACTGCAAGGTTAGCTGCAGTGACTTTGCCTGACAGTATCCACGTACTCTTCCTCAACAAGCTAGGGCTTCACAGTAGGACTAAATAATCTGAAAGCCAGTTCAAATGTGTATTTACTGGCCAGTCTTCAGTTGATGGAGCAAACTCTTTTCTTGCTTTATTCTAACAAGTTGCTGCTCTTACCTGACCATGAGCAGCCTCCATCAGCAACAAAAAAAAAACAGGAGCAAAGCATGTTGCAAGGTCATCCAATGTTTTTGCTTGAAAATAGGTGCCCTGATTCAGACAACATATTCCTTACTGTTGCTTCCGCCTGAGGGGGAAGGGATAATGGCAGTGGCCATCTGGAAAGAAATGTTTCCCAGTTTTCCTCTATTACTCATTGTAGATGCCCACATCTGCCAGATCTCTCCCTCCCAGTTGCCAGTTGACCCCTCAGCCTGCTTAGATAGGATGAGAGGTGAAGTGTAGGCACCTTTTAAAAGTTTTGGATAGAGAGGACCTCCCTCGTCCCTAGAGAAGTGCTTTCACAGAACAGTTTCTCTTGCTACGGGTACTATGGGTCTGCACTGATACCAGCCTCTGCTGAGATGAGAACAAATGAACAAACTCTGAGCAGATCCCCAGGCAACTATTGGCTCAGCTGGTCACAGACATACTTTCAAAACACTATCCAGGAGGGCTTTATTCCAAAAGTGGCTAATTAATCAAAATAAATACCTGCAGTCAGGATCCCCCCCGCTGTACTGTCTTTAATTTGTTCAGAGAAAGCATTCCAAGACATCTCAATTTGTTGCTAGGTAAACAGCTGCAAGATCACTCTGAAGAATACAGCTTCTCAGCTGGAGCTGCATGAAACCATCACTCTATCTTTTGAAGGAATCAAAACAGAGGTGCCTTTAAAAAAAATTTTAAATATTCTACCAGCACTGAGATATTTGTATTAATCTGCAGTACCTTGCTCATCCTTTCATTCAGGATGGTAGGATGTTTAAAAACTCTTGAGGAGAACATCCCGTTGCAGACTATGACTAGCAAGACAGTGGCAGTGGCTCCAGAAAGAAGAAAAGAGGTTGAAAGAGTAAAGTCCATGTTCGCACAGGCCACAAGTGACAACAGGAAATCCCATGTATTGGAAGTCCCAGAAAGTGTTCTCAGCTCTTGTGCTCTTTTTCTGGGGCTCCTACAGTCATCTTCCTCCTTGCATGGGTCTAGACTTCATGGAATCACAGAATGGTAGGGGTTAGAAGGGGTCTCTCTGAAGATCATCTAGTCTAACCCCTCTGCTTAGGCAGGTTCACTTAGGTGTGAACAGGAACACATCCAGGAGGGTTTTGAAAGTCTCCAGAAAAAGAGATTCCACAGCCTCTCAGGGGATCCTGTTCCAGTTGTTCCAGCTCTGTCACTCTCAAAGTACAGAAGTTTTTCTTATGTTCAGATGGAACTTCCTGCGTTCCAGCTTGTGCCCATTGCCCCTTGTCCTGTCACTGGGCATCACTGAAAAGAGACTGGCCCCATTCTCTTGACACTTGCCTTTTAGCATATCATAAACATTGATACTTAGATATTTATAAGCATTTATAAGATCCCCTCTCAGTTTCCTCTTCTCCAGGGTAAACAAGGCCAGATCTCTCAGTCTTTCTTCCTGAGAGATGCTTCAGTCCCCGAATCATCTTTGTAGCCCTCCATTGTACTCTTCCCACTAGTTCCTTGTCTTTCTTCAACTGGAGAGCCCAGAACTGGACACACTATTCCAGATGTGGCCTCACTCAGGCAGAGTAGAAGGGAAGGAGAACCTGCTTTGATCTACTGGCTACACCCTTCATAACGCACCCCAGGATACCACTGGCCTTCCTGGCCATGAGGGCACACTGCTGGCTCATGGTATTTATTAGGACTCCGAGGTCCTTCTCTACAGAGCTTTTTTCCATCAGGTCAACTCCTAACCTGTACTGGTGTATACATCTCCCTAGGTGCAGGACGCTATACTTGTTGAATTTCATTATGCTCCTCTGCACCCAACTCTCTAATCTGTCCAGGTATTGTAGAATAGCAGCACAGCCTTCTAGTGTGCCAGCCACTCCTCCCAGATTTGTATCATCATCTTCCTCTAATGGAACTGACAGCACTGGAGCAAATACCTTAATGTAGAGGACATTTTGCCTCCAATGCAGGAGCAGATACTGCTTAGCAAATCATTTTGTTTTATGAGATGGAGCTGTAACTGCCTTCCCTGCACATGTTTGATCACTCCGTTCCTTATAATTCATACAGCAGTTCTCTCCATCCAGAGGGATGTCTAGAGACAGAATTACACCCTCCATCTCAAGCTTCCAGTTTGAACCTGGTCCAAGCAGTGTCTGTTGAAAACTCTTCTAGTAGAAGCTAATCTGAAGGTCACCATTATAAATCCACGTCACTTCTTATGCATTCCTGGCTCTAAACAAATCCCTCCTAATGGTGGGATATCCAGACTGGGTGACTCTAGGTATCATCATGGAACCGTCATCTGCCAGAATCTTAAAGACCTCTGAGTGTTGCTGTTCACCTTTCCAAGCAGAAAAACTGTGCCTCATATTCATCTTTTGTGTAATATTATGAAATTGCAATAAACATCTCCAAAATTTGTCCTTTGAATATATTTACTTCTTGACCTTCATGAATTTGGAATCTATTGCAGAAAAAAACCAACACAAACAGTAAGCACAGTGAAGCTTGCTACAAATTATGCTGATGCAGTAAAAAAGCACACCTGCTAGAAACAAACAAGGCAAAAAGCCTTGTTTCATGGGTTTATAGAGAGACAAGAAAAGCAAGAGAACAGAGATATAAATATTTGGAATCTCCTGTCTCCAGATCAGAATGCAACTCAGATGCATAAGGATTAAGCACTGGGGCTGATTGCTACTTGATAATACTTCGTTAGTATAGTGACTTAAAACCTTCTGTATTTCCATCGAAGGCAAGGTTGCTCTGTTTGAAGTTAGGCAAAGAAGCATTGAGCTGCTTCAGCACCAAGTTGCTATTAGATAAATAGCATACCAGTGTCCACACATGGTTAATAGCACCACTCGAGACTTTCCTAGCATTTTTTTTTTCAGAAGACTGAAAAGGAAATGGATCTCATTGTACTTTTTAAAAGCATTTCCTTCAGTTCTTCAGATGGTGATGAAGAACAACGAACTCAGTTACACAGGGTAACCAAAGAATGATTAACCTGGGATAACTCAGATGAACGAAGCTAGACCAAAGGTAATATAAAATATAAGATTATTGGATGCATTAGCACTGGAAACATTGTAGATAGATTTCTGCAGGCTGGACGTGAATAAGGGTAGGCAGGGCACGAACTAGTGTATGTACCATGTACGGTGTGGTACTGAAAGGTGCTAGATGAAGGAAAGGTTTGATAAACCTCTACCATTCACCTAATGATAATCAGGCAATAACTGTGTACTGGCCAGGCAATGAGTTAGAAGTCTGCATTCCCATCACAGTACCATACCTGATCTAGAAACAAGGGATATGATTTCTTTCAATAATCTCCAACGGTTTCAGATCTCTTAAGCATAAGACCAGGATTTTTATAGAGTGAACATAGAGCAGATAGTACCATTCGCTAACAGGGGAACTGCTTCTCCCCTCCCTCATGATATCCATCAGGTCTTCTGTGGCCCTGCCAGTTGCCCACTGTTGACTTTCAGCTCATTCCAACACCCAAAGACAGACCATTGTCCTCCAAGGCTGCAGGGTATATAACTGCACCAGGGCCCACATGACCGACGAGGTAGCCCTTCCATTTCATTCTTCATAGCCATCACTCTAATCTCCTGTCTAAACTATTATATTTTGGTATTTACTTAGCTTGTTCCATTTTGTCACTCAGTTAGGGAACTTGAGGGTTAGGGGGTTTATCTGCTCTTTTTGTGTTTGGGGTTTTTTGTTTGTTTGTTTTAATTTAAAAAAAAAAGAAGCAGCAGCTGGATTTTGCTCTTTAGTTATGTATTTCCTAACTACCTGTACCAAGAATAAAGACACAAACCTAAAATCTTTAAGAGGGTTTTCTCTTCTGAAGTTTGGGACTTTCCAGCAGTACTATTTCCCTTTCTGTGCCAATTAAAATGGCTCTGTTTTGTAACTGAAAAAGGTGTCCTTCAACACGTGTCCACAACAAGGAGCATTGTGTGCTGCTACAATTGTTCAATAGATGCCCAGTCCCAGACAGATGGTGTTTTATCCTCACCCTCTCTTCAAGACAGCATAATGCATTGTCCTGTCAGGGATTAATGGAAGTGCCACTTACAGTAGATGCTAATTCTGGTAGCAACTCTCTTACTACACTACAGATGCTACAGTTACTGTTTGCAACTAATTCTTAAAGCAGGCAGTCCACACTGGAGGAGAAGCAGGACAATAAAAACACACAGCGAGGAGAATCTATTAAAGAATCTATGCAGAATGTAACCTCATGGTCCAGGAGAAAGCGACATTTGAAAAGGAAGACAAGGATGATAGAAAGAAAAAAATCACAGAGGAACAGTAGAAGAAGAAATGAGAACTGAAGATTAAAGCAGACAAAAAATAGGTCAAGAACTAAATGGAAAGTTAAAACAAAAGATCCAGCACAACAGAGAAAGCATCTTTTCTCAGCAATGGCCAACACACCAGAAAATCAGCACTGGAAAGGTGCCCCATAACAGAGATGAGCAGCTGAAACACAGGATAGAGTGATGTCAGCAAGGGTACTTTAGTTGGATCTTCCCTCATTGTGCACCCCAAAGCGTTATTGCCTGTTTCATAGAAACTTCATATGAATCTTTAACATCTTGAAAAGACACACAGTTGAGTACTGATTATTAATCAGGAGTCTCAAAATTGACTTCTGGATGCCTACTTCAAGAAAAATATATCAGGAGAGATCTGCATAAACACTAACAGGCAATCCAGAGTTAAGTTTTCAGCTCTTCCTTGGACCCTCTCTTTTTTTGTTTAGATAAGAGATTTCAGGTCCAAAACTAATTTGAGATGCTTCCGCACATGCATAAAGTGGACTGAGAAGCACCTAGCTGAAAAGAGCTTGTGCTACAGCACTTTTGTCACATTTTCTTCCTAGTACTCCTCTCATTTACCTTGGTCTGTATGAAGCATAGCGGGAAAGAGAAAATCGAAGTATTGGACCTCTCTTTCTGAAAAGTTGCTGGAGCATGGGAATTCTTTTGTGTTTAAGAGAAGATCCTATACATTTACATGGATGACAAATCTAGTCAGATACTCCACAGTCATAAAACACAAAACTTCTAATAACTAACACTATCACATTACTAATTGGTCAAGGGAACAGAGGTCTTTGACTCTGCATTTCAGAGTAGGTTTCTTGTGGATGAAAGGGAAGAGAGGGAAGGAAAAGGTTATTCAGAGATGTTTCTCAAACCTGAAAGGCCGGACCCTGGCGGCAGATGGTAGATGGCAAACAGGAAGATTTTGTGAAAAACTTGAACAATATAAAAATAGTAGAGAGAAGGAAAGCATTATGACAGCAGGAAATACTAAAGTTTAAAGATACACGAGGAAATACATTTACACTGTCTGCTGCTCTATTAACAGATAAAAATGGAGCAATAGAATAAACGCAAGGGAAATGAAAAAGAAGATCAGTCTATCACTAGCAAGCTTATGCACTGACAAGCAGCTTGAGTCCAGGTCTTGAAATAGTATATTAGACCATAATGTTTTTAAATTTCTGCTGAGGACTAGAGAAATGCGGTATACTGTTAGCTTCTCAAGTCTTCAGTCCTTTATATTAAGAAGATTTGGTCATGGTAAAAAGCAGATTAACTATTAAACAAGAAAACTACTTCTGGTTCATAAAGTCAGTCACAGGAAGTTGGTGGGGTACACCAGGAAATTAACAATGCATACTTCTGCATTCTCGTGCTTTTATTTGTCAGGAAATCCACTGCTATTGGACACTAGGAATGGACTAGATAAATCTTTGGTCTGACATGCTTGTCCATTTTCATGGTTTGCTATATAACTTTCTTTACTAAAAAATGGCATGTAAAAGAGGTAGAAGAGAATTTATTAATGATGGTATGCTTGACAACCACTATACCGGATTAAAAAGAGCTTGGCTGAAGCCAAGGACAATGTAGGTTAATACCTAACTAGTCACTCCACACACCATGAAAACATATTTCAGTGACATACTTACAGGCTCAGACCTCCTTGTATGTCCATTTGCAACAGTCCCTACTATTCCCCCTCTCTAACTTTCTTGAATAATACTTAATTGTGTTGTTCAGAAATTTTGCTGATTTTGCAACTTCATACAAATTTAATGCCAAAAAAAGACAGATATTTATTTCTTCTGTGGTCCAAAATAATATTGCTATTTCAGAGATACACGATGAATTTTCTCCTCTCAGTAACACTCTCCTTTATTTTGTTGCCATTTCTTGTACGCCTCTGCCAGTGCAATTACCACCTCATTTGCAGTATGCATCTGAATTTCAGTACCAATGCAACCATACTTCAATGTACTCTAGAGGAATATTTATACCACCCAGCTCTAAGCACCTAAGCTGGCCAAGTTATTAACCAGCTAGTCACTGCAAACTCCCTCTTTAGTCCATATGGAAAGATCAGATCTTTCAGTCTCCTTCAGAGCAAGCTTACATGTAGAAGCTCCTAGCTGCACTAAACTCCATACCATGCTACCAAACTGACTTCAGTGGTAACCTAAGATAATGTGGGTTCAAGCCTTTGAAGTATTATACACTCTCATCTTCTACAAAGATGCTGTCATAAGGGTCACAAGAGATCAGCTCATCTTCATAAAAAAACATGTATCATCCTTAAACCCACAGATAATTTTCCATAGGTGAAGCTCTGTGCAGTTGTGTAAATAAATTGCAAACACTTCCAATAGTTCCATTTGATTGAGCAAGATTCATTTTTAAAATAACACAAGCTTAACTTCTGCCAGCCCCCCCAAATCAACTAAATGAACAAGTATTTGATGTCTAGGGGTGAGCAACATCTGAACAACATCAAAGTTTCATTTTTATAAAATAATTCTCCACCACAATTGTGTTAAACCGCAACTTACTAGCTAGCCTTTAGTCTCATTTTTAATATGCTATAAGTATCTATAAAACAGATCTTACCTTGATCTTCTGAAGAGACTGGCGACCTGGAATAAAACAACAGAGGCTTGTCAATCTTTGATATGAAAAGGCCACAAGAAAGGTTAAATGTCACTGTAGGGAATGGATTATGGAGGAATTTAAATATTTTATTCTTAGGTTTTATTCTTTATTCCTTAAAGGAGAGGACTGGGAAGGCATCTGACAAGGGAAGAGAAGAAAAGGGTAGACACCTATTCTAGCAGCAGGTTCTGCAGACCAGAGTGGCCATATGGAGTCTTGTCCATGAGATAGCTGTCAGATGCACTGTTAAGCACTCATGCCAAGAGTTTCTGTAGGTACTCGGCAAAAAAACCCCAAACTTATCTATCTACTACCATTACTGTTGGAAATAGCTGACATTACTGGTGAGAAAGTCCTGGTCCTCCAGAGACTGTTGAAGAGAACAGAATTAAGTGTGGGCCAAGAGAAAACCTCACATCTAGGGGTGGTTGAGGAAATTACAGCTTCACAGGAACTCAGTCATTAAGATGACCATTTCTCTTACCACAAGTCAGTGTAGCAGCTAGCACAAAGCACTAGTCATAATAACAGTTTATGCCATCTTCACAGAAGCAACATAAATAGACACTCAAAAAAAAAAAAAAGAGTTCTGGACAGAAGTAAGTACAATAAAAAGCAACATAGCAGCAGCAACACAAAAATTATAGGATACCTTAATGTGTAGCTCAAGCCTCTGATAACACTCCAAGAGAGTGAGGGGTTATAACAGATGAGGGACCTCTCAATGCTCCTGTCGATGACCAGAAGGATCCTACTAAATTCGATGGATTTGTGTCACAAGTCCCATCACTAAGGATCACATTCCTTATTATTTTGGTCAGCACCCACAACAAAGGAACATAAAGAGGTGTAAAGAGGTATTGGCCCTCCGTTTTTCCTTTTGCTGCAGTAGCTCGATTTAGCAAAACTGGGACTAACTGTACAGCCAAATCTGGGATGTGCCTTGGTTATTTAAAATAAAGTGACAGCTTACAGTGGATTGGGCCATTGCTTCAGCACTTCCCCAGCTAAGATTCTCAACTGTATATATAGTATAGCCTTCACATCTAGGTATTAAGGAGTTTGCTCCTGCAGTAAACGGGACAACTCTGGCTTCCTTTCCAAGAAATATATAATTTTGCACTAATGTACAAAAATAACAAATTACTGAAGATTTTAAACTGTTATTGCTGCCAGCAAATAGATCAAAGCCGACATGAGAAATGCAGCCAGAGAGGGGTGAAGAGAAAATAAGGAACAAAGGGGAAAATAAGGAACAAAGGGAAAAAGAGCACATGTGTATTTAACTGAGTCAGCAGGGGTTGAGGGTAGGAGGCAGGGTAAAAAAGGGTTAGAAACCCTGTATTTAGAGAAATAAAGGAGCTGAGGAAGGAGTCATGATCTTATTCCATAACAGTGGTCTCAAAATGAAGGTTGAGGGATTATAGGACATCAGAAGCAGATATGCAAATATGTAGGTGTAAACAGGAAAGATGGAAAGAAAAGAAGGAAACTTTCCTAATGAGGTACACAAATCTTTAGGTTTTGGTGTTTTTTTAAAAGAGAGAGATTTGCAAAGAAAGAGAGGAAGGAGTTACAGCACAGCTGGTGTAATGGTCACTATGAAACGAAAAAAATGTGATTGCCTAATTAAGATTCTGACTACGCAAGAAGCCAATGTGTCTATGTGTATCAGAATTAATTAATCCTCCACTCCCATTAAATCCTCTGATTGCTGCTGAATATTGTATAAATGTATCTTGCTTTGTTGCCAACCAGGCCAGCTCTGCCCTTGCACTTCAGCTGTGTCGTTGACAACACAGTAGGAATGCAGGTAACCCAGAGGATTAGCAGGCGTCACTATGACTCTGTCCCACTACTTTGACCAGTTAGTTTACAGGTCTTCCTCTACAACCCCCAGCAGAAGCCTTTCAGAAGGTAAAAACTCAACACACAGTGTTTCCTACAAGGTTAAATAGTGTGGAATGGGCCATATCAGGAAGTGCAAAATTTTAGGTACTTCAAAATTTTTACATGCAAGAGTCATGCCAGATTCCCTAGCTCGCAGATCCTTACTCTCCACCCATTGCTAATGCTTTATCCCACAGCATCAGTAAAATTTATTCTTTTATTTTCTTTCTTAATTGCACAGTTTCGTCACCTTTCTTTATTTAAAACAATAAAATAAACAGTACAGGTTATCCTATAACTTGTCTCTTCTTTATGCCTGATAAAACAGATGTCATTAGTTCCTTACAGCATTGACGACATGAGAGACACTATTATAATAGCATTGTCTTCTTGAGTAAAACATTGAAGGCATGAAAAATATGTTTGTACATATTTACTGTGCCCAAAAATAGTATATATTTTTCAAAATATTACTGCTGTGTACCTTTATTACATGCCTTGAGCCCACTGGTTGAACAGTAAGAAATCTAACAGGTCCTACTGTTGTTACTAGCAGAGTTTTCATTTGAAAGGCTTCATCAAGAATGTTTTGGACCTGTGTAGGCTGGTATCATGAGAAAATGAGGTTTATATAATCACAGCATCTTGGTGTGTATGTATGCACCTCTATCTCACTCTAATACAGTTTGAGTTTGTTGGCTCATTTCACTTGTCATTAATATTAAAGTTGAAGAGCCAATTCCTGCGTTCACAACGAAACATAATAGCATAAGTTCAAACTTTCTGACATAGGTACAAAGCCAGAAAGAGAGGTTTTGAATATCTCAGCCACAGGAAAGCCTCAACAAGAGCTTCCACCATTGGAGATACCAAAGCTTCAACAAAAGTAAATTAGGCTTCCTTTGTTCCACTACTTAGTATTTTGGCAAAAAGTGGAGAGGACTTTCAACATTCTCCTACAATTTCAGGTGATGTGTTTTAGGAAAGGGAGGGATTTTCCAAACCATTCAAGTACTGGTCTAACTACACCAAGGGGAGTCTTGCTTGTAACTATAACGTAGGGAAATGAGGCTGCTGAAAAGTCCACACTAATAACATTGGGCATTCTATGCATTGTCTGATCTACCCCATGCTTATGACAGGTTCTAAGGGAGGAAAGAAAGTCTAATGACCTGCTTTAAACCACATATGCTCATTCCACAGCCATGAGAGACTTTCCTGACATCAAAAAATCCAGTGGATGCTCGTAGTTCCGGTGACACATCTTTCTCTCAGGTCTGTAAGGAGTGTTGGGGATATAATGTGACAGCACTGGTCACCTAATAAATGTCTTGAGAAGGGAAGATTCTCAGCTTCTAACATCCACACAGTAATCATCTATCTAGCACCTGTCAGCTGCCCTCTTAGTATGATTCTAGCTGTGGGGTTTACTGTCATAAAGAAGCAAGTTATTCTCACAACTCTACTTTAAAAAAAGTAGAGACAAGTCAGAGATACTTCAGAAGAACTAATATGTTGTCAAGATCTGCGGTCAAAACAGTTTGCTGAATGAAATCTTGGAGAGATTTTAATTTGGTTAAAGAAAACAAATCAAACCCCCAAAATCTTCAGGAAAATATTGCAGTTCAGCCACTGCAATATCCTGTTATTGGCCATTTCAGAATGGGATTTATTTTTTACCTCAACTCTTCTTTTTTTTTGCTTTTATCTTGGTGTAAAACTGCCATGTAGAAAGAAAGGCTCATCAACCACCACAACTCATCAAGAGAGTAGAGAGAGACCAGATTGCCTATGACTGCCTACTTTTCCAGAATTACAAGATTAAATTAGCTCTTCTACCAACAATGCTCTTTCCCCAAGCATAACTGTGACTGAGAACCCCAATTTCAAATATTTTCACCGAAGGTATTAATCTGACTTGTCCCTGCCCTGGTTTGACAGATGCTTCATGAAGAGCTATTGCTGTATTAACTAGTTAAGCAGAAGACAAATATGACTATGATGATAGGGAAGGGGATCAGAAGGGAGAAGGAGGGGAAGTATGTTACCACTTCTGTTTGCTTTCCATGTTGTTCATACCCCTTCTTTTGCTCTAGGTGCTGCAGTAATGCTCTCCTCTCGTTGCAGAGTGGCAAGCTCTACTCAGGAGAGACAACAGCACTTGCAAGCCTCAGCCTGCAAGAGGAAGCTGCACATTGCCTGTTCTACCACTCCCTACACAAGCAAAGCAGAACCTGTGTGCTTAACACAAAATGTACAGGGATCTCCCAGGAAATGAGGCACAGATATTTAGAAGTGCATAAAAAAAAGACCTGAATAATAATGTAAAAAGACCCTAATCATAAATTCACTATATGCTTCCACCAAATTGGAAGACTTATGACACTGCAAGCATGAGACATACCCACCTAAAACTGCACTGTGCCTCAGAGTTAATGGTCTGATCCAAAGCTCAGTAACATTTTTCCACTTATTCTAACAGGCTTTGGATCAATTACTGGCAAAAACCTAATCCCCAGTATAGCCAAGATGGCCTTCAGTATCATACAAGCCTTCCCCAAACAGCTGAACACTCACAGCTGTTTCCAAGTGCACTCTCCAATGTGCAAGCACTAGATTTATTCAGTTCTGGAAGGGTGGAAGAAGGAATATTCATTTCTAAGGAAGGAAGGGCAGGGACTGTCACAGTTTTAAGCCTAGTCATCTGAGGCTTAGGAATCTAGAGAAACACAGCCAGCTTCCAGCAGATGAATTCTAACAAAATTTCAGCAAATGGGTACATTATTCATGAAGACAAAAGCCTCTGGAGAAACAAACCCGGAGCTGATGTAAAGCAGCTATTTTAATCAATAAACCTGTAGCAGAAACCATCTGCACCAGGCCTGTTTAAAACCAGCCATTTACAATTTCAAGGCCAAATAACAATCTGTGTGCAGTAATTCTACAGGGGTTTATGACCATTCCCCTTTTTCCCTGCTTAAGCAATGTATTTCTGCAAACTTTCTAGCTCAGTCTGAAAATAGCTGCCTGTGACAAGGGGAGGTAAAGAGCTTTCAGATTAAACCTATTCCTTCTCATTTTGTATGTCTTTAGAACTGAAAGTGGCATCCCTATTAGGATTTATTCCTATATTCTCTGATTGTAATTGAAGAAAATTTTTAGCACAAAATATTTTTAAAACAAAGGTGAGGAAACCCCCTCATTCAGCAATCTACATCAATACCTCTGGGGCTGCTCCAGCTGCAGACAGTGCCTCATATCTTGCTAGCAGAAGGGCAGAACTGCTTGCTTTCCTGACCCCTCAGCATTGGGTGCCTTGGAGGCACCCAATAAGAGTTAAAAGTAATGCTCAGCCTGGGCATCATCGGTTTCTACCTTGGCACTTGATGAAAGATAAAAGCCTCAAACTCACTGAGAGCTTCTCCACACTTCCAGTTTTACCCTATACATGCCCAGTTCAGTGACCTTGACAGGCTAGAAAAGTGGGCTAGAAACAAACCAGCAAGCTCAGCAAAGGTAAATGCGAAGTCCTGCGCCTCAGAAGGGATAAACCCATGTAATAAGACAGCCTACCACCTGGAATACAGCTTTGCAGAAAAGTATGCAATGTGTTAGTGGAACACAAGTTGAACATCGGTCAGCAGAGTTCCCTGTGACAGCAAAGGCCAATGGCACACCGGACTGTATTTGCAAGAGCAGGGCCATAAGGTAGATGGAAGTGATTTTTACCCTCTACGTGGCACCTGTGAGACTTGAGAAGAGGCCAGATATTGACAAACTGGACTGAGTTCCACAAAGAGCCATGGTAAGTGCATATGAGGAGAGGCTGAAGGAGCTTGGTTTGTTCAGTAAAAAGAGAATGCTCAGGGGAAATTTTATTGCAGCCTTCAGCTACCAAGTGGGAAGGTATAAAGAAGACAGACCCAGAGTCTGCTTGAAGAAAGAGGAGGAGGAGAAGCAACAGTCACAAACTGGGACATGAGAAATTCATATCAGATATTAGGAAAAAGTCTTTCATTGTGTGGATGACTAAACACAGGAACAGGTTATACAGAGAAATTATTGAATCTCTTGCTTTGCAGATAATCAAAACTCTTCTGGACAAGGCTCTGAGCAACTTCATCTAACCAGACATCTTTTGAACAGGGATTTGGATTAGATGATCTTCAGAGAACCTTCTGAATCTAAACTTTTCTGCAGTTCTATGAGTCTCTCTACAAAGCTTTTTTTATTACCCTAGCTTTCCTATCACTCTTTCTTCTCAGATATTTATCATAGACAGTTATGATAGATGTGGACATTCCCACTGTCTCTACACACGCAGGAAAATGCTGATCGGCAATGCTCCCTGAATGTAAAAAATTTTTTTCACATTATTTATTATTTTGCAGAAATCCATTTGGACATGTCCTGTTAATCTGTAACAACAACCTGGAGAGTCTAATTTTTTTCTAATTCTGCTAAAGGCAAAGATCAGTACATTTTCTTAGCATCTCTCTCTAACTTCCTACTGCAGCCTCCATCCTACCTGCACACAAACCACTGCCTCAGCCTGCTCACAAGCAGTCCAATATACAGGAATGTAACTTGGGGCTTCTTAGGAAAACAAGGGCAGCTCAAACGTGTTCCTTGCTGTGTCTCAGGCATGTCTGCGTCTCACATATTGTTCCATATCTTTCCTCATTACTGTTTAGCTTTTTATTTCGTACCATCTCTCTGCCCACTGCAGAATGCTTTTGATGAAGGCTTGGAAAGCTACAACGCGGCTATATCTGAAGTTGTACTGACACCCAGAGGAGTTACCTGGGAATGGCTGCTTAACAAGAGAATGAAAGGTTTTATTGCAGTCAGATGTAAACCCAATTAACCTTGATTATAACAACAACAAAGAAGAGGAAAAAGAGATGTTCTAACAGGCTCATCTTGAAAAATACTGTTCTACCTAGGAATCAAGGTCAAAACATGACCTAAGAAAGCTGGCTTGTTACTTCCTTGAAAAAGGAGATAGTTCCAAAGGACCAGCGGGATCACTGTAGGGTGTTCATTGTGGGGTTTTTTTAATACTCAGCCAAAGTATCTCAGGGGAATCCAAGACATCCATTTTGAAGAGAGCCTGACCCAAGCTTCTTTGAAATGCTGTTCTTCCATCTCCAGATTTGAATTACGTCTTCAAAATCCTCCCTGACCTACCTGTCAATTGCTTGATGAATTTGGGGGGCAAAGGCAAAGGCAACGTAGTAGCTGATGTGGCTCTAACAGTAAAAAAAAAAATGAAGGAAGATCTAGCCATATCATGTAACACCTTGGCAAAACAAGAGATTGGATGTCAAAGAACTAGAGGCTGATTGAATCTTTATTAAAAAGAACTGGGACAGGCACTGAAGGGGCTAGGTGTACACTGCCTTAACATCCTGTGTGAAAAGCAATCAGGTAACAAATAATCTGAACTCTTTCTTCAGCAATAAAGTACAGAGTACTTTTAGTTTTTCCTGAAAAAAAACCAATAACCCAGAGCTTTTTCTACTATTACTTAAATTTTTATTTAACCCAGAGAATGGAATTATTTTGGTAACCACAAGCCATGCCAGCCACACTGCAAGCGCATCAGGTATACTCTGATTCAAAAGTCACATTCAGAAGCTTGGCCCTCAGGCTAGATGGAAACGAAGCACATCAGCTGCTTGGTATGTTGAGAAACCACCCAAATAATCCTCAGGCAGTTTGGGTTTCTAAACAACCTGGAAGCTACGCTAAGTGGTGTGTTAGCAAACCAGTGACTAGTGATAAATGGCCTTTAGTGGTTTTGGGAAAAGTCAGACTGAAACACAGGAATCCCTCAGAAACAGATCCTTGCAATTATTGTTCATAAATATGTGGCCTGATTTTCAGAAGTGCCAAGCACAAAGCAACCCTCACTTGCTTGCCATCTTTAAAAAAAAAAAAAATTCACCTCAGTTAATGTGCATAACACACAGGTCCTAGGCAGACCAAAATTGCTCAGCCCTTTACACTCCTGCTATAGAGTAATTAATGGAGAATAAAACTTGCAATGGGAGTTTCAGATATGGTTTTGTGCTGCACTTTTAAATGCCTGGCACAGAAACAAGAATCTAGGAGTCAGGGTTACACTGGCTGCAAGCCACATTTCGCTCTCTGATTTCAGCGCTTGGCATAATTTAGTGAAGTCCGTCTGTCCCTGCTTGCCTATGGGCACGAGCACTGCCAGGAATTTCAGCACAGCCATGTGTTACAGCCCCACTCCTCATGTATTTCACTTCCATGCACACACCTCTGTGTCAGCACTGCTAAATGTTCGCTCAGTCTCAGTTACCCAGGCAAAACTGTGGGTTTGAGTGCTCCTTTCCAAGTATAGTGGAGCAGCAGACAAGCTGGGACATCATTTCTCCCTCCCCATTGGTATGCTTGTAAGTTTTCAGAAGTTTCTCCTCTCACATGAGAAATCCTTTGGCCGGCATTTTAAGAAGAGCTAGCATCTCCTATGCCCCTGCAGCTAGGGCACTAGAACAGGCACCCTAGCCACAAAGGGGCAAGGGTAGCTCCTTGCAGAGCAGCCATACTCACAGCCTAGGAAACATGCTCCTTGTTCCTCAGCAGTTCCCAAGTGAACCAGGGAATCTCTCCCCAGGCCAAGAACATTAAACACAGGCACTTTCTGTTCCAAGCAACATTTTTTGGAAGAAATCATTTTTATTAAATGCACACCTCCACCAAGCAAAAATAAATGACCAATATATTTTTCAAGCAGCCCTAGTGAAAAACTTCACTTTTCATCCAAGGAACCTAGTGAAGGCTCATGTCAAAATATTGCTTCCAGTCTCATCCAAACACTCTGAACTTTGCTGGTCTAAAATACTAAATTGCAAATCTCAAAAGATGACCTATTTTCACATGATTCTGCTTTCTCTCTCTCTTTTTGCTCCACAGTATTTTAACACTTTCCAGTTTCCATCCACAGCTGAAATCTGAACATGCAGATATCTGAAGAATCAGAGAAAGTTATCAAAGGTTTGACTTTCTGAGTTTAACACTGTCAACTCAGGGAATTTATGTGATAGTCTGGAGCAATTATTTTACCAAGCCATATTTCTATTCCCTTTTCTCTTTGCAAGTCTGTTAACCCAAAACTTAGGAATATGAATGGGACATCAATACAGTCTGAATGCATATTATCAGATGTTCTAGTGTGAAAGCTTGGACACACTATGTATTCCAATGTGTGTGTTACATATGGACGGGACTGTGTTTCGTACCCATGCCCTGAAGCTTATTAGTTTTGGCTTTGATAAGACAGCATGGTACTGAGTGAGAGCACATTAAGAGCCAGTCCCCTCTCTAAGCAGATGGCAGCTCCTTATGGCAGGGACAGAGCACATGGACACAAGCTTGCTATTCCTGTGCAATGCTCAGAAAAATAGATCAGGACAGTTTGGTTCTTTTTTGTCTTACTTCAACTCTTAGAAATAAGTGAGAAGTGCAAAAAAATACAGATATACATATTACCTAAAATTACAAGCTTCACTTCTTTTCCAACTTTTACTGGGCTGGAAGCCTGCCATGCTGGAGGATAGTCACCCTGTAACAGTGCGTAAAGCAAGCCTAGAAGAATACAGGCTGTCAATCATTCTATATCACACTAATAAACCCAGCTAGCCCCTCTTCCAGTGCCTTTAACATCACTGGGGGCCATGGGTCTGCTATTTCCACGCCTTGAAGCTGAAGAGAGGGATATTCACATTCTACAGTGGCATCGTTGGCTCCACTCTCTCCTCTACCCTTACGCTCCCCCTACTACTGCCAGCTGCAGTTACCACATGCCTAATGCTTGCATAAAAGCAGTAGGCCCTAAAGATCAAATTATCAAATACCATTTTCTTTTACCCCATTGAAAGGAAACAAGGCTACAAGATGTGACTGTCTTGATATGTTTCCCTGATGCCTTTGCTGTAGAGCTGCTTTAGTTCTCAGCTCAGATTCTTCTTCTCAATCCAAGGGCTAAAGCAAGCAAGCAAGGATGGAAGCAAAGGGAAGAAAAAGAAAGAGTTGTAACAAGGATAGAGAAAAAAGAAAGAACTCTACTGCTTCAGCCTTGGCTATCAGCCAGAGAGTGGAAAGCAGATTTATAGCTGTTATTGTAAACCACTTAGCTAAAACCAAGGCACCCAACACTCTGTACTCTGTCAACATTCATTTTATCCTTCAAACATACTCAAACAAAAAGCTTACATTCCATGTGGAAAACTCTTTTTCATCCTGTTATCTAGTGGAACTATTCAGAAAGTTTTTTCAAGTTAGGTAGTAGTTGACTTTTTCAACATCCAGGTAGGAAGGTCTCTTTGTCAAGCACGTGTTTATTCCGTTGCTTGAAATCACTCCAAGGAGAAGAAGAGAGCTTGACTGATTGCATTTCCCTTTTGGAAAGTGGGATGCCAGTCAAGAAGCAAGATCTCTCTAAAGAAGCCAATTTGTAGTCTCATGGTGTGTGAGAGTGTTTTGCATGTCACTATCCACCAAAATAATTTGTCAGCAGGGTGAATATCCTCAGCTGTGCATCAGGTGTTGAGATGATACAAAAATCATTAAGAGCCCTCACAATGAGGGCTCAGGGGCAGGTGGGTGGGAAAAGAGGAAGTGAAAGTCCCACCCTATCCACTCTGGGGAGCTACATTCTGAATAAGAAAATTATTTGGTAATAAGTACTGATGAGAAAATAAATATCCTATGAGATGCAGTACAGGATGTACTCTATTTCTACCACATAATGAAGGGGCAGAAATACAAACCCACCACATCAAATGTGCTTACTCTTGTTAAAAACCCTTAGCAATTCAGCACCTCAACAGCAAAGGCTGGAGATTTAATTCTGGAAGAAAACAAACACTATTTCAATTGCACTCACATACACAAATAAGGCCATGCACATAGAAATGTAAACCAAATTCTGATTTCTTCCTTTTCCAGTTACAGTTAACAAGAGCAAAAGCAAAAGACAGTATCTTAAAGCTCATTATTTCTGGGAAAGGTGTTACCAGGAAGGTGTGTAAGTACCAAATACTAATGGGAGTTGCCGAAATCTTAGTAAGTTAAACCCATGACTTTTCCACGCTCCAGTTCTTGGTAGATAAGGCCATACTTTAGCAGTAGTGACATGAAAATTGTACTAATTAACAGGTGAAGAGGTGATTAAATAAGGTTTTCTATGTATTCAGTCACTTAAAGGTAACACCAGAAGTTGCTGAAAGGTCATGTCAAGTTTTCAGAACCATCTGATTCTCACCATTTGCAAGGGTCCATCAGGTCTGGTGGGTGCAATCATTATAGAGCCATGGCTCATTCCCTGGCACAGCGGAGACTCTATCTGATAACACTTTCCCTAGTCCTTCTTCCATGTGTTCAGACATCAGAGCAAAATGGCAGGATCTTCGCATGCCTGGAACCATCCCTAAGATGGTACCAACATAGCAGAAGTAACATAGAGCCTCCTTGAATCCTGAGCTAAGAATGTCTGTTCTTGGGTTTACCTCACTTACGTGGCCTGTACATGATACACTCAGAATATACCAAAAACATATCTTATGAGGGCCAGAGTTTGAAAAGATATTTTGGAAACATTTTAGAGAGGAAAACAGGTTTTCCTCTCTAAATTCTGTTCCTCTTTTCTGCAGTTGAGTCAAGGTATGTCCACAAATCAGGTATGTCCAGGAGTCCCTTCTCCTGACTATGACAGGGATGAACATCCACTAGAACTAGAGAAATTACTTGGGGAAAGTGGACATGAATTAAGTGACAACGTGGCTCAAAACTCACTTGTGAATTAATGTTTGCCCAAGTAAAAGTCTTATTTCTGGTTTCATAACAAAACATTTGACAAATTCATATGCATTCTGTATCCATATCTATACTTGAAGTTGCTCTATAAGCACCTCCAAAAGGAAAAAGAAAACTTCTTTTAGAGAAATTGTAAAGGCTGGACACTCAAATTAGCTTCCAAATAGTAACAGATACCAGCAGCAGTAGCTGTCCTTAAAGAAACTTTTGAAATCCCACAGGCGCAAAGTAGCACAATGCACTAAACGAGATTTTTTTTGTTGATAATATGGAGAGAGTATGAATTTCACTGGGAAATATTTCTGACTGCAGTGCTACAGTCTCCAGATTGCTCTTGTATTCGATGATTGTACAATACAAAAATAACTATCCTGGTTTTGAGAGGCTTTGTGCTGACCTGACTATACAGAGAAAATAAGAAATTCAAACTAATTCTAGAAGGGTTTGAATTTAAAAACATAGGGATCTCACAGAGAAAACACAGTCCTTTTTGTCTGCCAAATTCCACCATTTTTAAGAGCCTTCCTACTGTTTATCAGGCTGAAATTTTTTTCTGGATGGCAAGAAATGAAATTTTGAGACAAATTACTCGAACATCGATAAAATTCTGCTAATTTTTCATTGTTACATTGTAAGTTTTTAAGGGAATGAGAATATCTTTTAAGAACTCCAGGCACATGACTTCAAGGTAAAATTCCAAAGGAAGCCAATAATTATTCCTTTTTTTTTCCCACTGAAATCTCCAAAAGCAATGAAGGCTGCTAAAATACTGAAGTATATGAAGAGAATTAGTATTCGCAACAGGAGCTTAAAATGCATTAAATTCATTATTTACAACATCTGGGCACTAGAGTGTAAAAAAATTAACTGGTACCTTGTTTTTCGAGAAAGTCTCCAGACATTGGGGTAGGGGAATATTTACAGCAGCAACTGAAGGAAAGACTTCCTAAAGACCAGTAAATTGTAGCTTCTATCTGGAACGTGCACATGGTTTTAAGTATTATGACAACAACACACTGATGATTGTGAGAGCTTTCAAAATACAGGACCAGACCCTACACTGAGATGCATCATTTTTTCCCACTCAGTCTCACTCATGGAATTTCCTTTCCCTCAATTTCTTATTTGTTAGCTACTTCCTTAAAATTTATTTCTTCTTTTTTTTTAAAAAAAGTGCTTTCCCTATTTACCCTGTGTTTACCTTTCCCTGAATGATACTCTGTTTTCTTTACATCACTTTTCCTCTACTTTGAGTCCACATCTTTCCTTTCACTAACGCCGCCTCCTTTTCAATACCACTCTCCACTAGAGGTGGAGAACTGCTTTAGGGAAACCTTTCTCATGCTCCGCTTTAAGGTATTAAGTAGTGTCTTACAAGCTATTTGTAAAAGCATCAAAGACAACAGCAGAGAAAGAAAAGGGAGAGTCGAGCATAAACAGACATTGCATTTTCTTATGCTCTAATTCTATTGTGAGGACTACACAAGAGTATATAGTGAAGGTGAGATGGTGATTTATGCCTCTGCTCAAAAAAAAGATTTGTTTGAAAGCAATCCGTACTCATGGAGCTTCATCTGCGATTTTAAACCATGGGAAGTAATTTGTACGGGTGTACAAACAGCTGGTGAAAACATGTGCACTTCACTCTTTTGGCTCAATGTTATAAATGTAGCTTGAACTAAACCCGAACCCAAAAACTAATTCAGATTTTGCTATCAAAACACACCAGAGCAAACTACTTTACCTATGTAAGAGCAGATGATGTCTTCCAATGCAAGAGCTTTGGGGAAACACTTTAGTTTTTCAAGACTTCACCAATCTTCAATATTTTAAATGTTCACTATCACTAGAGAGCTCCTGCCTGCCATGTCCAAATCCCAAGAGTAACTTAGAAGTTAAGAAAATATAAGAGGAGTTAAAAAGGAGTCTATTAAAGAAGATAAGCATTCCTTCTTCTTTCTACATGCAAATCTGCATCCCTGATGCTCTTCTTCCCTTGTACCACACAAAGATTTCTCAAAAAAACCCCAACCACCAAACCACCTTGTAACTTCTGTGCTGTTACACTGATTTCCTGGGCAATGATCTGATTCTTGTGGCTGACTTAAAACTCTTGGCACTCTGCCTTTTTCTTCTTCTCTCTCAGGAACTAGGTTATTATTGCCTCATAAAGCAGTGTCTGGATCGTATTGATAGCTAATTAATGTCTACTTAGTGTGAAGAGCTGCAGCCACCTTCCAGCTCCTACAGGCGTTTTTCCTTCCTCTCACTGACAGGACCAGATGGCATTCTGGTCAACCTTCACCCACCCTTCATGAGCCACGCACTCAATTCAGAGATACATCTAGCAGCTTTGCAAACACATTACCATCACAGCTGGGCAGATGCTAGAAGAGTGGTTGCTACTACCCCAAAGTAGTAGACTAAACCTCCACCAAGATATGGTCACCTTTTAATTTTTGTATGCTGCTGTGGTTTTTATTTTATTTAATTTGCCAGCTCTCATCATGTAATAGGGTGACACATATAACTAGAAACATTAAAAAATGGCCAACAATGCATGTTTACAGCAGGCTATGAGGGCATGGTCATCCCCATCTCACTGCACCGTTTGATCAACAGATAAATGCCAACGATAAACCCGCTCATGTTTAGAGGAAGAGTCCAATTACATGTTTCAGTAGAATCAGCCCAGAATACTTACCTTTTTTCAAGATCAAGCACCAGTACTCCAAGTAACTGTCTTCCCATTGGTTTTTATATGCAGCATTCACACTAATTTGATGGTCCTGTTAATCTACAATCTACATCAGCTCCTGGTTACTGCATCAAGATGTTACTTCATGTCCTGTCCTTTCCACACAGTGGTCACACATCAAAGAGCAATCAGAAAGGGAGCAAAACTTGAAACACCACTAATCAAAAGCCACCTGAAAGTTAACTAACATGCTGCTCACTTAATCAAAGCCAAAAGTTTAAATAATTTTCTCCCAGAAAGACCTCTGCCTTCAGAAGAGTACGTTCAAATTCCTCTTTACTCCAACACCTTGTGATCAAAAGCAACACCAAACATCAAAATTATTTTAGATCTCATATTCTCTTCTCAAATTTCATTGACTGAAGTAATTTAAGGGAGCTTTCTATTTGCATACTTTGTCTTTTAAGCTACACTCCTCACTTCTCAGAAAGAATTACGTCGTCTTAAAGAGGTCACACATGTATGTGTATACACACACAGGTGTATAGCAATTCCAGAGACACTCTAAGCAGCCTGAAGTCATACTATGACCAGCTGTGGTCTAATCAGCTCCAAATATCTGAGAAGGGTCACTTCCAACCCCTGTTTGAGAAAAAAGTGACCACTGAGAAAAGAGCCCTAGTGGGTCAACTGATGACACCATCTCTCACAACAAGTCCGTGTAACTTGCCCTAGTGACAGGCTATGGGATATTGCACTTTGAGCTGGAAGTGCTACACAGTATTTTGGACTAGATGTAAAACTCTGGCAAATGATGACTCTCTTAAAAGATCCAGAAGAACTCCATGTACAGGAGGAATTGTCCCCTCTATGCTCTGCCATATTCCTTTTGGGGAATTTTGCTAAAATCCTTTCTGTAAGTTTTGTTCGAAATAAGATTTCTGAAAGGACAAACCTCTGTAAAGAACCTATGAAAGACACACTGTCTGCCAAAATACAGCAGTACTTTCTAAATTTTTCTTTAAAGTGACAGATTAAAAAGATTTTTTAGTTTGCAAACACAAGTACTCAGAAGCTTGGAAATGCCTGAGCTCATGTCATTTGAGCATCATACTCCAGTCCTGCTGCACTCAAGCGTTTAGACAACCTTTAAGCACATTGCCACCTGCTATTTTCTTCTGCTGGAGTCATGCCTCAGTGCTTAAGTAGAGAGCTGCTTGATATCCTTTCGGATTTTGCATATGTTGTGCACAGCCTCAAGATTTATTTATTCCACACTACCAAAACTGTGCACAGAATGTGAAACGATTAATTTTCTCCTAAGCACCTCTGACAATCTCCCCATAGTATCCAAGTTTCTGGTGACCATGAAATTTGCCTTCATTGTGCTCCTCTAAGGTGAGGTTCCAGTATTATTTGTATTCTGCAGCTGGGCAAATGAGATTCAGAAGGAAGGCAGAAACAATCTTTCCATTAATTTTAGTAATACAAGCTGAGGCACACAGAAATTCTAAATCTGTTTCCAGCCCTTCACTCTCTCTCAAAATCTCCTTGTAATGGCCTCCAAGGAATCCATCCTGCTTCACGGTGGACACGCACAGAATGAAGAGCTTGTTGTTACTGGTCATTTGTAAAAAGTTTTTTGTAAATCTGTGTCACTCAGAAATTCTGTCAGTGAAATTCAGGGGAGAAGCCAGTCGACCAGAGCAGCACTCAAATGCCTTAACAGTAATAGTACCTTGCTTTCTATACTGCAAATCCCCACCTCATTTACTACACACCTTCTAGCTTGGCAGCAAACGAGTTCAGTGCTTGCCCACTGGTATAGTGAATAATCTGCATCAGCCCAGAACTCCAGACTCTGGAGAGAAACCGATACAGACCCCTTCCGCCATGCCCTTAACCTGTCTCACTCAGCTCTTACCTATCTGCACCCCATGTCCTCTTTCTCATTATTCCCATTCTGATTCTCCAGACATCCATACATCTCCTGTGCTCCTAATTGCTAGTTCTCGTACCCTAATTCTGCTCCTCAAGTTCCTGCATACACTCCCTTTTTGGTTTTGCTCCTTTGGCTCTTGCAACCCCTTTTCTCTGTTCCTCCATACACCTTTTCCTGACCCATCTCCATCTGACAATGACTGCTGCTTCCCTCTTCTCCTTGCTACTGGATATCAGGTGGCGAGCAGTGCAGCCCCCCTTCCCTCAGCCTGGTGGGCAGGCCTGCAACCAGAATTAAGCACACAGTGTCAAACTCCATGAGCATGTGCAGAAAGAAACTTTGAAAGCAAAGCTCTTGAATCTGAGGTGTCTCCAAAGTGCATGAACAATCTCAGCAGCAGGGCAAGCTCAGGGGCACATTTCTCAAAACAAAAAAAGGCATCTCCCTAGTACTATGGTGACACTTTATTAAATGTGAAGCCTCCAAAACCTCATTCCAAGGAAGTTAATTCTGCTAACAGCACTAAAATGTCTCTGAATTTATTTCTTTTAAAGAAGGTAATTTAAAGCCGCACATTTTCCCCAAAACTTGTCTTCAGAAGCAACTGACTTTTTTATTAAAGTTTTAACTAAAAGAAAAAGATAAAGAATCAGTCAAAGACTGAGTCTTACCTTGAAAAAAAAATGAAAAAAACCCCAGGCAAAACAATTAAAGTTTAGACAAGCTATAAAGAAAACAATTCCTTATAGTAGGCAGTGACAGGTACACTTTACTCTGGGCAGTCCTACTGACTTTGCTTGTAATTAATAAATCTATCAAACGCAATCATTCCAGCTAAGCAAACATTTCAAATAATTTCAAATCAAAACAATTCCTCTTATTAGTTAGATGTTCATCCACATGTTATAACCATCTCTCCACACTGCCTAAAAGTGTCTAAGCACCATTTTTCTCCCAGGTTTTGCCAGCTCTGAATTTTGGGCCCTGTCATTCCAGTTTGTGGAAAACTGAACTTGAATTCACCATCCTTTACATTGCAAAGAGCACAGGATAAGAACTGATCCAGAATCCCTGAGGGTAATGAGTGTCTCCTGACAATTCTACCCAGATCACCCTTTCTTACCATGACATCTTATTCTCCTGCCAGAGATTTTCAGTCTGCTGAAAAGTTTCCACTTAGTAACCATAGAACTATGCAGCCTCCGGTCCACACTGCATCTGCCCTGGAGTTGCACTCAGTAGGCACCTTGCTGCCCCCTTCCACACACATCCAAGACACAAATTGAAACAAGGACCACATGGTTGCTATTTCTAATTTTTCTATACTAAGTTTTAAAACCCTTCCATAGGGATCCAAATACAGTAGAACTAGAAACATAAAGCAGAAGTGATGTGCACAATTACACATTATTTATTTGGGGGTAGGGAACACACCCAAAACACTGGAATTTTTCAAAGCCAGCAACAGAGTTCAAACATTTCCTTCCCATCTAAACTTTCATAGTCATAATGGATCTACTTCTGATTTTGAAAACCTAAAGTGAAAGGAAGAAAAGGCTGAGAACCACTTGTAAAACAGGCAAGAATAAGAGATGCTCTTACACAAATCTGAACATGGCAAACAGGATTGCAGTGGTAGAAAACTCTCACAGGGGGGAACTATCAGCAACAAAACTAACGTTTAGTCACCCTACACCAACAAAGGTATTTCTAGTCCAAAATTATATGAAAACTATTGGCTAGATATTTGAAAATAAGCCACAACTGTAGAGGTTTCTACTTTGTCACATTGCAACTGAACTATATTAAGGGTGAGTGCTTCTATCTTTCTCATAACCAGTTGCCAGGAAGGTTCCCTTAGCTGGAACTTCAGGCACACAAAATAATGTATTTGCTTTTGGAAACTTGGATCTAGGTTTTTTAAGAGTGCAGGGGACTGCAGAGGAAAAAAAACCAACAAAAAAAAAAAACACAAAAAAACCCCAAGAATATAACATAACGGAGAAAGAGGAAGAAACAGAAGGGAGGAACAAAAGAGGAAAAGCAAAAGGACTTCTGATATTTCAGCATATCAGCACAATTCACTAAGCTTAAAGGAACCATTAAGAGTTGTCTGTGGGGATGGCGACAGTGCATCATCAAGCAGAGGAATGCAGAGGGCTCTTACTGCAGCATATGTGTCTGGCTGGCGTCCTTTTGTTTGTCAGGTACCTCGTAGTGTGGGGAAATCTTGCCGAGGCCGCTGTCACTCAGCATCCTCTTTCGAACTGCAGGGTTCCACCGATCTGATATTCTAGGAAGGGAAGAAGGAAGAGAAAGGCACTCAACCCTCAGAAATTACCTCACATGCTCCTCCTTGAGGTTGTCTCATGCTTTCTGGTTCCCAGCATTTTTTCAGCCCGTAGCAAGCTAAAATAGCTTAATTCAATGTGACTATGAGCCTGTTTTTCATGAATAGAAGAGTGTCTGGTCTGCCCAGAGGATGAGAAGAAAGAGAGACACTTCACCATCATTCTTAGGCACAAAGGGCTTCAGGGCCATAAGACAGTGGTATTAGAGCCCTGACCATGCATAGAAGGGACTTGTAACTTGATTAAAACGGATTTATGGCGAGGCAGATACAATCAGGGGGTGTGAGGAGGTTGAAAGTTGCTGAAGTCCATCAATCCTGCTATGTGCTCCAGAATGCCTTATAGAGTATATGTTATTCTACTGTCCTTCTGTCATTGCCATGGTTGCATCTGATCCTGTCTTAAGCTCTTCGCATAAAATCTGCCCTCCCACATCTCTCAGTCCTTCAGAAAAGGGGACCAGAAAAGAGACGCCCAACTCTTAATACAGTTGCTGAAAATCAGATACAAGCCCCACTCACCCAGAGGCCTGCTCCACTACCAGATCAGGCATTCCTGGTGGCGTCCCCACCTGCTGTGACATTACCAGCTCCGGGTCCAGAATAAAAATCTCATCCTGCGAAATTTCCGTCACAAAGTGCAAATGTTCCTGTTGGAGTGATACAAGAAACGAGTAATGAACCTGCAGCATCACTGGTCTTTCTGAGCACCCGGCTGGTGTACATCAGGGTCTCTAAAGAGCATTCCTGGGACTCTGTATTTATTTAACTACAAACACATACATATGCACTAAAAACAATGCCACCGAAGTCACCAATAAATACCTCATCAGTTTCAAGACAAAAAAAGATTCCCAAACAGAAAGCTTAACGCTCACAGCAACACTTAAGACTGCTACCCATCGTAGTAGCTGCTACCCGCTCAATATTATTCAGCTGGAAACTGGAGGTCTAGTGTAAAAATAACAGGGTTTGCATTTCAAAATGGAGACCAGCACCTAAAGTCTGCCCTCCCATGATGGCTGACAGAAATTTTCATAGTTTGGGGGTACTTTCTCAGAGCTCCATTACTTGTACATTCGGGTTTCACATTTCCATTACCAAAGGGCTCTTTCTCAGTCCCTATTTTTTGTTAATGATACTGATGGTTCATTGTCCTTCAAAAAACTCCTACTCACAGTGTGAGTAGGCCTCTTCATGCAGGCAGGCGGACAGGAAACTTCCTGTGCACTGGGACCATCTCACAGTATTGATCTTTTCCCCACAGAAATACAGCACAAAGGAGGTAAGGTGACCATTTGTACAGAGTCAAGTATTAAAGAAATGCAGAATAAGCCAGAGTCACATTGCCCAGTTTACTTGTAGCAACATTGTCTTCACCCTTGCTTTCCAAATGTTAAACTACAAGTTCATCAAAGCATTTATACGACTGTATGCAAAGAAGTCCCATGGTGGCTACACACAGACACTGAACCTGAGACCTCTGATCTAAGGCCACAGCTCCTTCTGTTTGAACTAAATCACCAGCTGCTTTTGCTAGGAAACAGTCATCTGCTCATGTGAGTCAGAAACAGCTTACACAGTTCTCAGGGGGACCAGCTACAAACGACCACTGTGTGAAATCAACAGTTGGCACTTGATGCTGAGCCACTACGAATTGGCCTGTTCTGGCTACAAATCAGAAACACCAAAAGCTCTGTAAAATTTTCCAGCTGTCTTTTAGAAAATATATTCATAGTCAAATCTATACCACAGGTTTGAATCCAATGGAGCTACATACTGTTTTGGGGGACCTTGGGAGTATTTGATACAGCCCTGTTCATAACTCTCAACTTGTAACACCACCTTAATTTCCACAGCTATTCCATGTCCCACACTCAGGATCAAGGCTTCTGGTGACTAAAAGCATCAGTGAAAAGATAAACTCAAATACCCTGGTGCCACACAGATGCACTTAGGAGGACTTGACAAATGTAGAAAATTCTGATCTGTACATCAGATTGGATTGTCAACAAATATAAACCTCCAGTAAAACAATGTGAATTACATCAACTAGAAATGGCCCAGAATTTTTTATCTACTTTTCATGAGACATCAATAGCATTTTAGAATACACAGGAGGAATGGCAGATGATTTATTTTAAGCCTCATTTGACATAGCTTTAAAAAAAAAAAAAATCTATAGAACCAGTAACTGAATAAAGTTTTACCTGAGATCTGTCAATACGGTAAAAACGATCAGCAGAAGTTGCTGCAAGAGAGAGAAACAACAGAGCTACAGTGAAGAAAATGGTCTGAGCAGAACTGCATGGATAAAATGGGCTGAGCTAACATCACTATCGCATAAGACAACCTCTGTGTCCATGAAGTCACAGTGGTTTCACAAGAACATAATCTTATTTGTTCACTATGTCCATATTTGCATCCCATTAAATGGTGAATTTAAAGGTAAGGCTTACCAAAACAATCTTCACTGAAATTTTTAACTTGAAATAAATATGAAAAAAATGGTATCAAATGAATTTCAAGCTTATAAGAAGAACCGATTACATTAAAATATGTGACAGAAAAAGCTACGTTGTTCCAATCAAGGTACAGCAAGCATATAATGAAATTGATGAGTCTAATAGGATTAATTCAAATTTTGAATGTAAAAAACAGTAACATGTTTGGGAACTCTATGTAAATCAAATACATGACCACAGATATTCGCCCTGAATTATCAATATGCTCAAGGAAAATTTATGCTACTCATGAAAAACACATGAATACAGGGGAGATTCACTAAATAAAGCAACTAATATGAATCTTGTTACTGCCAAATAATTTACATTACTAAACCTAGACATATTTTATCACATACAATGTACTTCATCAGATGAAGTTTGGGGTTTTTTTTGTTTTGCATTTAATTTGGCCAGTGAAATCAGATTTGTTCATTCTAGAGTTTTGACACAAGAGCACAGTAAGATAGCATTATAGGTTTTGGCACTGCAAGGGAATATCGAATCCCTAAAGATGAAAATTGACTGTATCTACCCACTCAGCTTTCTCCACAAACCAAACAGATTCTCAGTATGTTTTTTATTAATTTCCCTCATGAGAGACAAGAAAGAGTGATTAGAAATTGTCAAGGAGAAACTGGTTTTGTTTAGAACAATAAAAATTTCAGTCTCCCCATGCTGAAGCTTTTGCAAAAGCAGATGCCATCCATTTTAGCTGCTAATTCCAGTGATCTGGAGCCTGATGTAAAGCCCAGATAAACCATCTGCTTTGCCAAAGTCTGGGTCAAATGTAAGTGCAGCTCTTCAGGGACTAACGTGAAGTGCAGCCCTACAGGGAAAGGGAAGCATGTTTCCATCACTTAAATGGTATAGTACCTAAATACTATTGTACTTAAAGACAAATCAGACTGAAGAGCACAGCCTTATGCAGCAGCAGCAGCATGCTGCCACCTCCAGCTGCACTCTGAGTCCAGGCACTGCCATGCAATAAGTGCTGCTCATCACAACAGACACACCAGTAAACCAAACTTCTAGCCACTCGCAGGAGAGCACGCCTCTGTGGAGCGACAATGGTACAGCATGCATTTTGGTTGCTAGCTGAAGGGCCTGTTCTGTTTTTCAGAGGGGAAAGGGAGGCACCCAGCTCCTTTTTTACCCACACAATGTGACAAGAAGGAATAGTTACCGCTCCATGGTAATACTCCCAGATGCACTACCCTTAAGCAAGCAGCATGCTAGGCACAAGAGAAGGGAGATGCACTTACCGTCTAGGAAGCACCATCTAGGAGATAGCCTCTGAACAGAAAGTACTCTGGGGAAAGAGCTTTCTTGGTCCTGGATAGGGCAGGGAAATGACATTAAAAAAAAAACAACAGAAAAAAAAAACCCAACCAAAACAACAACAACAAAAAACAAACCACCAAAACAAACAAACAAAAAAATCCCACTTTTTTTTTTCTTAAAAGAACTATTTTCTAGCCTCTGCTTTTTCATTTTGCTCTACTGATATTGCACAATATGTAAAACTAACATAGCCCAAACCCACTGCATTTGTTCCTCACTGACATCAGAGTTTGACTGTAATACAGGAGGGAGTAAACTGACACGGTTATTATCTTCAGCTACAACCTCGGCTGTCTCCTTTCCTTTACCTCAGCAATACCAAAAAGTTTTGCATCAAAACCCGCTTTCTCAGTTGTCTACAGCCCTCCATATTTGCAGGGACATAGGAACAGAGAGAGGTGAAAGAGGTCAAAAGTACACATCAGTATCAAATAACAGCCATGAACCGTAATTACTGTGTTTGTGTCTTGTGTGTCTGTCACCTTCCTTTGCTCTAACTCAGTATTTTTACATTCTTTCCCACCTGTACTGATCTGCCACTCAAAGCCATTATTCACGTCTCCTGTACCTGGGATGTCCCAAAAGCACATTAGGGTAAAAAAAAGTCTTATTTTCTGCAGAGAATGAGCGAATGGACATGATTTCAGGAACCAAATCAAATGACTGGGGGGAATTAAGGCCTTCTTCCTGACCTTTATGCACTAAGGAGTCAAACAGGCTGTCCCTTGCTTTTTCACCTCTCACTGAGCTGGAAAGGCAAAAGAGATCTCAGAAAGCAGAGGGCAGTCATGGCTCTGATCCATGCTGCCAGTGGATGGCCAACCAACTTCCTAAAGCTATTGGTTCACAATGTTTAAACACAAATAGATTTGCACTGGAGAAAATACAACAGCATGGATCTTGGGCACACAACCAAAATCTGAGTAAAGCCAGATTCTATCCTTATTTACAACTTCAGCAGTAAAATCAGCACATCTGCAAATGATGTAAATTCAAGCACATAACAGCTCAAGATTAAACTTTATTCCTCCTTCAGGCAACAAACTACAGAGTAGTATACCAAATCACAAGGCGAGAAAAAAAAAAGTAGAAGCAATTGGGACAAAATGCATCTTTGAGAAAAGTATTGTTCTGCACAGAAAGCAGAGAATGTGAATAATGTTTATGTACATATATTAATAATATGGGCATAGATTGGTGAAAATAGACCAGGATATAATGATATCTCATTGGTATTCCTCAGAACATCACACAGGAGCCAAACACCAAACTTTCCTCTGTTTTTACCAGTTTGTGTTTACACGATTAAGAAAACCTAGAGAGTAAGTTATTTCTTAGGAATTTATCTTAGAGTTTTGCAAATCTGATGTGTGTGAGAAAAAAGTGTGACAAAAGTTATGAAAAAAATACAGAATATAGTGATAGAAAAATGGGAATTCCATCAGTTCACTTCCCCAGCCTGTCCAGACCTGTGTGAGTAAGACCATGAGGGAGAAGTGGTTTGCTTTATTCAGCCTGGGAAAAATCTCAGAGAATGCTGAATGAAGTTGTCGTGTCAGTCTGACTGGGTAAAACAATTTCCAAACTGATTGCAGGGCAAATAATATCCTTATATGTTAACTGGCAGACATTGCTCTTGGATTTACATAAAGGTATCAAACACTTTTCCAGCCACCTGAGAAAAAATTACATCATGCTGATGTTATTCAGATACACACAAGTTCATAGCTTCCCCAGGTTCCTGGTCAGCAGGGTGCCTGCACGCACTGTGTGTTGTTTTCAAGCAGCTCTGATGTTGATTAGAATTTTGCATTTTGATGGACACTCATTTCTCAGCCTGATGAATACATATCAGTGCCTGGCATGCTGCTGCTACAAAATGTTATTAATTTCATTTGGTATCATGACAGCTTTTGCAAGATTCATCTTACTAACTTCTGCCTCTGGGACTGGCTGGGACCATCTATTATTGCCTTTTCTTGCTGGTTATCCAGGGCAGATAAGCAAATATGGCTCCAGGCAACTCATCTGTTGTCTTCTCAGTACCATACAGTTTGCTTATAGTCCTGGCAACAGATTTTGTCTAAAGTGTTATCGTAGTAACTTACAGACTTTACTTGATTTAAAAAAAAATATGTACACACATAAGTCTTCTGATTCATGACACCTGCATCTATAGCCATGATGACAAAAATAAACCAGCGTCAAATTCTCTGCCATATTTAGACTCACAGATTTTACTTGATCCCATAAACCTCGCTCTCATGTATAGGTATTTGTCTCCACTCTCCATACATTACAGGAGAGATGAAGACAACATCATAACATTCCATAAAGAGAACTATTTCTGTACATGGGCATCACACGATATAGCAGTGGTTTAATCATTAGATTTAAAATACACCTATGTCTTTCTTTAATATGGGTTTAATAGAGTTGTGGGATGCTTAGGCTTGCTGGTATCGCAACTGAGGTGCGTGGGGGAGAGCCAAGGGTTTTCTGAAATCCATTAAGTTTGCTAGTGTCTAACTATCTACATGTATAAAGCTTTATGTGTCTTAAAATCTAGCCCACTATTGGTGGAAAAGTGAGGACTGGGATACAAAGGACAAAAAGAAGAAAATATCCAAAGATAACTGTCCATACTAAAAAGGTAGATGGTACAAAGAGGAGAAGCAAGTAAAAATTCATAGATGTAGCAGAGTTTTCCCATTTTCCCATACTAATGGGAAAATGAAGATAGGGATAATGATGATAAGTGTAAATTCAAGTCACAAATTTTATATTTTGATATACTCCTTCCAAGACTTCATTACAGTTTAACTGCAGTACTAGCTTGGGAAGTATCGGGCCCATGACAATGATACTTTATGAGCATTAAACTCATTAGAAAAACAAATCAGAATGAAAAACAATCCTAGCACCATTTTTCTCATTTGCATCTGGGCTTGATGATGTTTCTGCTGACTTCCCATTTTTTGAGCTGCAGAGAAATCACACAAGAGAACTGCATTTATAAGACCTAAAAGTACCCATGACATCTTATTAGTGAGGTAAGAAGACAGTTTCACCAACTCAAGTACCTTATTCGTGCCCTTTATCCCCGGCTTTCTCCCCTTTCTGTAATACGTAGAGGGATACCAACAAATGTGGAACAAGCCTCAAATTAACCTAACAAGATAGTTTGTAGAAATGACCCACTGAGAATAAATATTGGAAGAATCCAGGATAAACAAGTGCTGAAGAAAAATTCAGACGGGGGTGCATTCAAAATGTAGAATCATAAAAAATTGATAGTATGTTAGGGATTTCACACTGATGTGCACTAGAGAAGGTGGTTAGGCGATTAATTTATACACTGCTATAACTGCAGAGGTTAAAGCAGTATGGGGCTGATTTCTGACATTTCATACTCTCTTTTGGCCCTCCCCATCCATACACACAGATTTAGTTCTTCATTTTACCTCAGGCAGTTTCCTATGCATGGAGCAGTCAGCAGCCACTTAGGTTAATTTATAATGAGTGGAACAGAACAATACATGCTGTTTTATTGTCCAATTCTCTAGACACTAACACTGCTCTAAAACTCAGTTCCAGGGCAATGATTGATACAAATGTCAAAAATACGAGGTTAAAATTGTACAGGGAAATGCAGAAACAAACCATGAACTGGTATGAAGGAGGCAACTCCAGGGAAACATGCCAAATTGCATTTTCTCATAGTGTCTTCCTGCATTCAGCGCATTTATAGGCATTCTGGCCAGACTGGAGTTCTGTATCACCCAGGTAATCACTAAACCCCAAGAAATTGTCCGCCATTTCACCACAATGGGTTTCTGTCAGTTGGATCTCTGTACGCTTTCTCAGTGACCTCATTCCTGCTGATCTAAGGAAGACTGGCATTATTAGGTCCAGGAAAAGGCTATTAACACCGTGAAAACTTGCCTTGTGATCCTAAGCGCTGCGTTAACTGCCTATGGCTTGTGTCAATTTTCTGTGCTAAAGTCAGGTCAGAGCAGGATTCAGTAGAGTTAGTCTGAGTTAGTTTACTCCCAATGTAAGCACTGTGCAGTGCAATGTTTTACCGAGAGAAATATGCATTCTTGAACAATACTTCAAACTGTAAAGGCAAGTTCTGTATTGCATAAATTGTAGAATAAAGTTGCAAAATGTGCAGAGGGACCAATTTTAAAATCTAGCCACCTAAAATTGGAATCTGTTTGTCACATGCAAAGGACACATTTGTGCCAAGGATGGATTAAAAAACTACTGTGAAGATTATGTTAAACTAAAGGCAGGTGACTGTGGTGCATAGAATTATTAAGAGGTTAAGCCTGCTAGCACATCTTTTTTTCACAGTGATAGGCTTTATTACTACAGCTATGCAATATAACATGTCCAGTTTCTCAGACATAGAAACATTTTTACTTTTGTCATTTGTCCTACAGGACACATTCTCTCTCCCACTTCAATACGCAAGGCACAACAATACCACTCGTATCATCATGCTGTGCTAATTCTGAAGATTCCATAAGGTTTGCAGGGAAAAGGTTTGTCTGAGGGCAGGCAGAATGAACCTCCAGTATTTGAAGGTAAATGATAATCAGAAAATCATCTAATATATGGGTATGTAATGAAAAGAAAATGTGGATTCAAATGCAAAGAGTGCAGTTCACATTATTGTCTCTTTTTGTTGTGATACTAAAGGAAAGCTTATCTTACCTGGTAGTGAACTCTTTGTGTAGTAGGAGGTACCGACTGCAGGTCCTGGCAGGAGGATGAAAGACACAATGATGATGAAAAAAATTAAAACAAGAGCCATTTGCAGTTCTACTATATGAAATGGTTGGGCAAACACAGATAATGTTGCAAGTGTTTCTCATGGGTTTTAAGCACATAAAACACACATCACTGAATGCTCGCTTAAAGTTTAGATTTGCATGCATTTGGTCCAAAAAAAATTTTAAAAATGTAAAGATTATGTTAATGGATCTTTACCATATCAGAGACCTATTTGTTTCAAGAAAACAATCTAAATTCAGAATATCAGCAACAAAATGAAAGAAAAGGTGCTATAATCTATAAATATTTTTTGCAAATATTTCTGAGTAATTAATGAATTAAACTAAACCACTGGCAGTTCTCCCTCTTTTAAGCCAACCTCAATTCAGGAAAGATCATAGTAGAATGACCCCAGTATTTAGCAGGGTTCAGGAATCTAATTTATTTTAATAGAGACTTTGACAAATAGTTTTAGCTCATGACATAGCCTGCCAAAAAGCCTGGCCTACAGACCATAGCTCCCCAGCTGGCATGCAAGTTGGCAGAGTGCAGAAAACCTTGGCACCTCCACTCCCTGTAAATGGGTCTGAGCCAAATCAAGCACACCAAAAAGGTAGCACAAAACCTGCAAAAGGTTGGAAAAAAACAATTCCTCGACAACCACTATGGGTGATTCAATCAGAACTTCTAGCTGTGCTTCCTCTGGGGCTGTAAAACTACTCACCACTTGCCATCCAATACTGGCTATTTAAGTTACCTGAGTTCAGTATGAGATCACAGTTCTAATCTACTGAGAACATCATCACAATTATTTAATTGTAATTTTCCATCACCAGATACTTCAAATATGCACCACCTTACAACTTGGTTTTACATTTGATAATAGCAGCCACAGCTCAGGTCTGAATGTTCAGAAATGCATTTGATGAAGGGAATCCTGGCTGAAATGCAAAAAAATGTGCAAGCCTGTAGTGAAATACTAAGGCCCATGTTCAGGCTGCAAGTGCAGAGTTTGAAAACTACAGGGAAGTCAGTGGCTCCCAAAGAGTTCAACAGGAGGCATGAGGTTCATAACTCCTACGTAAATTGGACCACCTATTTAGAAATCTATGTAATGTCCTCACTCTCGGAAATGTTGAAAGATAGCAGTAAAAGGTAAAAAAACAGAAACAGTATATCAGTGAAAATCCATTTGTTTCGTCACTGAAGGCATATACACTTAACACCAGTCAGGTAATGGGGTATATGGAGTCTCTATTTCCCAGACTACATTGTAGAATGAACTCTCGGGAGGGAAGGTGTTCAAGATGGTAACAGCAACATTATTATTATCTGCAAGAGCATACATTTCTGTGTATTTGGAAATATCTGTTTGATATTTGTAGTGTTTATTGGTGTCTCAGATTACTCCATGACAGTATGAGAGAATGACATTTGCATAATTAGACCCACTCGAATACCACAATGTTTATCCTTACGTAACACATTCTCTAGTCAATAATTTATGTCTTTTTATCAAGGTATGCAAAGACTCCTGGTATTCCATTTAAATTCAAGGACATGTAAATAAACCCATTCACATCAATTCTCTTATTTAAAAGGAGTCAACGTGACTTTTCATTTCTGATTTAGAAAATATTTTTCAGCACTGCTCCTGCTTTTATTATCATATCATATAACTCTAAAGTTTGTTTTTTTTCACTCATAGGCAAATTGCAAAACTCTTAATATATGGTTATTGCAACTATTAAACCTCTGCACTCAGAACTGAAAGAAGCATAATATATATTAATAAATTATACAAGAAATTATACTTGAATTCACAAAAACCTCACCTCTTGTAGGCGGTCAATGTACATACGACAAGTCTCCAGATCACAATCTCCTCGTACAACTATAATTCCTAGGGGAATGGCTGGAAAATAAAAACCAAATAAAAATCTCTTTAGTTGAAGTCTCTTGAACTTGAAAAGATTTTCAATATGATTTGTTTGGTTCTTTTTTGTTTGGTTGGTTTGAGGTTTTTTAATGTACTCACAACAGCTTTCTACTACCTAAATCTTAACAGAAATATATTATTCATCATTAATTTCATCCATCTATAATTATCAAAGATACTAGTTTTCAACTGTCTTTCATACCAAAGAAGCTAAAACAGATTCATTTGAATTGTGTACTTCCTTGTGCATTGTCAAGATCAATTATTAACTGCAATGAAAGGAATGTAACCCAGAAAAAGAGTTTAAGGGGGTGCCCTTATACATTGAAATATGAGAATGATATTTCATTTTCTGAACTCTTAGAAGTCTACAGAAATGATTTAAACTAATGAAAGTCACAGCTTGATTTCAGAGAAAACTATCCAGCACCACATTATTTTGATGTAAGGTTGCTTTCAAATCAAAACAGGCATTATTCCATTTGCATACAAAACTGACATATCTCCGTATTTTCTCAGAGAGGTCTATAATCAAACGATGGCCAAAAAAAAAGCAGAGGAGTAGCAGGAAAGAGATTTAAATCCTCATAAGAAGCATTCCAGAAGGAGAGCAGAACAGCAACTCAGAAACAATTTTGGTAACTGGATAACAAGAAGCAACATAAAGTTACTAACGCTTCTGAGATAAACAGAAAAAACTGTGCTGCAGCACCTTCTGCTGTTCAAAAGAAGTTGATTAAGAGGGATAGAAATTTATCTACCAAGAAGCTCTTCATTCTGATAAGAGAACAAGACAGCACCAAAGGATAACGTGGAACACAGCTTACATTTTTTTTGGCCCACCAATGCTAGAAACACAAAGAGGAGCTCAGTGGTTTCAGGGAGGAGAGCAGGGGAGCACCCATGGTAGTCAAGGTTATTATGGGCCTCAGAGCCCAACACAGCGTCCTGGGGACACATCAACAATGCCACTAGTATAGTGTTTGAAAAGCAATTTGAACACTGGAACAGCTATGAACCTTGGAAAACCGGAAGCAGGGAAAAAAGACTGGATGGAGAAACAAGAATATAAAGAAGAGATAGGCAGGAAGACTAGGGAAGAAGGAAAGAGCACTTCTTTGCACTTCTCCTGAAGCGATACTGACATCCAATAGTGATGCCAATCCACCTGCACATTTTCAGAGAGACCAGAAGGGAATAGCGCCCACTGTGACCTCCCAGGTTTTTTTACTACAAAACACAGTGAGAGATAAGCAAATGGAAGGAGGGTCAACTGCAAGGTTATCTTTATGCCCTCCAATGCCCTGGGTTACAGACTGATTACCTTTACTCATTGTTTATTATTGCTTAACCTGCTTTGACAGGAGACCCTTAAGCTCTTTGTAGAGAGTACTTAATGGCTATCTAGTTTCAATTCAGCAGATCCCTCTGCAGCCCTACTCAAAGAAGCATTTGTTAAAATCATTTATAGCACTAAAAAGTGAATTGCAGCAGACACTACTACACCTCCAAGAGCTACAGCGCACTAGGGAGCTACACCACTGGCTCATAAACTGTCACCAGAGATTTTGTCTTTTCTATTGAATTCCTTCTTTCATGAAGGAGGAGTATATACACTTAATGGGGATCAGAACTTTAATCTGCCAAAACAATACAGCTAACACAGAACAAAAATCCTTAACTGTCACCATTCCTAGCAGCCTAAAGGAGAAGGACCTTACGAATGTTTGGAATTCTACAGAAATCCACCAAAATGTCTGAAAAGAAAACACTAACATGCAATAGATAGCTTATTGGTGCTATTTATGAGTCTCACCTAATGAGTGAAGAAGTCACGATTCACAGATTTAATTATGTCCTGTCTGTTCTTGGTGGTCATAGAACACTTCTAGAATTACAGGCTGGGTGACTTTTTCCTTAAAAAGAAATAGGTGGCTTTTGTTGTCTGGAAATCCTGAATTAGCATGACCTATGGCTTTTTGGTCCAACGGCTAGCGAAAGAATAAGGTGTATCATGTGGGTCTCAAACAGTTCCATTCTAAATGGTTCATGCACATTTGAAAAATCCTTTAAGTCATTACTGGATAACATTACAGTATATGCTAAAATGTTGCTTGTCAAAGGATTTTTTTTTGTTTGGGATTATTTGCCCTCCCTCCCCTGCCCCGTTTTTGTTGGGTTTTTTTGCAAGACCTATTTGGCTTGCAATAAGGAAAATCTTCTCAGCCCTCATTTTTATCATAAACCACTGTATGTACGCATAACATACCTCACAGACAAAGCTTTTAAAGAACTTCACAATTGCTGCTGTTTGAAAATAAAAGCAAATCCTTAATGATTGCTAATGGGATTGAAACTATGGGATTGCTGCACATTCTAAATATATGGCAATGCTGTGCAATAGAGGTGAAATGTGTTGTTATGATAAATCAGATAAAGGCATAAAGTTACAATGGATGACATTCAATAAAATTGTTGACATTCTCATCCAGCAATAAAGGAGCTTCTACCTATTCTAAATAGCCCTGTGTGGATGAGGATGTAGACAGAAGCAAACAGTGCTGTAGGACACAGTGATTACAAGCTATGCCAGGTGAGAGATGGGAGGCCAAAGTCTCACATTTAAGAGCACAGGCACTGCAGAGCAGCTTTCCCATACACCCACAGACTGTCTACTCCTGCAAATATATGGATATATCCACACATACGAATATGCCAGAAATAAGGGATAGTCTCAGATCATGAGCCAAGCCACAGTATTCAAGTGCCAGACATTTTTCCCCTGTGATGCCTGCTCTTCTGGCCACTTGCATCAAGTTCCCAGTTTCTTTGTGTTCCCTGAATGATGAAAGGAACTTTGTCCAGGGAGCTGTGGATACAGACTTGAGCACTGCAGTGATGAGCAGTATCACAAGAAACCCAGGAGTTGAAACAGGCAGAGAGTTGCTCCATATTCTGAAGCAGTACTGCAGAAAGCCTTTTGATCCTAGTCACGCTAACCACAATTGAGTACCAGATGAAGGAGGTGAGGGTAGATGCAGCAGTATGGCTAGTGTGGTGCTCTAATTGGCTGCAAGATTAGTAGTGATTTCCTGAAGTCCTCATGGAATTAGCTATGGAATTTATAAACAACAAATAAATCTTCCACCTATTAACTGCCCATTATGCTGAATACCTAAAGCTAGTCAACTCTTTAATAGTGTTGAGGACACAAATGGAAGAAGCCTGAATATACTGCAAATGGCAACATGAAGAAAAAATAAAATTCAATTAACTTCCCCGTTTATTGTTATGAAAGGATTCAATTTGTGACCTAAACACCATGATTATCCCACCCAAATCCCAAACAAAACAGCCTCAAGACAGACCATTAAGGTAGATGCCAATACCAGGAAAACTCATTCTGAATCTGACATACCTCTGGAGACTGCGGAGATTAGGCATTGGGCTATAAATGTTTAATGGAGCAGCTAAAGGATCCTCACTACTGAAGATGCTATAAGAATGTCATTTTCCTGACGGGTTTTCATGGATATTAGAAACATGAATGACCAAGTAAATTCTTGGGAGAGAATTCTAAAATATTCAGACATTTATATTAAGAGGTTTCACTTTCCCAGTATGGTTTTTAATACAACAGATTTTATACAAAAGGATTTTCTTACCACATAAATCGAAGCCATGTGTCTCTTCAGATCCCTTTTGTTTATTATACTGACAAGACCTAAGCCTCCTTATGTTCATGGGTTGCTGGTTTTCTTAGCACCAGTAGTCCACTTTTAAAATGTTCACATGTGAGGAGGTAAAACACAGCAAAGGTTATCAGACCAGATCACATCTGAGAAAGTGGTCATCCCCTCCAGGCTCTTGGTGTCTTCACCAATACCTTGCCACAAAAAGGAAGAAGCTGCCCAAGTCAAATAAAGAGAGAACTTGTCCCAAACAGCACATGAAAGGGAACTGGTTATAGAAAGAAAACTATGAAGAGCTGGGAATTTAAACTGGCAGGGAATGGATATTGGGACTAAGAGCTGAAAGAAGAGATCTGGCTCAACGTCCTTATCCTGAATAAAGATTCAGGATTAAGAAAAGGAGCAGGGCCCTGAGATGCGAGATCTGCAGAAACAGACTAAGACAGAGAGGCAGGATGTGTGGGGGATGAGATAGCCAAAGAGGATGACCAGGACTGAAAAAGTAAGAGAAAATCAAATCAGAAAAGTGATAACAAAAGGAAACAGTAGAAGTAGAATAGCGTAGAAAAGTCTATATTAGAAAGACAAACTGTAGTATGATTTTCTGGAAAGCCTGAAATGGAAGTTAATATTGTTGTGTATCTCCATGCCTCTAGGGTAAATATAAATGTATACCTATTTGGAATACTGTCCATCTCTTGTGGCTTAAAGGACATGGCAAACTTACAGGTGACAGTTTCCCCACTAGCTCAAAAGACAGAGAACTGTGTTGAATGTAGATATGCCCCATGCAGTGTCAAGAGAGGGCAGATTTAGATTAAAGGAAGAAATTATTTACAGTGAGGGTGGTGAGACATAGAAACAGGTTACCTAATGAAGTTGTGGATGCCCTGTCCCTGGAAGTATTCAAGGTCAGGGACTTTGAGCAACCTGATCTAGTGGAAGATATCTCTGCCCACAGCAGGGGCAGTTCCAAGAACTAAAAGATCTTTAAAGGTCCCTTTCCACCCAAACGATTCTATGATTCTATAACTCAAATAATATGAGATTTCAATGGTTTGGATTTACTCTTCTCTCAAACCCAAGCAATGACATACTCTGTTAAATAAGTGTTACTATGACTACAAAATTAAGAGCTCAAAGTTAGAAAAAGCCAATATTTAAATTGCCTATTTCAGCACCTGTATGTATATTCACTGTGCTACTGCCTTTAATTATCTGATCACATCCTGTTTTTTCTTTTGTTGAACTCCTGTGTCTTTCTAATCTTTGAATCTCTGTTTGTGTGGGTATGGGTATCAGTCAAAGCAAGAAATGTAAATTCACTGTGCTGTCTGGACAAAGACCACAAGGACTCAGCCATCAAAAGGCAAAAAAAAAAAGATATTTCCTTTGACATAAGCAATGCCTTTGGCAACTTCCTCTTTGTTTTTGTCATTTCTGTTTCAGTTACAAACATTTATCAGTGGTTTGCGTTTGTATACACCAGCAAGAGAATCTGGTTGCTCAGTGGCAGCAGAGTTTCCAACAGTTAACTCACTACTGACTTCTAACTACCTTTGTTTCATCTTGCTGGATAACTTCAAGCAACCCATCCAACCCTCTCAGTTCACATCTTGTTAAATCACTGCAACAGAGAAATACATGAATTAGCTACTGTCTACACAACAGATACTGAGAAAACAAAGCTGTTAGAGCAAGGTGGTGATTTTTAAGCAGAGTGAAATTTAGTAGACAGTCTGTAGGTAGTGCTGCCTTTTACAGAGCTTCTACAGATAAGCCACCATGTCCTCTAAGAGACCTCCTGACAAATAAATGGCCATTGATGCTTCCTTTACAGGATGGAAGGAAAAGTTTGTAGCTACACAACCCATCTCACCTAAATCCATCCTGCTCAGAGTTGCTTCCCAACATGGGTACATTTTCTGCAGTGGATAATCTCTGTTGTCCTTATTCCATCTGCTAATTCAGGTTTTCCTCATCGTACCACATAGCGGGAGGTCCTCTGCTCCTCTCTGCCCTTTACATTATGGAAATTCAGGATCTTAGTGCTGACCTTTTCTAATTTAGCTAGTTGCTCAAAATCACATGGAACGGTCTCCAAATTAACTTCACCTGCCATACCACTGAGCTTTAAACAGTCAGAATTCATTTCATAGATCCAGGATTCTCAAACTGCGGTAAGTGCATCTCTGATATGAAGAAGCTACAGCATCTCTGTACATGTGCACATCCCAAATCACTCACGACCTTATTACTCCATGTACTTCTGTGTACCTGATAAATATTCCTAGGCTGACTCCAAAACTCTCAGATAATCCACAGAAATTATAGGCAGGAACTCATGTATTATAGATATCTGGCTAGATGTAACCAGAGAGAGACAAGAATTCAAGGTTAACATCACATCATGTTACACCATTCCCTACTTCCCCTCCACACACACACAAAGCAAGGAGGTTGCAGAGAAAAGGACTGTTAGATTATCAGTAGTTCAATTGTTAAGCACATGGAACTAAATTGCCTTCAAAAAATTCATTTTTAATCTAATGTGCCATTTTATTCAATAAGGGATCAGGAAATGCTGCCTCTGTAGTAAAAGAAGGTGTGGGAAACCCAGAGTTTTTACAGAGCTGAAAGTTATTTCCGATACTGCCACCACTGCAGTCAGGTACAATTCCTCCTTAATCTTAATGGTATTGAGTAAACTAAGATTGTTCTCCATGGCTAGGGCATACAATAAAACAAATTAAGGACCATAAGAAATCCTGTATTCTATTAAGAGAACCCACCTGTGCAGTTACTGCTGATAATGAACTCTTTCACTGCTTCATCTTAATGATACATATCTACAATAGTGTTGACAGGAAGAACTATGATGGGTTGAAGACCACTGGGTGACTAACTAGTTTGTGGTTGGCTTGTTTGGTGTTGCGTTGGCTTTAAATATAACTAGTTTCTGCATATACCTCTGATGTTCTCAATTTCTTAGTAAGGTTGGAAAGGGGAAAATCAGGTGTCATAAACAGAAAAATTTTGCTATTTTAAAAACAATTCAATTGTTCCTCCCCAGTGCTGCTTTGGAGCCTGCTTTCCTGCAATAAAAGAGTGTACACAGAAGATATGCTGGCAAGAGAGACAGAATTATGTTCTGCCTATCTAGACTCACTTTTTGAATATTATAGTCTGTTATGGTCATGTAATTTACAACTATCATATTAGGCAGAAGGTTGTGAAGCTGTAGACTGGGGTGACAAGTGCTTGGAGAATGTATAGGGAGGTATTAGAGAAGACAACAACATTTGCAGCAAAGGACTTTACAACAAACTGAAATGCCAACTTGTATCCTTTTCCTAAAAGAGTGCATGGAAGCATTTACTCCTCCTCACTGAAGGATCAATAAGTATCCTCTGTACCATCATCAATCATCCCACAGACAATACTGAGAAGCTGATGGAAAAAAGAATGAAGGAGAAAAGAAGGAGCACGGGGATGGAAGAAAGGGACAATTCAGAAACAGCATCTTGGTTAAATGACAGCTGCAGTGACAAGAAAAGTAGAGAGCAACAGAAGGGTAAATGGACTAAGAACAGTCATGCCCTTCAGAGGACAAAATGACATTCTTTAATTGCTCAGGAGGCTTTCAAAATGAGGTCTCTGCCTCCAGCAGAGTGAAGATTAATCTTCATGGAACAGTTTGTATGATGAGTTTTTATATGTTGGGAAGTGAAATTTCAGGCAAAGTAGTTGATAGAATCAAATTGGTATTTCGCGTAAACAAGAGGAATGAAATGTATTTACTGTGAGTTAAAATGATCCAGATTATTATACTGAGCTTCCAAAACTCTATTATGGAGACATGTAACAGGTAAAAACCATAACAGCTTCTTTGATACTTTTCCTTCAGGGATAAATCATTTTTAACTGGCTTCCTTTTCCTGTTCAGATTGCTGTGAGATTCTGGTATGGTTTTCAAGTCCTTCGGGGATGTAAAAGTGCTTTCAATCCTTGTGGGCAGGGAGCGGGTATTAAATATAGTATTCTGGAATTAAGTTTTAGGTATTCTGCCAAAGCCTGTACTAAATCTATAAATTGAGTCTCTTGCAAGCATCTAGTGAGACACTTGCATCTGAGAGCTACAGTTGCACTGAAGGAAGATAACACCAGTTACCCAGTTCCTGCATTTCACTACTGCACAAGTATTATTTGCATTTAAATTTTTAACTCGGACTGACAAGATTTCAGTTATTCACCTGCCATGGATATTTATTTGATTCCACTGCTCCCCAGCCCAAATCACTTTCTTTGCTAAAAAAAGAGTTGCTTCTCCCTCCACACTTCCCTCCTCCACCTTCCGGCAAGTAACTTTTAGTGGCAATGCTCCATAAAGTAATTTGCTGATGAGGACATAGGCAACATGCTTATTTCATATAATTATTTAGCATATGATAGAGCCAGGTAGCCACCAATCCATAGATCAGCCACCAGAAAACCATTTAAAATGTATCTAATTAAGCCATGTCAGAAAAGCAATTGAAACGTCTATCTACTCTTCTTAAAAGGAAAATTTACATGATTTCCCAGCTTCCTTCCTCATAGAAGCTTAAGTTATGTGGTACTCTAGTATAACAACACAGCCTGACAACTGGCTATGTCTGTTTCCAGAAGAGATGCAAGCATATTGCAGTAAGTTACAGGAAAACTTGGATATTAGTTCTATACTCTGTGAACCACAGGGATTTTCAGTTTTTTATTTCATGAAATTCAAGGAGCTAGCTAGAATCTTTAAACCAGTTTGGTGTCTGACTGTCTAGGGAGCATTTCCTGTACATAATTTTGTTTAGTTGTAATTAGCATCACTCAGGAGTCCTCAAATCACGATCAGCCTCCTGAAAACTAAAGGCTGGACAATTCTTATAGGAGACACTGAAGTTTTATGTTCAGAGAAGCAAGCTGATCACCATCAGTGTTTGCTGGAGCTTATAGATCTTGGACATTCCTAATAACCGCAAAGCGTAAGGTGAGCTATCTTTCCTAATTCATTTTAGGTTGATGCGGATGTTTTCTGCTTTCTCATATTTCGATGTAAAATCAGTAATGTACAAGCATTGCTGAGACAACTAAAGGAGGACAGGTAGGAAAATAACTTAATGAAAAATATCTGGAGAGAATACTCCAGTCTAACTATGTTGTATTATTAAGCTGGCCATGTTGTAACTTGAAAGAGAGACAAAGCTGTCACTGCAAATGACCTGCCAATGCCAAAAAGCAATCATGGGGTTTTTTTTGCAAGTGCATTTACAACTGCAGTGACAACAGTGTAAAATGTTGTACATTTTGTGTCAGAAAATGTAAATGACTTTTAAGGACTACATAATATATGCAAAATATACACACACACAAAATTTATGCCCATAGTGAGGATGGATGAGGATAGTTCTCCTCTAAATAGGAAACTATAAGAAGAGCCATCAAATGAAGCAGATTGTTTCTGGCAGGATTGGATAGATGTGGGTTCAATATGGCTTGAGTTTACTCTCAATTTAAAACTCAAAGAAGAACCTTCTCCAGTGAGCCATAATCCTCATCCTGTTAAAATTCCTCTCAGTCCAGTCATGAAGGTTTTAGTTGCTTTAACTATGACCAAAATTCACTAACAGAAACTTCATAAAAGGCTGTCAGGACCTATATTAAAATGTAAGCCACTTCAGTTCTTTTGTTGTAAAAAGAGCTGGTGAACTAGAGAGTAAGGAGGGGTGGGACTGGAGGAGTGAAAGTGAAACAGTTTAACTATCTTCCAAAAGTAAGATAAGTAAACCAATTAAAAGGATTGTCATCCTGTAATTACCAGAGCGCTCTGTATTACAAGAGGGAGCTGAAGCTTTGTTGCACAATAAACAGTCTTGCTTCTAATTTAATATGAATAATGAGCCAGATGCATGAACAAGACTATTAAATTGTTATCACAAGCAGTCATGTTCCTCATCGATTAATGACTCCATGTGTCACCAAGGAAAGGAACTCCATTTTTAAGGGTGGATTGTCATCATCAATGTTGCCAAAGCAACTGCTGTCTGCTTTTGACTTACCCCTGAATGTGGCAATTAAATCATTACATGAGGGTAAAAACAGTGATTGTTCTCTTACATGGAAAACTGAAGGCTGTTAAAGAATAAGGGACTGTGGAAGACAGATTTGTTTCCTAAGATAAATGCACCTGTTCAAGAACCACATTCAAGGTCAGGACACATTCTCAGTATGAAATTTATCATGGTCTTCCACTCAGTTTCAAAACTGACGCTAATCAAAATCTGGAATAGTTTCATACACTAGTAGAAACCCAGCAGAACCAACAGAAAGATACGAATAAAAAACAAACAGGTGTGAAAAGCACTTATTTTGCAGTAAATAAAATCAATTTGCAGAAGACATACTTAAGTAGGAAAACAGGTAAATACTCTCTATATGCTCTTTATAGAGAGAATATTTTTGTAGAGAGAATACGCATGTGCATATGCTCAGGTAGATGAACGTACACTTCACACAACTCAGTCAAAACGTACCCCTAGACTCTGTATTTGGGGTTTTTTGTTGCTGTTACGTCAGGTTTGGGTGAGCTGGTTTTTCTTGGTTGGTTTTGCTTTTGTGGGGTTTTTTTTTGTTAATTTATACAGAAGATTTGTATAGAATGTTCTATCAAAAGCAGCTATAACCTGACTTCTTCCAACTTACAAGCTTCCCGCAGCTTTTCCTTGTCGTAATGTAGCCCCTCATATTCTTGTAAATTAATCCTGTTCACTCTGATCCGCAGACGATCTGGGATGGAATGAGGACTGCAAGAAAAGACAAAAAGCTTCTTAGATGAAGTATTCCATGGAAGAGTAAAATAAAAACACTATATGAAGTGATTTTAATCATCTCTGATAGAAGAAAAAGAGCAAGCCTCTTCAAAACTGGGCCAACTCCTCACAAGTTCATCACTGCATTTAAAATTAAGACTACTCACCGCACAATAACATAGATATTGCACCTGAAATGGTAAGCAAGATCAAGAATCCCGTTTGTTGCCTGTGTGGTCTAGAATTGCAAAGATTCTTCTGTGTCATATAGACTAGCTACTAGTGGTAGCTCTATAGAGCTACCACTCCCCTCTGTAGTTTGTCCTTTTGTATATCGCTAGGGCCCTACCATAGCCAGTAGATCTGCAAAGCTGTGGTTCAGGACACAAATGCTTTCTTGGGAAGTCGCTCTGGACAACCATTCCTTTGCCCATGAGAACATCCTCTGTCATTGCTGGAGGTTCCCCATCCAGCATCTCTGGGAAGCAGGCAACAGAAATATGCCTAAGAACTGGATTTCCAAAGTAGCAAGTCCAATATGCAGAATCCAGGAAGATGTTCAAAAGCAAGCAGCAGTACAGGAATATATTTCTACAGATTTCAGCCAGATTTAGATACCAAAACTGCCTATACAATTTTGAAAGACTCAGTGGATCCCTATCTATAAATTTAAGTGTCCATTTTGATAGCTTTGTTTTGATTTCATGCTGGTTTCCAACTTACCAAAACCTTTTATTTAATTTTGTAAGTTTAGCTGAATGCTATGTAAATTAAATTGGCCACATTTGCATTTTCCACTTTTACAGAAAGACAGATAACCTATGTATTATGATGCACATAGTAAAATCTGTCCTACAGGAACTGGCCTCTGGGTCAGTTAAAAGTAGATTCTTCATTCTGTACTTCCACCAAAAGATCATCTATTTTCTCTGTTTTAATCTGTTTAGTAAAAGAACTTTGCCAGTGGTATTATTGCTTAATACATACTGCCTTTTAAAAGTTAAAATACTGTGCACTATCATAAATATACAAGTTTGCTTCTGTCTCAGTTTTGAAATATTTGACATATAGCATTTGCAGAACTAGCACAGGACAAGCCCCATCTCACAAATGTATGCTTTTTTTTTTTCCTTTTTGGCTAGAAAATATTGCAAACCTAACAAAACACAGGGTTTGTGGCCATTTCTTGGCACTGGGATTGCAATTAGCAATTATTTCAGTGTTAGCTTATCACATGTTTTCTCCCTGTTGGTCTAAACAGCTCCGTCATATCTAGACACATGAAAATAAAGATTGAAAATCAAGTCCCAGTTAAGAAAAAACTCTATTGGCACAAGCATTCTTTGCCTAGAAAGTGATAATGGGTACTGAATTGAAGGTGCTTCCAATACTGGAGTGTAAGACAACATGCTAGAAGGAGCTACTCTGAAGAAATTCAAGTTCTGAACAGGAGTTTCCATATTAGTGATGAAAATGAACCTAAGATATGTGAAGGATAGCTTAGAACAAATCATAAACGCTTAACAGTGGCAGCAAGATTGACACACTCAGAAGTATGTACACTACCCAATGTTTTCCCTGTGCTGACTGACAGGGACTATTTCGTTCAAAGCACCCCAAGATGTCAGCAAACTGCTCATATTTAAGATAAGCTTTTGCAGTTTGATGACAGACAGCTGGGATGGTATCTTCCAGCACAGTTTCAGGAGACAGTTTTCTAACTGAAGTGCTATTATGTCATCCTACAGAACACCATTCTCCACATGCAGGCTCTACAGCTGGCTCAGCAAATTGGAGAAGATAAGCCTGCAAATGGAGGGGAAAGGTGCACAGATGGAACAAGATCATAATTGCATTGAGTCTGACACATTTTTTCTCTTTCTTTTCTTTTTAAAACAAGTTTAAATGTCACATTGCTGGTGGAGAAAGGAACATAATCTGAGGAACTATATTCTCTTTCAAGTTCTATAAAATGCAAGTTCGAAAAATGAGAAATCATAGAGTTTATTTTTAGTCAAGAAAAGAGAAGAAAATGTTGAAGTCAGAAAACATAGGAATTTAAGTGCATAGTCTTTGTCTGAGGGGAGAAAAGAAATAACTCCCTGAATGTAGTAGGGTTCATGAAAACAACAGACTGACAGCTCTGAAAAGTGAAGGCATTTATGCACTGGTACAACCTGGGAAGAAGCTATATTGCTTTTCCCATTATGTTCTGCCATCATAAATTGTGATGAAGGTAGCTCAGTCTTCCACCTGATCAGTTCAAACCTATAATATTTGTTGGTAGATGTCAGGGAGGGACTGCTTGTGTATTACCTGTACTTCTTTGAACTCAGCTGGGAGGAAAAAGGGATGGGGAAACAAGAGAATTCAGTGACTTATTTCTGTTGTAATGCTCAACCATGCAACAAAGACAGCCATCCTTGCTATGCACTGAATTAAGCCCAGTGTAAACCCAACAGAAAAAACTGTCTCAAACTGTTGTTTCTCCTGAAACCAGAACCAAATTGGTACTGTTATGTTGAAACCTTTGAGAAATCCAAGATGGAACCTGATAAAAAGTATGTTTTCCAACTCTCAGTTCAAAATAACCATTTGTTCAAAAGCTAGTACTGTGCAGAATCAGCCCAGCACAGAAGATGTTTGCCCTCCAAACCAGAACCATACCATAGCCTCCCTATACTTGCCCTTTCCTACTTCTTCCTTGCTACAGAGCTTATTCATGTGTGATGCTCAGACCTCACCTTCCTCTCTGTCACCCTGTGCTGTGGTGCCTAGTGCTACTCTCCATATTGTGGGAAAACAGTTTAGGTACAGGAGCTTTGCATCTTCCTGAGTGTATTGGGTTTGNTTTTTTTTTCGTTCTTATTAAACTGCCTTTATCGTACCCTACAGGCTCTTCCATCTTATTCTCTTCCCCCTTGCTGAGTAAGTGGGGGGGGGAGTGATAGAGCGACTTGGTGGGTACCTAGCACTCAGCCAAGGTCAAACCCACCACACTGAGGCAAACTGTAATTTTAACTCCTAATAGATCACTGTCTCCTTTTTCTCCTTGATTTGTCCTTTAAGATCTTCCATAGCAGTGAACTTGTCTCTCAACCATCCATCGCATCCCATCAGTCTGGCTCTCTCGGCAACCTACTGGTGTCCTTCACCATGAAGGGATGAATTTGTTATGTATTTTTGTAGCTCTGAACTGTCTGTGCAGATTTACTACAGCTACAAGGTCCTTAGTACTCCACACAATTTCATTTCTGCTCCTTCCACACACTGATTTTTCATGTTCCTTACTGCATGACAGGACAAGAGTGTGCCTGATACAGGCAACAGGAGACAATCTATGCTCTACTGTGGAAAATACTGGGGACAGGGCATATAACCCTCTCCCCAGCTTCCATGTACCCCCGTGAGCTTGTCTCAGTCATGCAGGTTTTTTTTCAGCTTCCAGATGTTGAGATGAAACAACTCCAGCAAGCCTAGGAACACTAACAAAAAAAAAAAAAAAAAAAAAAAAGGTTAATGAATTTTTTTTTTGTCTGATCCAGAACAATCATCATTGAATCAGACGTGATTTTAAAGTTACTATTTCAGGCTTTCTGTTTGGTACTTATACATAATTATCACACCTGAATTTTCAGAAATTATGTTTATTTCTACAGTATCTAGTTTAGATAAGAAAGGAAGGGAAAAAATAAAAATAATGAAAAAAAAAAAGAGCAAGGTAACCAAGTTTATACATCTAATCTTTGCTAGAGGCAAGAATTCAACAGGATTGTTCAGCCCAAAATTCAATCCCTTATTCTCAATGCCATCTACCCATCCCTCCCCAAGGCTACGTTCTTTAGGGTAAAAGTTATTTTTTAATAACAGTATAGTGGTTTTTTTGGGTTGCTTTTTTCCCCCTAGAGTCCCGCCAAGATTTTTCACTTGTAGCTGAAAATGGAATGCTCAAAAATACTTGGCTGATAGTCTGAATAGATATTACTAGAAATAACTCAAATAACTGTCTATATTATCATCTACAATAATGTTTTAAGATTATCATCCAGATCCAAGACTTTATAGTTCTCTGGGAAGATAATGTAAGAAAAATCAGCACTTATTTTTATAGTGCTTTGCTCATAACAATTCATTCAGTGTAGAAATACTAGGAAAGCTGTGTAAAAGCAGTTATAGTAGGGTCTTTTGCTCACAGTTTCTAAGCACTAGTTCTTGTCAATGAATTAGTGGTAGAATTACGTCCTATCACACAGCCGGTCTCATTTCAAAATACATTATCAGAATAGATAATTTTATTATCTCATGAAAGGGTGAGAGGAGAGAAAGACAGAGAAGCGGAACAACTCCAAGTGTATATATTTGTAGGCTTTGTGGCAAGGTGAAGGGATAGTCATGTTGATCTTATATTCAGTGCTCAAGTAGACCTTTAAAAATGCGGATAGGGAGGATGTTAAGCCTCATGCCAACATCTGCCAATCCTTGGTTAATTGCCATCTGTCTCCCTGCATCCTCCCTGTGAGGACAGGACAGTACTTGGACGCCAAGGGCAGAGAAAGACAATACTGACTTCTGTAGCTATTGCTGACTCACTACCTAATGCCATGTAAGAAAGAAAAACATACACCTTCTCTTTACAAATGTTATTTCCTAACTTGAAGCTAGTGCCAATCTATTGCATCTACAGCATCAGCTTCTTAAGTCAAATCAGTTCTTTCACCTGAAAGTAAGTGAGCAAGCCCTTTTCATTTGCTTGGAACTGGAGGAGGAAAAAGATCTAAAATCAAAGGCAAATCTAAAATATATTTATTACTCCAAGAGCCACACGCACACTCTCCAAAAGCACCTTTTAACTAGAAAATATCTAAGAGGATATTTCCCATGCTTTTGTAAAAAGTGTGTATTTTTAGTACATCAGTGTACTGTGCATCTCCAAATTTGCTTCTGTGGAAAAAGCAAACACACCTTTTTACATGCAATTTACTACCTGAGGTGAAGTAGTTCCTTTCCAGCTCAAATGTGGGAGGTCAATCAGCTGGCAAGTGTCAAGTTTCCTGTTCTCCTGTTTACTCCCTTTTTATAAAGACAGTGTGCTACTACTACTACCACTAAATAAGCAAGCTGTGTGTGCTAAAATATGCACCCAGAGGGAAACAGAATTTGGCCTCTTGACCATTTGAAAAGTTTAGCTATCTTAGTCATAAAAATAGAACCCTGGACACAACAGCTTTATATAGAAAATAAACAGTTATCAAAAGTAAGAATTCTAAGAGGATCTTTCTACAGGGTAGAGATTGTATATACTTAGCTAAGCCCAGCCACAGGTAATATATTTATAACGCATACACGTATTTATATGTGTGTATATATGCATATATATATGTATTTGTATCTACACACATACACAAAACCGCATTTATTCAGTGACTGAAGTTCAATGGTTTTGTTCATGATTTATTTACAAATACTCTTTCCTCTGTTAGAATATAGTTGTTGGCTGACATTATATTATGTCTCACTAAGTTTTACTATCTATTCAATATAGCTTTGCCTCTGAAAGTCACTATGTAAATAATCATTCCTTGTGGTATCAGACTGACAATTGACACCAGGGAATATTGTCCTCATCAACCAACTAATTAACTTATTCACTCACAGAACTCGTGAGCTCCACAGAGCTCTATTTAATGCAGCTGAGCAAAACACTTCCACTGCCAATACTTCTGTAGTCTTCACAGATACTGTATAATAATCCATATTATTAAACAAATTGCACATTTTTTCTTGCTCAAAGTCAGTGTATTCAAGAAAATACAAATATTAAGTACACAACCATGTCCATATAAAAGCTACCAATAGGGTGATGAATGTCACTGAAAACAAACACTGGTACTGTGTTAATAGAAATGGATGACTCTAAACACTGTATAAAATAACTTGCTCAACTGTAAGGAGAGGAAGAAAACCTTTTTAGATAGTGTAGCAGACAATTTCTAAATAAATTTGGGGAGATTGCTACACTGCAATTCAACCTAAAATATTTAAATTTCTTACATCTATTATTCTTCAAAATGGTCTATTACACAGTCAATGAAAAGTAATGTAAAGTACAGATGAATGAGTTCCATTACCTTCTAAAGAATGTAATTAAGAGCCTCATTCCCCAAACACACCACTCCACAGAATTACATCCTAAAGGTCATATGCCCCATAGGACCATAAATACAGATTCAGGTCAACTGAAACATTCTGTTCATTCATGTTGATTAGCTATAATGGTTTCATTTAAACACAAATCCAAATATCAATCTTCTTAAATCAGTAGCATAGACATAGTTTACCATATTGAATTTTATTGAATGAACTTTTGATTAGCATGGACCAGAATCGCACATTTGGGGCATTATTAATTGAATTGCTATTCAATCCAAATAAGCCTTGTAGAAAAGCTAAGCGTATTATTTAGCTGGAACAAACTATGAAATATTCTACAGAGGTGTTACGAGGTTCTCTCAAAATCACTCCATTCACATAAAAAAAACGTGTAATTTCACTAACAGAGGATTAATTTTCTTTCCTTTTTTAGCTACAAAATCGCTGAGCAGTCAAAGGAAATTGCATTACTTTCTATTAGACAAAATGTATTTGACTGTCACAAGAATACAGAATATCACCTAGCTATTGAGTAATTCCTATTGTAAGGAAAAGGGCATGCTTTCTGGAAATTCCTAACTCTTCCAGACATTCACTAACATAAATAGTTAATTTATTTTTTATGGGTTTTTTTTAGGCCTATTCTTCTGTGAAACAAAGATATCCATCCCATGGTGCACCAGGTTACACATCAGAATCTGAAGCACTCCTTTTAGAGGGATAGGTCTCATAGTCCACATCATGCTAGATAAACTGTTTATAAGGTGAAGTAATTTTTAACATTACCCCCCCACACACACCCCCTCCAAAGAAAAGATATGCATTTGTTTCCCTCCTATGCCTGGACTACAGCATTTGGGGGATTCTATAGATGTCACCAACACCACCCCCACCTTCCCCCCACAAAAACCCCCACACAAACCAACCCCAAAACAACAACAAACCAATCAAAACAACCAAAAACTAAAACCATCTGAGAAGGACTTATTTTAAAAAGAAAATATCCCTTCCATTCCACCACTTATTCAAACCCACAGAAGCAAAGCCCCGTGTACCTATTCTGAGACTACCAGGAGAACCTGACCTACTTCCATTCAACAACAAAACACACTCAGCTTTTGATGAAGCTGTGACTTCCCGCTCTCACCCCTATTAATCATCCAACTACAGGCAAGAGGAAATCAGCCAACTCACTTGGAGTGCAGCTGGTTTTCCTAAGAAACATGTTCCTGCCTCCAGACAACCAAGAAAGAAAAGAGGCAGAAAGAGCTTGAGCCCTGCTCAAGCTTGGCACTCCTGCACAGCAACCTGATAACTCTTCTGCCATTCCATCAGGTTGATTCGACTGGGAAGACAGACTTTTTAAATTATACATGCCCTAATCCCTGTATCAATTATTTATGAACCCTGTGAACCATTTCTTATGCTTTGTGTCTGCATAGAGAAAGGAAATAATAATGGTAAACAGTCCAACAACTCCACAAAATCCAGCGACAAATGTCTGATAGGTCTTCCATAGTTCAGTCAACATCAGCTTACACACATATGGAGTTTGATATGATTCATTAAACAGAAAAGGACATCTTCTACCACAACTCCCCTGCAAAAAATAAACTTTAAGGAAAAAAAAAATCACTTTCCTCTGCGGCATGTTTGCACTGACAGTTTAATGAATTACCTACCTCCTAGGGAAGAAATAAGCACACAAAATTAATTAAACGTTCCAGTGTTTGGAATAATTTGAAAAAGGAGGGCAGCAGTCAGAGGGGAAAAAGAAATTTACCTTACTTTTGAGATCGCATTGCGAGAGCTTGGAAGTGATCTAATAAAAATATACATGGTTTTGACAGCATTCATCTACTTAAGATATAAGAACTTCCACAACAGAACAAAATCATCCAGACTCTTCTGACGGACAGATTTCAGTCCTTCACAAAAGTCCACTGTTATTTTAAGGCAAAGCTCTTGCTAGGCTCTTTACTTAAAAAAATACTCCTAAATACCAGGTAGAATCCTAGTCTTTGCATCCCTTCTCTTTCCCCATGCTAGCTGTAGTTCTGTCACACTTTACACTTCCAAGCATGATGGATTTTCAGACAGCAATGATCCCACTAAACAGAAGTGCACATGCTAAACAGGAAAAACTGACAAAGATAAGACTCAATCCATATAATGGGGAGGGATTGAGACCATATAGTGGACTTTATAATTGAGTCTCCATATAATGGAGAAAAATAATATATATAAGCATACACATCCCTAACTATGCATTTGGAGAATACTTCACTAACACTTTCTCCCTTATGCCTTGTCTACTGCTGTCCTTCATTAGAATCTCCTCCTGTTGACAACATTCAGATTTAACTTGAGAAAGCTGATTCTGTTTGGCATTTGGACCTGTAACACCAAAAGAATTATGTCCTATTACTCCTTTGGTATTCACACAGGTTTTATATGCATACTCTGCTGCAACTGTTACTCTGTAAACTCTGTGAAAGAGTACTAACTAGTTACTGATAAAGCAATACTTGTATTTTCATTTATGCAGATTTTGTAATTAATAAATAAATAAATAAAATCACAGCATATCCACAATGCTTATTCTACTTGTAAAAGGATGGTAGGAGCTATGGAAGTCAATTATGGTCTATTTTTCAAGGTTTTTTTTCAGATCTCCTTTACATCAACCACACAATACAAATGTACTCTCACATTTCCGTCTTCATCTCTGAACATGCAGCTGGAAAATGCCAAGTCTTTACTCTCCATTTAAAAGAGCCTCAATTAAAAAAATATAATGCTTGTATTTGCTTACACATCTTGTATAAACATTTGAAATGGATCACACTATGGTTCTACTGTCTCTGCAACAAAGACCATATGTGCCTCATAATTCTGTCTGCCCCAAATCCCCATGCATATCCTGCTGCAGAAAACCTGAAATTTATCTAAAACAGGTTGTATCCATCATCAAGTTTCAGCAGAATCTGCCCTGCTGTTCAGAACTAACTGGAACTCAGGCTCGTTCTATATTGTTCAATGAAAAAAAAAAGAACATTTGAATCTCAAAGCCATCATAATCCAAAATCAAATTTCCCTAATACCTCATGGGTTCTTTGTGTAATTTGCCAGACACATTAATTGGCAGTGCACAGTGCAGTAGCATATTTAATCTATTTTTACAGATTTTAAGATACAGAACATCTTTGACTACTAATTAGCTTGGGGCTCATGAGTCTCTCTCTCCCTACCTTATCCTGACATCTGATATCAAATGGGACATTCAAATGAACTGTATCAAAACTTGGAGGTCATTTTCCAAGGGGTATCCCTCCACTTGGAAACAATACTCATTTCTCCCGGACCGACAGCTTAACGTTCTGTGTAAGCAGTAAGATTTATCTTAACCTCAGCTTTTTCTAGAGGCTTGCTTAGATACTGAATCAGTGAGACAAGGTTTTTTTATTACTTTCTCTTCCTCAGCAGAGTACAGCAAATATGATCCAGGGATAAGGCACACTGAACTGGAAACTGTTTGCAATATAGCAATGAGGAATTTGCAGCTTTCTGAAATGTCACAGAACCACAGAATGACTGATGTTAGAAGAGACTTCTGGAGGTCCTCTGGAGCAATCCCCTCCTCAAGTAGGACCATCTAAAGCAGGCTGCCTAGGATCACATCTAGGCAGCTTTTGAGTATCTCTAAGGATGGAGATTCCACAACCTCTCTTGGCAACCTGTGTCAGTCCTCAGTCACCCTTACACTAAAGACATTTTTCTTGAAGTTCATAGCAAAATTCCTGTGTTTCAGTTTATGACAATTGCCTCTTGTCCTGTCACTGAGTGTCACTGAAAAGAGCCTGGCTCTGTCTGCTTTATACCCTTCCTTGAGATACCTATAGACATTGATGAAAACCCACCTGAGCCTTCTCTTCTCCAGGCTAAACAGTCCCAGCTCTCTCAGCCTCTCCTCATAGAAGAGGTGCACCTTAGTCGTCTTCATCACCCATTATTGGACTCTCTCCAGTAGCTCCATGTCTCTCATACAGAAGAGTCCAGAATTGGATCCAATACTCCAGGTGTATCCTCACCAGTGATTAGCAGAGTGTAAGGATCACCATCCTTGATCTGCTGACAACACTCCTAATGCATCCCAGGATATCATTAGCCTTTTTTGCCACAAGTGCACATTGCTGGTTCATGGTCAGCTGGGTGTCCACCAGGATCCCCAGGTCCTTTTCTGCAAAGCTGAAATTTGCTCTTAAAATTATTCAGTTTTCCCACATAACTGATTTTATTGAACGTTTATATGCCCTCTATTGCATGTACTGAGTCTTCAGAACAGAGAAGTGTTGGTGATTTTTCTTTTAGCACATACCATTGACTTTCTTCTATGACAGAATGAGAATCATTCTTGGAATCAAGTTTCCGCTCTTAATACTTCAAGTTTTAGCTGTGAAATTTATTTTTTTCCAACATGTATTTCAAATTAGTTTCGTTCATAGTCCTAACCTGTTTGAAAAGCTGTCCATCATAACAGTAACAAATCAGTTAGACAAAAGGGATGCCAACATAAAGTAAAACATGTCTTTTTTGACTGAATAGCAAAAAAACATTTCTGAAGACAAACTACACTGCCTGAGTTGGCATATTATATTAAGCTGAGTATTTTGTTTGGGTTTGAGGAGAGTGGTTGGGAGGCTTAGGGGATAGGTTTTTTGGTTGAGTTTTTTGCTGTTGTTTTTTTAATTGGTGGGGGACAATAGGTTTGAAAACTTTGAAAACAAAAGTTTTCATAATAGGGCACGTTTCCATAAATAGGATGAAGTGGAAGATACCAACGTACAATGACAGTGTTTTTAACTGCCAATTCACCACATTTTTAAAGACATTAAGTTCTTCCTAGGTAGTAGCTGCATGATTCAATTTAGTAGGGGAGAGTTGCTGACAATCAAGATATTGCCAGGGTGGGGAGGGAAGTCTCTCCATTCTCAATGCAGCTTCAGCCAATGTCATGCTGCTCCTCCAGGGGACTAGTTTCCTGTTTTCATCAGCTCTGTCTGGAGGTACAGCTTAGCACTTAGTTTGTTCACAGTATATTTTTTATTAAAACCAAAGGAGAGCTCTCATCCTAATTGTTTCCAAGCATAGTGCCTGGCACTTCATATCTGCCTGTGGCTATGGATTTATCTGTTGAGCTGGACTCATGGCTGAACCTGGTCACCATCACCAGAGATGCCCTGCTCACCTTACTGGGGCACTGTGGAACTGTGCCTTTGCTGGCAAGGCCGCTGCCCTGTGCCTGCCATGCTGTCACCTGAGATCCCACTTTCCATTTGTCAATGGTTTTTACAGCCCCGTCTCCGTGTTGAATGACACACAGGATAACAGCAAAAAAACCATGAAACTTTGAAAGTAGAAAAAAGTCAGATACTCACACAGTGAAGGAATCGGGGGGAGCTGAGACTCTCCTCAGGTCAGCAGACTGCACTTTATGGATACTATAGGTAGCAGGAAATGAGTGGCCAGGAGAAAGGCAGCACACAGTGTGGACAGACAAGGAAAAAGGCAGAAGAGAGAGAAAGTGGAAGAGAAGAAAGAGAAAGACATACAACATTTAAACAAAAACAAAAGGAATGTGTCACATAAAAGTTGAATGAAGACACATGCAGAACTCCAAGTTCACATTAGAAAGCCAAGAGCAACACAAGACATGCAAATGGAGAAAATCATTGCTACATGGCACACAAGGACTTTCTAAAGACACGAGTGAGGAGGACCAATGACAAGCTAGGCACATGGCTGTACAAAGAAGATGAGGAGCCCCAGGATTTGTTCCACAGGCACTGAAAAATTTCTAGGCAACAGACTTTGGAAGCAGGTCCAGAAATGCAAACATCAAAGCCAAGATCTGAATAGATGGAATTGTCTTCACAGGTTGGTCAGCTTTAGTTAACGTTTAAGAAAAAAAAAACCCTTACTGAAGATTTTGTATCCACAATGACAAATTGCTGTCTCCATTCTTCTTTCATGTACCTTAGGGAAACATGCATTTTATATATAGTGACTCCCAAGACTGACTCTTTTTAGTGTTTATACTCAAATTGTCCCTTTGTCTCTCTGAAGTGCATGGAATATGTTTAATCTATAAGGTCTTCCCTCTTCTTTCTCTTCCATTATTCAGGACATTCTCCCTTAATCCAAACTAAAAGCCAGTGAAAGCCAAATACCATCTTTTGAGGTTCAGAAAGTGATCATTAACTGAAACATACCGAGCAACATACTAAACTGTAGTTTCTACTCAGAAAATGACCCCTGGAAAAATTGAACCACAGCTTTTCTTCTTATGTCACATATATTTTGCTTATAGCTACCAAGAACCACATTCTTGACTTCATCACAGAAAACCAACCTATATATTGTCTCTTTCATGTTACCACAATCAATAGTGGAGAATAGCAATGAGAACTTAGCAAGAAAGTCTTTTAAGGGAAGGAGAATAAGAACATAATTCACACTTTTGCAGAAAAAAATCGAGTCTGCTAATCTGGCGGAGGCAAAATTTTTGCTTTTTCTGGTACAAACAGAAAAGATACGTGAGAAAAAAGAAACACATCTTTTTTTTTTTTTTTTCCCCCACAACTCCACCATCTGCTTGTTTCAATCCATAACCAAGAATCAACAGCATCACCTTATCCTGTGTATTCCTTGTACCTAAAATGTTGCTTCTGACTTGAAACACTTTGTTGGATTGTTACTTATCTTCATTGTAGAGAATATATAGTAGGACAAGGAAGAAATTATGTCTGATTTTTACATTCGGACAGACTCCATTAGAAATAAATACACTGCAATTCTATTCATCAAATAATGACTTTCTTCCACTATTTCACATCTAAACAACTTAACTTTCCAAAGGGAAATATTAAAAAAACAATGAGTGCTTGATGAACAGCAAGAAGAGAGACGACTAATTGCAGCAGCTAGTCCATGAATAATTTGGGGCAATTAATATACTGAGAAATTTGTTTGTAGGCAATTCAGCAGTGAAAGATGAAATAGCAAAATAAAATATTAATTGCCAGTAATTTGTCCAGTTATGACAAAACATAACACATCATATTTACTTGTTCCCTAATAGCTTGGATGAAGCTTTTCATGCTGCAGTCAACAGCGGAGGCTCCTTCAGTTCAAGTAGCCTCCCAGAAAACATTAGATTTTTCTTCCTTAATTTGATTCCATGACCAGCCTTTGTTGTCTGGGTTTGGTTTTTTTTCATTAACAGACTAGAAAAGACTAGTAGTTCTCCCAGTGCCTTGAAAAAGTCAAATTATTCTGTAACAGATAAAACAAGGACTCTCACAGTATAGAAGTTTCTACCTTAAAGGTCTGTATAAAACCATGTGAGGCAGGTTACATGCAATTAGAAGGTGCTGAAAGCAGAGTAGTGGGAAAATGGTTGGAAAAAAACCAAAACAGTTCAGAGAAGGTCAGACCCCTTTTTTCTCATATATAAGTGTTCTCTCAGAGTGTCTACACGTTTTGAAAGAGACCAGCTGCAATCAGAAGATGAGCAACTCTTACAGTCAGAAGAGAATTGTGTTTCTAAAGCCCTCCCGCTCCCAAGGGAGAAAAGCATGAAATCCCTATTCTTCTCACTCAGCTACATTCCATATAGGCTGTTCAATTTTAAAATACTACTATTCCCTGGAAACTCAAGTGCTTCTACAAGGAAAACAACAAACTCACTACCTAAACCCCCTCTGCTTAAAACCTCCAGAACAAAGGAGAACAGAGTGGAAAAAAAAAATCAGAAACACAGTGTAAGACTTTTTCAAATTAAGTCTTTCTGCTTATGACATTGGACTAGCTAAAATGCCAAAGAGCCCTCCTACTGCTCGGCTTATCTAGCAATAATATCAAAGCTGATAATAATAGCAACTCTGCATTACTGTGACGTGAGATAATTTTTTAATCACTTTCCTGGCAAGGAGCTCAAGAACAGTTGTCTAACAATTAGGGATAGCTCCAGACCCACTTACTTATCTCACATATCTAACATTCAGATGGCAGTCATAAGAGAACAATCTATCACGTTCAATCAAATATAAGGCTTTCTGGAAGATTTCAATGAAATAGGGAGATATACTCCAGATATCAAGTTAAGAAATGTAGATAAACATATTTAATTGAAATTTTTCTCTTGTGAAATACTGCAAATCAGCATCATATTGAATGAACTTCTTACAATAGTACAATGCTTCCCAGAATTTAACCTTCAACGTGTAAGTTACTTTTATCACACCAGGAGATTCAACTCTCTCTCATTCCCCTTCAACACTTGAGAGCAAAGTACATACATTGATATATATATATAGATATACACACACCATTTCTAATACGTGAAGCTGCGACTAGAGTTCCTGAAAAACCACTTGTGTTTTCCTAAAACACAGGTCTACAGACAAATACCTCAGCCAAATCAAAGAACTCCAACAGCAACATAGTCTACCATAACACATAAATCAAGCTAAACCACAAAGAATATCCTTTTGACAACTGGCATACACTATGAATCTGTATTTCCCTACTACAGTTTACATTCAGATCTCAAAATCCAAACCTAATCAGGCTAATTATCAGATCAGAATACCAGAAATTTTGTTCCTACTCTTGCATTAGCCTCCCTCAGTGTAGAAAAAGATGCCCCAGGATTGTTCTCTGCTCGATTCTAGCTTTTGACAACAATTGAGTTGTTGTGGTTGGATGAAATTGGGCATTGCTGCCCACAGGCAAGAATCTGCTATTCTTCACTGCTCAAGAGAGATAAGTATACCTTATGTATTTTCCAGGAAAATAGGAATTGCACATTACAGAAATGGGCTTCTACTGAAACATAAAGCATTAGTCTCAGCAAGAGAACAGAGTGCTAAATTGAATAGAACAGGAGGATGTTGAAAATAACCAGAGAGGCTTTGTTTACATGAACAGACTGACAACCAGTGGATGACATGAAGTCCTAAAGGGCGGGAGTCAAAGTCTGAAGTAAGCAGTATCTTCCACTGGATGATACATTTGAAAGACTCAGACAGCCTTTAAGACACCTGAAGAGAAAAGGTGTATCTGAGACCTTGCTTGGTTTTTTTTTTCAGTTTTTATGAGTTCGTCTAATGAAAGATATTATATTTATTCAAAAACCTTGCTTTATCATTACAATTGCAACAGCAAAATCCCCCACTCACCTCCCAAACAGAATAGTGCATGGATCTTGAATAACGTGTGGATCCTTGATAACTTTAGGCCTTTAGCTCATTATCTTTGTATAAGGAACAGACCATGTTTCTTCACTTTGAGAATATTTCATGAAAAACAACAAAGGCACTTACTGTGTCATTCATTTTATCAGCAATATAGACCTGTATAAGTAGTACAATAATCATCTCTACAAAAATATCTAAACTATTTGATTGGATGACCATTTTCATAGGTCAAAATTTGAACGTATAGGATTTTTCTATTAAAATATCTCTGCAGTGCTTACAAATAAAGTTTAATGATGAAAAGAGGTGTTAGTCCTCTCTGTTTCTTCTTCCTGTGTTCCTGGTCTCCAAGTATCTCAGCTTTTCTATATTCATCTTTACAATACTCATTCGGGTTTTTATACTTAAGAACGATTCCCTAACAAGCTGTAAATATCTTTCTGGACCTTTAGGTCATTCTCCATAAACAGTGCCAGGCAGCATGCTCCTACAACAGAGACTACAAGATGTCCTGAGTAATCTTGATTGTGGCAATTTGTTACAAGGTCTCCAATGGATCTTAAAAAGCAAATCAATAAAGTCAAGAAAATTAATCAAAATAACCTGAAGGGCAAATAGCATACATATGCAAAACTGTCAGAAGCCAAGAGGAACACTGCTGAGCCTGCACAAATCTCTCTAAATAAATAACTGAAAGACAGAACATCTTTCTAAAAGCAAGACAGATGGTAAATCGGAAGGTAAAAGAATAAAAGAAAATCAGGTAAGTAACCTTACAATACCGTGGAAAGGCAGTTCAGGAGCGATTTTTTAAAAAAACCTTTTTTTTCAAATGCGCTGCAAGTCCAGTACATGCAAAATCCATGGCTGAAAATGCTGCCCCAAACAGGCCTGCTGCCATTAGGACATGCACATATCCAACTCACTCATTCAGCAAAGGCATAGATGTTCTCCTCTTGCTCTTCTGCACCATGTTGGCTTGATTCCTTAAGGAGATCCGAATGAGTGAGGGAGCTAAACGACATGGTTCGCCATCCACTTGCATGGGGATAGACTTGTATGTTAGAAGTGTCACCTCACGACACTGATGCAACCTCTCTCCATGACCACCCACCTGGAGAGCAGCCTGCAACAAACAACAAAAAAAAAACAACAAAATAACAACAAAAAAAAAAAACAAAAGCAAACCAGCAAACAAAAAAACAAAACAGGGAAGTGAAAGAAAAGATAACTCAGAACAGAGAGTTGAGGCAGTTAAATCCAAAATGCAGTTTTGCTGACAGCATCCACTACAGAGTGTTCTATGAGTAAGGCCTTCTAACGAAGCACAATTACTGTATTTTCACACAAAAAATTGTAAAGCAGTACTTAAAATCTCGCAAAGAATAGTGGTGGGCAACAAGCAGATATCTAACTGCATGCACTGCACGTCTCATCACCTTGTGTATGTCAAGCATTTTATACACATGCAAATATATATACACACACATGCATGCAGAAATTAATACCTGTGTTCATTCTGAAAGGTTTCAATTTGTTTTGGTTGGTTTGTTTTACACTAATAGCAATGCTACTAATTATTTATTAAAACAACCACTCTAATCAGGTACGTCAGCAAGACAGAAAAATTATTTCCCCTTCCTGAACAGAATACAGTCCTTAATGTGAAATAGATAAATTTTTAAATCCTGATTATGAAAGCTTAGACAGCAACTCAACCTTGAGACTAGACAGGCAGAAAAGAACAAACAGAAAAAGCTTATCAAAACCAATTAAAAAATCATGTTCAAGAATTTATTTCAAATACATGAAACAAGGAAAGCAATGCGCAGATCTTTCAAGTTCTAGGCATACATGTTCAGGCAGAAATGTATTTTTTTAATGAGTATGACTGTTATGTGACTAAACTCTCATCTATCAAACGCAGAAAAAAAAATCATCCTGTAACAATATGCTACTAACAGAGAACAGCCTAAACACAAGTTAAGACCTTAATCCCAGTCTGTATGCTTAATATTATGGATCAATTGATACTATGATCAATAATATTTCTATAAAGTATTTCTCTTCCTTGATCTCGAGGACCTTCTTGGGTATGACCAAGTACTTCCAGGAGACATACAGAGCAAGTTAAGATTATATCAATACAGTCTGGGGTTACAATCATTCCTCAGCATCACAACAAACGTGGACTCGTAGACCCTCAATTCTGAACTAGGTTTCCTTTAAAGAGAAAGAACAGCTCAAAGTGCCCTACTTGTTAAATTCAGTCCCAACTAAAATTGTTGGTGCTAATCTCAAAAGCTACCAGCAATTTTGGCAAGTGGCTAGAGTCACATAAGCAGCAAAACCAAAAAAGTTTCAAACTGAAACCTGCCAATTGGTACATGCTAACTAGACTTTTGACAGCATTTTCTAAAGCATTACCTAAAATCTTCAGGGGTGAAGTGACAAAGATTCATCCCACAGAAATTTTTTCTTACCTATGGGTTATTTCCCTAATCCACTAACTCCATCAAAAAAGAGAGGTCAAAAAGTAATCCTTAACCTAGACAGACTTCTAAAGAAACACAAGTAAGTGTGTGAATTTAGTGAAAACAGGCTTATCCATATTAGTTTTAACCTGGTCCACACAAGACGTAGTAACAACAAAGGCCTAAGAGTATGGACTTAAGCATGATCTATGCCAAGAAGCCCAGATACGTGCCTTCTGTTGGTCAACGCTACGTTAAGCTGCAGTGCCTTAGGTAGATTAATGCTAGCACAGGGATAACTATGAACTCTCTTGACTGCATTTAATCCTCCTCTGAAGACATTGTCACTGTGTTTGACCACTGTGATAGTAGGACACCAGGGTATTTACAGTGAGATTGCTTACGGTAACACAGCTTTAGTTCACTTTAAGGACAGCATTGAGAGGAAGTGCACTGACAAATTAAAATTGTTGGTTGGATTTTCTTTCCCTAGCAGAACAAAAGGAACTACAACATTCGTGCCAGAAATATTACTAAATTTTCCAAAGCTCTAACCAAGTTTTTGCATTTTTAGTGGGCATATGAAAACTGTATAAGCATAACTTTATATAATATTTGATGTTTCCAGTTTCAAAAAAAAACACAAACAAAACAAACAAACAAAAAAAAAAGAAACAGAACTAATTGTTTGAACATTCCCACAGTAAAAACATGTCTGCACGCTGTTCTGACTGTAATAATCTTGCCATTTAACTTGGGAGCACTGCACACACAAATTAGTCGTATTTTGCAAATAGTCTTTTATTGTTAAATAACACTTCTTTTATTAGAAAAGTACAATTTGCCTCCCTCATTTAATAGCAAAGCGTGTTTTGGCCTTAGCTCAATATGTGGAATCATGCTGGTTCTTCAGTTGTGATTACAACTTTGCACTCTGTAGTGCTGCCCACAGAATTCATCAGCTCTGGTAGCACCTGCAATATACTCACCAGTGAGGCCATGGTGAACCCAATGACTTCAATGTAGCCATCGTCATGGCGCTGAGGTTCAAAGTCTCTGTGATCTCCAGGATTTCCCCAGGGCATTGTGCCAGCACAATACCTACAGAAAGAGGTTTGGAAAGCAAGCTTTGAGAAAGTGGTTTGTCCTAATTAGTCCTGACTATTAGCCTGACTATTAGCCTGTTCTGCTGTCCTCCAGAAGTATCCAGGTATCCATTCCAGGGTTCAATTCAGGGAGAATGAAAAGTTACATTAACAAAGACTGGACAAAAGGGAAAACCTGTGTCTTGTTTCCAAGCTGGTACAACATCCCATCTTAATCTTTAGCAGGTTCTTCTGTGAGAGAAAAATGGGACAACATCAGGAAATAGGTGACAGAGCAGCAGCACTTTGTTCTTCCTACTTGCTTTTCTTTCTGCAGATGAGCCGCTTGGCCAGAGAGCTGCATATCCCCTCTTCTAGGCAGGCATGGGGCTGACAACTCCAGCCTTGGAATTTCATTTCCCCTCTCCCCGCTGGCTCAGCAGCTCTAATAGCACAAGGAATGCAAAATGTTGCATAGCTTGAGGAGGCAGGGAGAAATAAGAAGCAGGAACAGATGCAGCTGTGCCATCTATCTACCATTAAAGAATGGATGTAAAAGTGATCTAAGAGTGAAACAAGGGGGAATTTTGGAGAGGTGACACCAAGTAAAAGCTTACAGTGAGGGCAGTGCAGGACTCAAAAGATCAAATGTTTAAGACTGCATGTGAAGTAAAGCTGTGGGTTGTCTAAAGCAACGATCTCAAAACTATGGTGCATGCACCACAGGGAGTGTGCAAGAAAAATCCACAATTGACAAAATAATAAGGGTGTGTGAATAAAATACTTTTTACATTTAATAAACAAGAAAACAAATATTAAAATACTGTTCGTTTAATCTTTACTATATTTTTAATTTCTTGTTTTGTGTATGCTTTAGAATGTAAGTAACGTATTAATACCATAGTAAATATATATAATTTATAAATTAATTAACATATATTGGGACGGTGCTTAATTTTTTTACTTATAAGAAAGCACAAACAGAACAAAAATTTGGAGACGACTACTCTAGAGAACAGGAGATAAATAACTTTTAAAATTACAGCTACATTTCTATTTGAGGCATCTTATAACAAGTCGAAAACCAGCACTTCTTTCAACAATTTGGTGTTCCTTTACCAGAAAAATATTCCTCCTTTTCTCTTTTCCCCCTACACCTTCTCTTACACACTCTGCTTTTAATTAAGTGAAAGACCAGGCATCTGTGCCTGTACTATCCTGTTTGCAAGTTAGATGCACAACTTTGGAAAGCATGGGTTTTAATCATTTCTAGTACCTCTGCATCAGGATATTCAATTTTTTAAAGGATGTTTTCACTGCACCCTGAACTCTAATCACTTTCTGTATTTCTAATTAAGAGTATTACATGTATCACACTCTCAGGAAGGTAGCACAGTGGCAATACATTTCTTGTACATTCACCCAGTCTAAGACAACTTGTAGATATCTTTTTCTTTTTAGAATTGTTATTTTTTTTCTTTTATAACGCCAAGCATCTGTCTTGAGCTTACCTGGGTATGTTTAAAAACACTATACACTGGAACTTCAGCTCCTGGATCTTTGGAGTCAGGTCTGTACCATCACACTACAAAGCCAAAGTGACAGAGCACAGAGAAAATGCTGAATGGAGCCACAGACAAGAGAAGTGTTGCTGCTTTGTAACAACTTTCCCAAGACTTTCCTTTGAATGTGTTGCAAATGTCATGCTCAAAACGGAAAAGTAACAGAGCCATTAAACTCTCACCTCGCTCTCTCTTGATTACCCCCTCTTCCCACAATACTACGACACAATTTCTCATACTTACCACAACTTTAACATGCTTGGATAAATCTCTTGAGCTTCTTTGTAGAAAGTCTGTAAAGGCTGCCTGCAACAGAAGTAAGTGCAGGAATTGTCATCAGTGCTTCCTTTCTTCTCTTTCCTCATTTCTTATTCCAACACAAAGCTAATTACCAAAATGCCACCCTTTTGTCAAACCTATTCATCTCTCAAGAGGTATAACTTACTTTTTTAAATTATGATAATTTTCCTTTTGAGAGGTTAACCAAAGAAGGTCCTTGGGCACCCAAGGATTTAAATGCAAATTCTTGCTCACATTTGTTTCCATGTTTAAGGCACATGGGTACAGTGGGAGTCATCATATGGAAAGATATCATATGTCATGCAGTATCTTACTAGTGTTTCTCTTTTAACTGCATTTTAGAATAAAGTGTTGTCCTTGTACCTTATGAATGCAGAAGTGGGTAACTTTATTTGCATGTTCACACATGAAAATTAAAACACTTCAAATAGCTGATCTCTGCCCTCCACTCCCCATGACCCTACATCCAAGACTATTCCTGAAACCTACAAAGACACAGGCCAACACTTGGGGAATTTCTCTAGGAAAGTCAGTATCACTGTGCTTCCCAAACCTTGAAAGAAGCAGTCCTGTTTGTTGAGAAGCTTACGAGTCAGAAGAAGGGGGACCAAGACTTGACCAATACTATGTCCAAAAGAACAGCATTACTCTCACCTGCTAAGCTCTATAAAAGACCAGTGCTTTGGGCACTTTCCAAAGGACACATGTGTGTGGCATTGCCAGAAACAGCACATGTGCACTTTCAATTGCAACAGGCAAAATGAACTGGCATGAGATCCTGATATGAGAAAGTGAGGGGGAAGATACTTATGAAAACATTGGAACAACTAAGTTAGCATCACTCTGTAAGACAAATCACAACTCACCCCTGCATAAAACATTTTATTTCTAAATCGGCTGTTGAATTTCTCTGGATTTGCCTCTGTGAAAGGATAAAAATGAAAAATATGAACACCCAAATAAAACAAGTAGATTCCATTGTACCTTCACATTCCCTGCTAGCACTGTAGTGTTTTAAGCACACATCACTCAGTGAAAATAGACAGGCCCTCCATCTGTCCCTATCTGCTCTTCAATTTCAAACATTGATATTGAATTCTTCCTCTTTCCTGTAGACTGAAAATAGATAGAAACACGAGCAAACAGGTAAAAAGACTACAAACTGTTAATTTTATGATCTTTCGATACCATTTGTGAGAATTCTGTTTCTACCTATGCAGAAGAAACCTTTAAGAATTATTAGAATTCTTGGAACACTAACCCATGCTTTGAAGGAGTAAAGCATTAGTAAATTACAAGATGAAACAGACATTTAAATTCTCACATGTTACAAAGAAGTATTGAGGAACAGACATCTCTACTCCTGCAGCAAGCAACTAACTGGTTACTCTAAAACCTATTCAGAGAGCTGTTTCATTTTTATTAGACTGCAAGTGATGAAGAATTTTAATAGTCCAGCAGTAATGCACATCTAATGCTTAATTATTCTCACTGTTAAAATAAATGTGGGGTTTTTTCCTATCTTGAACTCTTCAGACTTCAACTGCCAACTGCTAAATCTTATTATACTTCTCTGTCAGATTAAAGAGTCCTCAACTATCAGATATCTTCTCCTCTAGTAAATACTTATAGGCAGTGATTAAATCACCTCTTAACCTTTCTGATAAGCTAAATGGAGCTTCTTTAATCTCCCAGTGTAAGGCACATTTCCCAGAATAAAGGTCGTTCTCATGCCTCCTTGGGAGCTGCTTTCCTAGTTTGTGGCATCCAGCGATATCAGAAGCAGCCCTTCCGACACTGTATTCTGTGGTAGTACCAACCACCTACTCTTGCACAAGTGATTTTCTAGTGAAAACATCCATCAAGATGCTGGCTAAAGCATCACACTGCTATGAACACTTCCAAATAACTTTTTCTGAAATGACTTGAAACAATGCTTCAAATTCTCTTTGAAGTCACTACTTCTCACAGTATAAGGCTCCACTTAGTAAGAATGAGTTACTGTGCACTTCTTTTATTGTTTGCTCAGCTACTGCATCATCCATTTGTTGTGTAACAGACGAGCCAGGAACACAGTCAGGGCCACGCCTTCTTCAAACAATTAATTTAACTGCATAAGTAAATCTCACCTCACTTAATGAGTTGGCAGCTCTTTAGAGAAAGTCTCAACACCTTATGGTAAGATGCAGGAGGCTCCTGAAGCCTCAGCGCCTGTGCTGTATGTTCTCTGATGTGGTTATCTCCAAAGGCTCTGGGACTGCAGCCACCAGAGCACTGGCTCTTACATGGATTTTATGACAAATACTGATCAGGACCAAAGCCTCAGTTTAGAACAGAAAAGGAACTTCCCTGAGGTTAAGGACTCAGCAGTACTTCAACATACTGGACTGCTCCTACTTCTGACATAGGAGATGTGCAAGGGTAAGGAGGAAGGACACTTTCTGCAATGTGGAATAGAGACCAAAGTTGATTAGAGTAAAACTTTGATTTGTAGATGTAAATCATTGACTGCATATCCAAGGGTCACTCCATCTTCATCATTCTCAAGCTACCAAGGGAGTACAAAATGGAATGTGTGACACTGTGTATGTGTAGTAGAGATTGTCCTGCAAATGAACAGTACTGTAGAGCTGAGGGATCAAACAGTATGTCAGCAGGGATAATGTAAATTGCATCTCCCTTGCTCCACCAAAGCATAAGGATAACAAGGGAGAAAACTGAAGAATCTCTACCCAAAACACTTCCTGAAGAAGCAGAGCTGAATACACTATTCTTGGAGTCAACTCTCAAGGCCAATCTCATTAGTCACAAGAAATGTGTAAAAGTTGCCATTGAAAAAAGCCACATTTGTGTACAGATTCCCCTGAGACATCACAATCCCTTCTTATTCTAAATAAACAATTGATCAATCTTTATTGCATAAAGTACCCTGATAGGCTGAGAGTTCAAGTCAGTTTTATTATTTTGGTTTGTCAGGGGAGCCATGGTGTTTGTTTGTTTTAATATACATGTGATTGCAATAGGTCCACATAAGCAACTGCATGCAATCACTTATCTTAATGGACCAAGTGCTACAGTCATGAAAATGCTTTAAGTTTTGCTAGAGTTTCTCTGGTTTGTCCACGAAAATGCTTTAAGTTTTGCTAGAGTTTCTCCGGTTTGTCATCAATCATAAATGAGATCAAGATCTGTTTTGCACTGCCTAATTCAAAGAATTATTTAATAGTTTGGGTTGGAAGGGATCTCTAAAGGTCACCTAGTCCAAAGCCCCTGCAGTGGGCTGATCTTTAACAAGATCAGGTTGCTCCAAGCCTCATTCAACCTGACCTTGAATGTTTCCAGGGGTGGGTCCTCTACTGTCTCTCTGGACAACTTGTTCCAGTGTTTCATTATTTTCATCATAAAAAAAAATCCTTCCTTATCTCTAGTCTAAATCTACCCTCTTTTAGCTTAAAAGCATTACCCCTTGTCGTGTCGCAACAGGCCCTACTGAAAAATATGTCCCCATCTTTGTAAGAGCAGACACTTGTGCTATGAAAAGCTCCCCTGGCCACACACATCCACGCACAGAAACACAGCTAGTTCTGCCAAGAATTTTTTAATTCATGTAAATTTTTAAAAACCCTAGCATCTCTGGAATAACATCCATTCTTATAGGGGACCGTGACTTCATTATTAAGTAATGCCTCCATTAAGTGAGAAGGTAGCCATGCATTTCATCTATAGAGTATATTCACAATCACATTAGCAATGCATAATGATATGCATTCATAAAAAAAAAAAGTATACAGCTGTCATCATTTCATTCCTCTGCCCTTTTGTGGCCTCTCATTATTATTCCTAAAGCTTGGAACTGTCTTAAACATTATAAAATATGCATTAGCTCATTCCATCATTAAAGTGCTATCTTTTCATCTTGAAATGACACTCTGATAGTATGAAAGTGAAGATAAGGGAAGCTGAGATTCAGAAAAAATGAAGCTGAAATGGCCAAAAGCTGAACACAGACAATTGAACAAAGTTTGTTTACACAAGTATGCTGGTCTAAACCATATAAATAGAGTAGTTCATATCAGTCCAAAGTCCACCTGTTAAGCCACATTTAGATCTGTACGGGGTGGTATAACAGCCATTGGCAAGTGAACAAACAAGACACTACAACAGCTCAAATTCATGACGGTTTTGTGGACATGAAAACCTTTCGCTTGCACAGAGACACTCTGGGTTTGTACGAAGCCCAAGGATACTATGCTATACTCATCCATAGGTAACAGCTGTTCAGTTTGAGAACATAATTATCCTTCTGCTACCCTGCCACTGCCGCAGTCATACAGCTTTTCTGCTCCCTCCACCTCCACACTTGGACCTGACTTTCATTTGTTTTTCTTTCTGCTTTATTCTGACACTTCTGCACCAGCATAAACTTCCCTGATGTCTGTACCTGGTGTCTCCTTCAGAAGATCAAAAATTTTTATAAACTCCCTTTTATTCCTTTTTCTCCAGTGAATGCCATTTTCCATTGTATTTTTTTCATTTTTAAAACCTGAAGTCCCTTGGAAACTCATTGTGCAACCACTACCTTCTTACTTGTATGTATCTTGGGGTTTTTTGTTCCAGCTTTCCTTCCGAATTATAAGATCAGGATGTTAAATCTAACTCCATTAGTAATTAAAATAATTGCCCATTCCCAAGACCAAGTAAATAAAACATTCTCATTACCTCTAGATTCATGGAACTCCAGTGTAACATGTGCATCAAATCCAAGGCTGAAGTAATTATTGAAGACATTGAGAGGAAGCTGTAATTAGGTAATAAAAACACATGTAAAAATAACCTAAATTAAACATTCCACGACACACTAGGAATTAACTACTTTAAATCTGGCATCACATGAAAGCCTATGAAGAAGAAAGTGGAACATACTGGGGAAATGAAGGTTGCTTCAGAAGGTTGCTCTGAAGGCTAGTAATACCTTGTGGAAGATAATCAATACAAAAGCTCAAAGAACACAAACATCTACAGTGCTTTATGGTCATATATGTATCTTCATAAACACACCAAAGGGTTCCTTGTGTTGTCATGGAGATTTCTCATAATGCTGCTCCACTTAGCATGTCAATAAAAAGATTTTTCTAATTGCCAGCACTTCAAGCCAGCAAATGAAACTCAAGCTGTGTTCTTCCTGCTTCATATATAACCAGGAGCAATGCCAGCCCCAGACAAGAAACGCTAATTCTGTGGAGGATGCATGAGGCAGGGAAGCACACATCTGGCCTCTTATCACTACATGTGCCCAGCGGGGCTGTAGAGAGAGAATAGAAGCATCCAATAGATAAAGTGGAAATTATAACTGAGAAGAGGAAAATGGTTCACAAAATCTCTTTTTTTTTATGATTGTAACACTTTCGACATCTCCAGTGCAAATGATGTTTTATTGTAAATGCGATCCCCTCACATGAAAATTTTCCCATTCTTCAACTAACAAGATACACTAATGAAGATTATATGGAGACTCACACACAAATAAGTTAAATACAAAAATACACTACACCTTGTTGTAAAGTAGGAAACAGTTGGTATCCATTAGTAAAATCCTAAGGAATTAAATTTTACATCCTGTTTTTAGTTTTGTCTAATTTAGGAATGGATAGTGGTCACAGCGATGCTTCTCCTGCCACCCCAGGTTAACTAGAGAAAAACAACAATGACCTTTCAGATAAAACGCTAGGGATTTTTTCCAGGATTTAGTTCTTGATAAAAATGCTCAATGCCTGGGAGATATTAACAGCAAATAGATGGTTGGTATGCATTACAGTCCTCTGGAAGGACTGACACATGAAAAAAAGCAAAAGGAAGAGATGCAGAAAATTAAAAAGTTTTAGAATTTCCCCTCCCATGCAGCTTATGATGTAACCCAATGATGCTCTTAAGCATCCTTGTAGTCTCCCTATGAAAAAGAAGGCTCTAACCTTACGTGCCCCATCCTCCAGTTCATCCTGTGGCAAATCAGGGTTGCGCTCAACCTGGAGATTCCAGCGGTCCAGCTGGACAATAGTCCCATCTTCTACATGGCACAGGATCTTGGACACTGGCTCATCTGTGTAACCCTGACAGCAGAGTGTCACCAGAGTATCAGCCATGAATAGGGAGAGCAAAACAAGTAACTCAGCAATTACCTGGCAGGCCTTCCTCCCTCCACTCTAAAATGCCAGATGAGATGCTTAACATCTCAAAATATTGCTAAATGATGATATATCCAGCACCTTACCAAGCTATTGCTGAGGTATTCAAGTCTTGGGCAGGCAAAGAAGACCATAAGGAGAGGACCTCACAGTATATTTGCCTTGCCTGGAGTAACTCCAGTGGTGTAGTCAAGGATACATACAGAGAAATAAAGTTTAAACTGTGCTTAAAATAGAAGCCTGCATACTCTTCTCATTATTTGGCCTGAAATATCAGACAGATATATCTATGTACACTTTTACTACAATAACGACATCATAAATAATTCAAGATCACAAACTGGAAATTGAACCAAACCATTCTACCTAGCTGAAGCAGGCCTTGGGCACAGCCCTGCCTGCTATTTTAGCCAAAATTTAGTTCCACTCTACACAATTAAATCAGAGCAGCAAGTTGAGAGCCCACATATTAAGGTACCCCAGTCAGTGCTTACCCCACCCCAGTTGAGGGTGCGAGCAAGATCATTCCCAGTGCCAAGTGGAAGGACAGCCACAGGAGGTGGGGGGCTGAGTTGCAGCTCATCAAGGATGGAGAGGATCCAGCCCACCTATAAAACAGGAAATGCAAACAACTATTACGAAGATTAAAAGAGATGGGGGAAAAAAAGGAAAAAAGACATATTTTTATTGTATCCTCTCTACAGAGGCACCCAAGGAAAACAAAAAAAACAAAGACAAGGAAAAATGAGGATATCTTAAATATAACTCTACAACTGCCTCATCTGAGGTTTCACTTTTCAGAGAATAGGTAGAGCAGTTTTTTGAAGCTCCTGTGCAAGCAGAAGCAATGGCTATCTTGAATAGCACACAGAGATACTGAGAAAGGGAGCACATAAGTTGCTGTTCTTTAAGCAGGAAATAAAAACACATAAAATTACACCTGAAATTATAAAGCTGTCTATATATTGCTCTGAAAAATACTGTATGTAAAAATAAATGAAGAATAATATGGAAATTAAAGATTTTTTTAATTGTTGTTATGCTAAAGGAAGGTAAACCTTTGACAACTGTTATGAAAGAAGATGGAAGAGACAGGATTAAAACAGCATGGTATCTCAGAGTGTATCTAGGAACAGAGAGTCCAAATGAAGTCAAGCATGGACTTGCCCACAGGTCTTCCATTCCTCAGACAAGAGACCTTAATATTGAATTATTTCACTCAGTGCAAAACAGAATACATATAATATGTAAATACATTATAGTCACAGGTATATATGCTTATATATAAAACAAAACACTAAAAGATTACAATAAAAGCCAAACTCTAATGCTCAGGGTTGAAGACTTTGGGTTGGAATAATGAATTTGGCTGGTTTGTATTGTAGAATCATAGAATTGTCAGGGTTGGAAGGGACCTTAAAGATCATTGAGTTCCATCCCCTCTGCCACAGGCAGGGACATCTCCCACTAAATCAGGTTGCTCAGAGCCTCATCTAACCTGGCCTTAAAAACTTCCAGGGATGGGGTTTCCACCACCTCTCTGGGCAACCTGTTCCTGTGTCTCACCACCCTCATGGTGAAGAACTTCTTCCTAACGTCCAATCTAAATCTACCTTCCTCTAGTTTGAATCCATTCCCCCTAGTCCTATCACTACCTGACATCCTAAAAAATCCCTCACCAGCTTTCTTGTAGGCCCCCTTCACATACTGGAAGGCCACAATAAGGTCTCCTCGTAGCCTTCTCTTCTCCAGATTGAACAGCCCCAACTCTCTCAGCTTGTCTTCATAGGAGAGGTGCTCCAGCCATCTGATCATCCTCGTGGCCCTTCTCTAGACATCCATATCTTTCTTGTAGTAGGGGCTCCAGAAGTGGATGCAGTGCTTCAGGCAGGGTCTCACAAGAGTGGAGTAGAGGGGGAGAATCACCTCCCTTGGTCTTCTGGCCACGCTTCTCTTGATGCAGCCCAAGATACAGTTGGCTTTCTGGGCTGCAAGCGTGGACTGATGGCTCATGTTGAGCTTCTCATCCACCAGCACCCCCAAGCCCTTCTCTTCAGGGCTGCTCTCAAGCCAGTCACTGCCCAGCCTATATCTGTGCTTGGGATTGCCCTGACCCAGATGCAGGACCTTGCACTTGGTCTTGTTGAACTTGATGAGGTTGGCATGGGCCCACCTCTCCAGCCTGTCAAGGTCCCTCTGGATAGCCTCCCTTCCCTCCAGTGTATCAGCCGCCCCACACAGCTTGGAGTCGTCAGCAAACTTGCTGAGGGTGCACTCAATGCCACTGTCCATGTCACTGACGAAGATGTTAAACAAGACTGGTCCCAGTACTGATCCTTGAGGGACTCCACTTGTCACTGGCCTCCACTTGGACATGGACCCATTGACAGCCACTCTTTGTAAGCTATTAGCTATTTCTCTCTCCTATACCTATTCTGGACTACATAAAATATTCAAATAGAAATCTAGGCAGAAGGAACAAATTACTGTAAAATATTTTGTTTTCATTAAATGATAATTTCCAAGGAGTGAAAGAATTGTTGTTGAAGATGTTATCAAACTTTTTATGACTGAAATTCTTGCTACAAAAAAATAAGACTATTTTAAAATTATTTCTCACCTTCTTTTAAAAAAAGTTACATTATATGAGAGAATTTGTGATGCGTTTTTAAATACAGCATTAAGAGAAAATAAACATAAGACGACAAAATCTTACTATCCCCACCCCCACCCCATGCCAGTGTTCCAAGATGCAGTTTCTACTGGAAATGTGAGCTTTTGAATAAGAGAAAACTGAAATCCTGACTGCAGCTGGATGGGATTTTTCCTCCCACAATTAGTGTTCCTATGACTTCAAATTGATTCTTAACCCCAACTGAGAAGACACTGGTGCTTCATGAAAGGTACCCAACGTAACATGGGCATTGGGAACAACAGCTGGAATTTGAAGGAAGAGGGGGTGGCCTGACAAATATTGCAACCACCACACTATTCGGTATTTTACAGTATGTCTGTCTCCAAGTCTCTTGATGGTTAAATATAATTCTGTTTAAACAGTATTTATCAGAGTTATTTATCATAACAAATTGTCCAGTTATTAAAGCATTCATCTGGGATGTGATCCCATATTAGAGCTCGTTGTCTGACTACAGTTATCTGCATTACAACTCTCATGAGCTTGGATGTCGCCATAGGTACTTAGGTCTATCATAGGCACCACGGTAGGACTAAGTAGAGTCCTTAAGGGATTTTCAGAGACAAGTAATCTTCTATATTTCAAAATATCTATCCTTGAGTATTGATAACACTAGACAGAATAAAGAGTCTTGATAACTGGGACCCGGACTTCCTAAAGAGTCCTTTGTCATTAGCCCTTTGTCAGCGTTGCCACTGGCTTAATATGTACAGTTGTACTTCAGCCACTCACTGGTACAGGTAACATTACAATACCTACCACTTTTGTAAATGCTTTTAACTGATAAGCAGAAACTTCAAATTACTAATTTGTAAGAAGTACAACATTGCTGTTTAACTTGAAGTCTTTTGTAAACCTTGTACACTAGTTTTACAGTCAAGGACGACAAAACTATCATTTCTCTGTAAACAGAAAACTCCTGACTCCTTTGAAAGCAAACCTTTCCACTCATGCCCTGGAAAGGAACAACAGTGATGATGGAAAAGTTATAGTAAGTTCTGATTCACCTCAGCAATGCAAGGTAACGTCTGCTCTCATTGAATATTCACGAAGTCTATTTGAGCCAGATTTTTAATTTCTAGATGCAATGGCTTTGGGAATAACTAGATATCAATTTGCTTCAGACCAAGCAGCAGCAAAAGTAACAGCGAAGTGTGGCTCATACTAATGAGAAGGTGCTGCCACCTGCCGCTCGCACTGCTCAGCAGAGGGAAAGCAAAAGATGGTCAGACTCAGTGTAGTTGCATTCATTTCTATTTTAATATTTTCAGGATGAGGTGGGGTTTTTCCTCCATTAAAATATTGGCTTCCTCAGATGGAAGAAAAAAGACTTTCAGAAACAGGTTGAAACACTTTTTTTTTTCTTTCCCAGCTTATGCCTTCTGCTAAAGCAATGCTTTTCATGTTTCTCAAGGAAAGTTCACAGTTCAGGTATAGTGATATCTTTTTTTTCCCCCAGGTACCAGAAAGACAGTAGTCTAATCATGGTCTTTTTCTTCATTCTTGCAGGGGAAGCACTGATATTAATAAGCCTTACAGCTGGGGTCTCAAAAGAGCCTGCAGAAGATGAAGAGAAAGTTCTCCCAGGAACTCAAGCAGAGATGGGTTAAAGATGGGAATTCAGACAGCTACAAAAGAAAAATGAAAAAAATCCCCCAACTGCCCTAAACATCTACATATATCTATCCTGGCCAGTCACTGCACCTTGCAAGCAGTAATGCATTTTCCTTCCCGTACTTACTGTTACAACTATTATCAAATGCATGTTTGGGGAATTGAGCTTCACAGAGATTAAAGGTCAGTTTTTCAACTGTATTAAGCACTCAACAGAGTGGACTGAGATTTCCAGTATTCCTAAGTACTGAAAAGAGTAATGTGGTTATAATACCTTCGTTACCACTCATAGCCACACAGACTCTGAACTGCAAAGACTGTTTCCAAGTAAAGGTGCTTAAGTCTTTATAAAGATCTGACTCTACTCACTTAGCCACGAACACAGAAATTCAGTAGCAAAGAAAAATACTGAATCTGGATCTGCCAGATACCAGGCTGGAAGTATGACCAAAGTAATATCTTTCTTCACAGACACTTTGTAAAGAAAGCGAGGAAAATAGCTTGCTTTAGGCACAGAGGAGACGCTATCTGTCGGTATTCAGACATCACTGAGGCAGTAGCAGAAAGGAGCAGGAATTAATACTTAATGGCTCTCAGACATTGACTTAACCTGCTAGATTCTCAGGTCTGTGTAAACAGTGAGAGGAGGCCAGCAAAATTAGTCTATCTTTTTTAAGCTGCACCAAATATTTATACATAAAGCACATAGGACTTTGGACTTTAGGATCTGGCCCCATCACTATATGTGCAAGGTCACACGGAAATTTTTTTTAAACAAAGTAGATTTCACAAGCATAAGGTATATTATCTGGCCCTGCAGGCATTGTGAGGTGGGAAACCCACAACTGCAAGGAATTTAATCACTTGGCCAATGATAACAGGGCTGCCAGGTTCCAGCCACCTACCGTCCCATCCCCGCCACAGGCCAGGATCCGCAGGTTTGGCACTTTCCTGTACAGTTCCAGCCTGGCCAGAGAAGAGAAAGGGAAAAAAAGGAAAAAGTCAGAACAATAATGCAGGCACTTTTTATGCATTTTTCCAAGTGACAGTTTAATCTCCACTTATTGCATTTTTGAATATTCATTACTACATATATGGGTGGAAGCACAAAAATAAAATAAAATAAAATAAAAAAACATCTCAGTGTTACCAAAAGCCTTAGCAGTGAGGAGGCATCAACCCTAGCAGCTGCAGGCAGCATCAGCCTCAACCCAGCCTGAACTGTGTGGCTGATTTCACACCCTCACACACACATACAACACCACTAGGATATGAAACGGGGTTTTCCTCCATGGTTAGGCAGCACCTTCTGAGAACTATTTGATAAGTTTAGTATGTTCCCATGCTAAATCTGAAAACACAGATTCTCATGTTGTCTCTGGAGATGACAAAATTTTTCATTTTTCTCATATCTTAAAGCATATAAATATAAACACTGATGTTTTTAAACAAAATTTATTGTTCCTCATCAAGATTTGCTGGGCCACCATTTCTGAGGCATGTAGAACATGACAGCTCCTTCAACAGGTAACTATTTCTTTTAACATCACAGAAGGCAAAAACATCTAATAGAGACCTGCCTCTGAATATCTGATCTAAGATACCAACAGGAGACCCCAAAAAGTACCTGTTGAAGACCTGATCCTTCAGTTGCATGAAAGAGGTGCATAATGAAATGCCTCCTAGTGGACGGAGTACAGTCACATGTAGAGATCTGAGAGACTAGGGCATATAATCCTCCTTTACCTCACTACACAGTTCAGAAAACTGTATGTGTACCTTCGAGCTTCTATACATCATGAGAGGATCAGTAGTGGAGCTGTCTCTGCAGGAAACAGCTTGAGTGCCTTAAATAGCTAATATTTGGACCATTCTTAGACAGATAAATATGTGAGTTTACATTGTTACTATGTTTTTGTGCTGCCAAAAATTGTGAAAGTAGTGCTGAATAGATGGTTAAGTAGAGCAAGTATCCTTATCTCCAATACCATAGAAGGATGGTCTCTTAACCCTTAGCAGTGAGAATCATCCCTTTAAAGACAAGCCCTCATTCCCTTGGAAGACGCTCAACACTTCAACTACTGCCCAGATAAACTTAGTTATTCAGCAAGCAGAGACAGCTGCATGCTGCTGTCATGCATGGAAATCTGGAAGCAGCCTCACTCCATTGTAGTACCCACCCATTAGGAAATGGTCGGGCACTGGGATCAGCATCGAGTCTATCCTTGAGACATCTGGAACTGGCTCTGTCTAACATGGGGACAGCTCCTGATCTCACAGAAGCCTCCAATACAGCCCTCCCTCTCGGCTACTAATACCTAGATACGTAAGCCTCATACAGTCTACTAATCTATCCAAGCTAGATGTTTGTCTGTGTTCCTGATCAGAAAATAATTATAGTCTTCAGTTGTAAATGCTTGAGAACTTACGCATCTCTTGGCCCTTCCTGAGAGAGATCAAAGACCTGCCGTGGATTCAAATACCACATAAACATTTGGAGAACCTTGGTGCCCTGGGAAGAGAGAAAAATCAAAGCAAGTGAAATTATTAATAGTTTAATGATTATTAAAAATACAAGTGTTCAGTATTCACTACATTTGGACTGCTTTTCTTTCTTCTATGCTTTAATAAGCAAACAAGTTGAAAAAAAAAGAGACTAAACAACATAGATCACTAAAGGTTTTTAAGAACAGTCATTTGGGATCAAATAAAATGTTCAGCTCCCACAGCAACTTAATCTCCTGCCTCTTGCCACCTGCAACAGGAACCTTCTGTTATGCCACACCTTCCATGACAGTAAGAAGTTGAACAAGCTCATAGGTAAATTACCATCACATTGAACAAGGTCTTACCCAACATCCGAACAATGACACCACTTTGGCCTCCCCCATCAATACTGTGAACACTCATAACTATAGCCCTCTACCATCTAATCAAGCAGGACTCAAGGACTCCTGACAGCTACAGCTGCCCCAGTGCTCCCTCACTCACTGCAGTGTGGCCAGACCACCGCCTAAAGATATAATTTCTGCTTTTTCAAACTCTTAGATTCATATTCCAGACACTCAATTTCCTTCCTTTGTGTTCTTCCTGGGCACAAAGTGGCAGGATCTCTTACTAGCAGAAGAGGGCTAAGAATCTTATGGGGGGAGCTTATACCCCCAAAGTAGTTCAAGAATGCCTTTGACCTGGGCATGCTGGAGAGCTGGGTGGAAAGAAACCTCATGAAACTCAACATGGGCAAGTGTAGGGTCCTGCACCTAAAGAGGAATAACTCCATTCACCAGTACAGGTTCAGGGTTGACCTGCTAGAAAGCAGTTCTAGTTTCTGCTGTAGAAGCACCACATGTATAAAGTTTCATTAGCAGTCATTAAGAAACCTGAGAAATACAGTTTAGATACCATTTTAGATCTTCAAAGTTTGGATGGCTTTTTATTTATTATTTTCAAGAGGTAAGTAGAACCTTTTCTTATAGCAAATCAGTATTGGCTGAAATCAATAAAGTTGCATTTCTGCAAAATATATTTCAACATCAGCACTGTTAATAGAGAGTTACAGCTCAAAGCCTGATTAATGCATGGATCTCTACTGCAAGGATTTACAGAGTAGGGTTTTTTTGACACACTCTGAGCACCTAGTGACTTGGATGATCTACTCAGAATGCATGAGATGAAGTACAGATGCACTCATGAGTTCATGTTTACACTATAAACAGGTTTGTCAGTACAAATACAAAAGACCACAAAGGACACACGTGCCTCTTCTAAGGACTGCAGTTCAGGCATAGAGTTCTTCCTTTCTGTTCAAATGAGAACTAGTTCAAATGAGAACTAGTCTCATTTGCATAAATTGTTGTTGAACTAAAATTTTGTGACCTGGATCCAGATTATGTTCTTACCTGATTCCCTCCACTTTTTGGATTGACAAAAACCAGCAAAGGTTTCATGAGTGGAGAGGAGATAGGCTTTATCATAAATGGCCGACCTTTGTTATCCTGAGAAACAAAAGCGAGAAACAAAAATGAGAAACAAAAGCAAGAAACAGCTTTGGTACAAGCTATGCATGTTTCCTTCGCATAAGACATGCAGGATACCCAGCCTAGCTCTGATGAAACTACCTCAGGTACTATAAATAGTGTAGCCATGTTAATGTGGTGCTCAGCTGGGACTAATTTATCCATCTGCAACAATTGAGTAAGAAAATAAGGGGGGGGCGGGGGGGGGGTGGTGTAAATCAATTCAGACCAGCACAAAACTATTTAAAGATTTTACTCAATGTTATTTAAAAAAAACACCAACAAGCAAAACAAAAAAAAAACAAACAACCCCCATTATTTATAGAGCACTAATAATGTGTCAGATAAAGTGCTTTTTCTAATACAAACAAGTTTTCAATGGAAAACAGAATCAGACAAGCTAGTTATTTCATTAATTCCATCTGGCAGACATGTCATGTCAACACTTGTTTGCAGATGATCTGCTCTTGAATTCTTGGCCTTGCCACTCTCCTACCTTTGAACAAATGTTGCAGGTCAAATTTGACATGTCAATGAGAAGACCATTTGTCTCCCTACTCCCTTCCCCTGAAGGACACCAGAGAGCTGAGTAGTGAGGCCATTCTTAGGGGCTGTGGCGGAGACAAATTCTGGTATACAGTTCTCCCACCACCCAAGTGAGGACCTTAACCAGAGAACCCTGGCTATGTAGCGATGAGTCTCTCTCCACCTCTCCTATGAAGCTGTTGTTCGTCTATATAACTAACTTACTAGGCAGATCTGGAAACAAGATATTCTATGAGCTACATGGTAAAATAAATGATCAGATCATTCATCTGTTTTCTCTCTCTGTGGTCCAATGCCTGTTCTCACACAAATAGAATATTTCCAGTATAAGATCTCCTGAGGGAGACACCCTCAAACTGGACCAGACCTTGCATCAACGCATTCACCACATATTTCACAAACCCAGTTTCACTTCCCTGCTCTGCCTAGTGGAAACCAAGAGTTTGACCTCAGTCTCTTACATTCCAAGGGAATGCTGTTTCATCAGGCTGCTGGTCCTTATGGAGTCTGATATATTGTTTATCGAAAAAAAACAACTCAGCAAACAAAACTCATACAAGTTTTATCAAAACTGATCTCTTCTCACAACAAATTCAATAACATGGGATTTTCCAGCAAAAAAAATAATATATTAAATACCGCAGCAAAAAAAATAAACTTTGAAGTCTGCATTTAGACATTTCACCAAAAGAATCTCAATTTCCAAAGCACTTGAATACCTACCTCATTGCCTCTTTTGCTGGCTTTTCTTTTAAAAGACGCTCTCTTCTTTCGCCGTGTTGAAGTCTTTAATGAGTTCTACATCAAAAGAAAAAAGAATACATGAAAAGCAAAACAAAATTTAGAAGACAGGCCCAGACAGAGCCCCTTTACGAAGCTCTTCCATGCATGTCCACTTGGAGAATGATAAGATTATCTGGCACATGCTCAAGATTTAAGTTACATGCGCTGCATGCTTTACACTTCCACACCACCGTTTATGGAGAAAGCCACACACGGAGACCAGACTGGTGCTTTGGAACTGGAAACTTTCCCACGCTGTGAGGGGGGAAAAAGATCAGATGCTCCCATAGACTCACATAACACCACATGTTGTACCTGCCAACCCTCCCAATAGGGGTAGGAGACGCCCGTTTCCCCTTCGGGGCTCCAGTCTCCCGCCCAATCAGGCTCGTCTCCTGGTACGGAGACCACCTGCATAAAGATGCAATAAAAAACATGATAAATGAGATATTTTTCATGTTTTTTTTTTTCTTTTTTTTTTTAGGAAAGAAAACAACAAATTTTAGCTCTGGCAACCATTATGACTCAACATAACATAGGCCACCATGGCGTATGATGCTGGCACTGTGGAGTCAGTTCCAGCCTATAAAGAAACTCTAAGGAACAAACTGGAATGTTAACATTTAAGGATTTGGATGAGGGTGGTGTTTGTGGGGTTTTTGTTTGCTTTGCTTTTAAATAACAATATAACTTAACTATATGGAAAAAAAACCACCCATAAAACTATTTATATTTTTATAGAACCTAATAAAATAGAACTTGCATCAAAGCTATTCTTCAGGCTGGAGATAGCCTGCTCCATGATACTGAACCAACAGGTGTTCTGGTGTGATAAGAACAGTCCAAAAAGGAGAATTTTCTTTCATTTTTTAATTATTTTAATTCAGTAACTGAAGTTATACCTGCAGGAAACACTAATCCTTTCCACATCATTGAAAACCCACCTGGATACATTCCTGTGTGGCCTGCCCTAGGAAATCCTGCTCTGGCAGGGGCTTTGGACTAGGTGGTCTCTAGAGGTCCCTTCCAACCCCTAATATTCTATGATTCCACGACAATAGGAAATACTGTAAATATTTTCTCAGTATTTCAAATTCTAATCTAGCCATCACCAGGAAATAAAGTAATATAGGGTATTAGAAGAAAGTTTATTGATTTTTTTTTTTTTCTGGCTTAAAAAGAGGAAGCAAGATCCGCTTATCTTATCCAAAAATTCATTTCTATCCTGACCTTATTCAAAAGGGTGCCACTAACAAAAAGAGTCAATCACCAGAGATCGTCAAATCTGTTTGTCCTTAATTCTGCTTGCTAACCAACATTACAAGAATAGCTACTAGATAGCTAACGACTGCTTCCAGAATTTCAAGACTTTGGTACTACACACCAGATACAGAAGTTAATGTTTCCACATCTCTGACAAGTTAAGGCAAATTAAGAACTATCTAACTCCAATATCTAAAGGCACAGTCCTTTTTCAACCAGTCCAGGAGATGACTGTTGTAGAGCACAAGGTCCAAGCTTTTTGTCACCTCTCAACACTCCTTGTGGACCAGGATACAGTCATGCCATATTGCTTATTGAAAATACTGAAGACAAAACAGCTCTGTAGAGTGATTACAGGACATTTGCCCTTTTAGACCATATTTTCAGAAAACACCTAAAGAAGTGTTCTTACTCTTCCCTACTCAGATACAAAGTGATCCTGAAAGCTTGCTAAACCACAAAGACCATAGTGACTACGGAAGTGCATTTGCAGTATTTTCTGCATGCTCTTTAATTACCCTTCCACAGTAATCAGACTGTCTGTAGACAGAAGTCTTTATATCAATAGAAAGGTATGAGACATTACTCTTAAAGCTGCCTTCCTTAGGGAATTTACCCTAGTTCCTCAGCCATGCTCTAATGAATGATGCTCTCTGGAGTGGGTCAAAACACAGGACAGAGAGAGGAGATCTAATCTATCTAGTCTTGCCAGCGGTCTTCTGAAAGGTCATAGGCATATTGAACTTTTTCCTGTGCTTCAGTCTCTTCAAGTGTAAAATTCAATATACTTATTCTGTTGGCAAAGTGCAGTGAATTCTGCTGGCAAATATTAGTCTGTAACTCAAGGTAAGTACTATACTACTCAAGCACTTAACTGTACTTCTGGAAGAAGGACTGTACTTGTTGTTCCACCTCCACAATGGATGGACCTAAGCCCAGGGAATTTCTGTGGGAAAGGGTAAAGACAGTTGAGTAAAATCCTAACTAATTTTAAAAGAATAATTTAAAGAATGTTTGAATGTACTTGGCTTCAAATCCTATTATAACATGTCTCTTCTTGCCTATGGGAGGGGTGGAAAGAGGGGTACAGCTATAATAGAGAAACAGGTTTAGTCTCAGCCTCCATTTGTGATTATAACTATGTTATTTCAATTTTTTTTTCTTCTTAAAACATGCCTACACCTATAGTGTTAAGAGAACCTAAAGCTTTTATATGATGATTGCAACTGCATGTTCATAGCAGACGAAAGGCAAAAAAAGCTGCTTAAACATATGCAAGTTCTTTTTGCAAACATGCAGAAGATTAACAACCAAGAGTAATCATCAATCTTTGCACATTGAAGTGAAGAAATGGATGCATACTACCTTGTCCACATAACAAGGTGATGAATATTTTATAAACATATAATGTTATTCAAAAATAGTATCAGCAAAGCATACCTTTAAAGAAGCATCATATGTAAATCCTAACTTGCCTCTAGAGAGGAAACCTCTCCTTTCTGGATGTCAGTATGGCCATCTTCAAAAGAGATTTTTGGTCTTATTGAAAGATCAGTACAGTTCTTAGCAAGCTTAGGTAGATGAACAGAAGAATTGGAGTCTTTTTTGTATGGTGTTGGGTGGTGTGAGAGCCACAGACCATCTCAAGCAAATCCAACAGACCTTTTCAGCCTCTCCCTTTATAACATTTCAGCCTTCGCTTTGAAAGTCCCTTAGTGTGCTGGGCTTCAAATGACTTAAAATAATGAACAGCCTCTGGGAAAGTCAATCACGACCATCTTCTTGTTGTCCACCAACCACCATCAGACAAGCCAGCGGTACTCAGCAATTGACGAAATAAAGAAATAACCCCAGAAATATAGATATTCCTAGCACTTTTTCAAGATCCTCTAAGGAGGAGAAGAAAACATCATGTTTACTCACCTTGAAAAGAAAAAAAAAAAAAAATTGGTATTTTACAGTTACTGCCTTTGTCTTCCCAAACAGAAGAAAGGTTGAATCAATATGTACACATCAGCCAGATCCTCCTTATTATCTACTTTTCTCCCACAACGTAAGCATACAGCAAGTCCATTCCTAGAGCTAACACCACTTGGGCTACCAAACCTTGCCTATAACAAAATACTACCAATCTGCAGGGGTGACCTGCTTTCCCAAATTAGGAGATAGAACTGATTTTAACCCCAGGAAATCAGAGCTGGTATCAAAGTGCTGCTATGACAGTACAGAAACCCTGTAAATCAGTAAAGCAGTTACAGAAGTGGTTCACATTATGAATAAAGCAGAATAGGTATTGGGAGTTTTCCACTCATGTAAATGGGTCGTTACATACAGGGCTACCACCAATCCCAAAGCTATATAAACCATTCTGATGATTCTTCATCTTGCAATTCATCGCTTGCAAGAAGTAAAAACTCCCCATTTAGAATGTAGATTGTGAGCAGATATTTGTCTTGAACCAATTATACCATGATGCTTCACTACCACAACATTGCTGGTAATCAGAGGGAGAGTGTGCTCTTTATTCAGGTTCAATATTTGAAAGGTGGTGACCCATGTTGTACAAAATAAGCATGGAAACCCATTTTTGTAGCAATAAAAAGAAAAACTAAAATTAAAAATCAGAGCGAGGTTTTGCTACAAAAAGCCATCTTATTTGCTTAAAAGAAACAACCACCAAACAGGATGAAGGCACTACTAAAATCTGTTTCATACAAGTAGGGAATTCAGTTCAGGAGTTGCCTGTGACCAATGTAAGTAATTAATTAGAGCTGAGGAAATGTTCTATAACAAAAAAGTTTCTAGCCAAATTTATTCTGATTGTGGAATATATGAAAAACAGATTGCTGGTTACACATTTATTTATTTACTATCTGAATTTACAAAAATCTGTGAATATTGTATTTGTATTCTGTGGATTGAATGCAGTGAATATTTCATAGTATTTACCAAACATTCATATAGAGTGAAGAGGATCATAACAAACAGAAGAAGAGCTGGCCAGAAACAGCAGGAGAGGACAGAATATTTTCTAAAAAAAGAAAAATTTAAAAAAAAATAAAAACAAGACTTCTGCCAAAAATCTGAAAACACATCTGAAAGATGCTTCAGTATTTTCTACAGCAATAAGGATGCATTCCCCAGAACTAATACTGTAATGAGTGCGACTAGGAAGTTTCGTGGAAATGTGCCCATTGTCTGTGCTAAATACCATTTTGATCTATCTAATGCTTCAGTTACTCAAGATAAGGTCTTTGCATCCTACTGACCATGAATTTCAAGGACTTGAGATGTGATGGAGATGGAGTATTGGATTGAACTACTTCCTCTCCACTCATGACTCAGGAATACGAAGCTAACAGATATTTTCTTTTAGTGTAACACTTTAAAACTTTACTTAAAAACATTTTCCCTATAAGTTATAATTAACTAAGCATATTTATTTTTTTTATTTGAACTTTGAAAAAATAATGGACAAGAAAGAATATTCTCTAAATATATTGTAAGGAGAATACTCTTCTTTCACCAAATGCCAAATCAAAAGAAAAATTACAAGTGTTGATTATTTTCTTTTTCTAAAAATTACATAAAATAAGAATTTAAAAGATCCAGAAAAAGCTTCATTAATAAGGACAAACATGGACACATCTATTAAATACCACAGAGGTCCTGAAAGTTAGCTGCGGAGAGTAAGTCCCGGCCAAGGACTCAAACAGATTCTTCAACAAGAGAGGAAAAAAGATTTCTCTGGAGGAGGCTGGAGTAAAACTAACAATGAAAGAAGAGTGTGAAGAAAAAATAAAAATGCCAAAGAAATGTTTTTTTCTCAGATCGCAGGTGACTAGGAATCTTGTCTACTCTCTCTGGACCTGAAGGAGAAATAGTAGTCTCTTAGGTTAGCTTTTTGATTCTCTATACGTATATTTCCCCTTCCGCCCTCCCCCTTGTCTTTAACATCCCTCTTGTTAAAAGTGCTACTCATGCACAGATCTGACAGTCATATCCCTGGACTGGAATTAAAAAGTGAGAAGTGTGACAACTTAGACTTTTTCCCAGTTTCATGGGACTAATTTTGTCTTGTTGCCTCGCCTACAATCTGAACTTCTTGGCTTCTTGTTGACAACCAAGACAGAAAGCCCTAGGTGATTTCCAAAGAGTAGACACGGTAAAGTTAAGAATCACACACCACTACTCTATAAAAATAGCATTCCTGTCAAATGAGGAAAAATACAAGAAAACATGAGCGGGAAGTTTCAATATCGCAGACTATTAATTTCAGAAAAAAAAACCCTTGTTTCAGTGCTTGTGAAACAAAACTTTTACCAGTATTTCTGACTTCCTGATATGTTCAGTGTTTGTCTGCTTCATTCAGTTCATCCTGGATTGAAAACAGACTTTCAAAGAAAAAAAACAAAAAAAAACAAAAAAAAACACAAACAAACAAACAAACAAACAAAAACCACCAAAAAAACCCCTACTTCTTGCATGATGTGAATCCCCTTTAAATTTTTGGCCAGCTTTCTTTTGGATATCTTTTCTCCCTATTATGTTCACCAGTGAATCATCCTCTCCAAGAGATATCATAGCTTTGAAGTCTAAATGTTTGTTACCTGCAACTAAATGAGCATGTGGGCTTACTGCTGACATTCAGCAAGTGCTGATATAAAAAAGACACAGCTGCTTAAATGTTCATTGATGGCAAATTCAGAGGAATGCTAGTCCAGTCACAGGAAATTCTTACTGCAATTCAAGTGAATGTTTTTGAACAGTTTTTCCCTGTATTTGCTCAGCTCTATTTCATGAAACATGCTTGAATCCCTAAAACACAGGGAATTTCTTGCAGTATGCTTGCTGAACTCACAGTTACAGGAACAAATCTGAGCCAGTCTTGCTCAGAACAAAATTCATGTTTCTTGCTAATCATTGCAAACAATGAAATCTACTGAAGGGTTAGATGGAGGGACAGAAGGATACAGGTTCATAATCACCATGGATGTATGCTGGGTTTCAGGGATAGAGACAGGGTTGAACAGGCATGCCTTAGTGAAGGAGTATCGAGCAGTGAAGCCAGGCTGGCCCTGCACAGCCATACAGCTTCAGAAACAGACATCAGCATGCAGTTACCTGAGGTTTCTTCACCTTAATGATCCAGGTGGGAGGCACAATGACAGCAGCGTGAGCCCCCAGGGAACATGGCTCCTCAATGTGATGTAACATGAAACAAGTGACTTTGTTATGAAACTGGAAGAGAAGAAAAGAGTGGAGTCAATAAAGGGGCCAAGAAGCACAAAGAGGAAGGATGGAGAGAAAGAAGGGGGTAATAGTATAAAAACTAGAACAATGTTCCCAACTCTACCATCTTCAAATCATTCAAACTATGGAGTTTAAGGAACATGTAATTACAGATCATCTACCCTAAGCATGACTGCTTACAAAAAAAAAAAAAAAGAAAAAACAAACAACCAAAACCAAACCACCCACTCCAAAACCCCTCAAAAAAACAATCACTCCTACTTAAACACAGATAACAGATTGAAGACCACAACCTAGTTTGATGCAGCTGTACATATCAAGAGCTCTTTGGCTATCTGAGCTAGCAGCAGCAGGGTATTGATGGGAAATAGTCAATGACTACGCTGCGCAGCAAGACTCTTCCCCTAGAGGACTCATGTCAGCCAGGTGTCTTTGAGCAAAAGGAACAGAAATGGCAAAATTGGGGGTGATTCACAGAGAGGGAACACTGAGAGCCAGGAAAAAAAAAAAAGGAATTACTTGCAGTGAGGCCACTCACTGAAGCTGCTACCAGGTTCTCTGAGTATCGCTCACTTACCGCCAGCTTGCACCAGGAACAACTGATGGCCACAATCTCTTTACTATAGAAGGAGAATTTCTGCTGAAAGCCCTAGAATAAGGAGGAAAAAAAGAATTAAACACTACAAGAAAATTAACACCTTTAACACTTGCCAGGTGACTGTGCTAGGCTAAATCAATCCACTGAAGTCAGATATATTGCTTAAGCTTCAAAGCTCTTAGACACCAAACAGATTTTGTGGAAATAAAACAATGACAGGATTCAGAGAGAAGATGCTGCAACTGGGGCATTTCCACATACACATTTGAAAACACTTCTCCAAAATCTTCTGATTTTTCTTAGAATTTGCAGTTAAAAAGCAATGGAAGAAGAAATAGAGAATAGATTTATATAGACCTGACAGATTCAGATTTTCTGTTGAGCAAAATATTCTTTCATTGCAGTCTTGCTTGCTCTAAATATAAACAAGAATTTGAATTTTCCTTTTTCTTTCTTTCTTTTTTTTTTTTTTTAATACAGAGTGGAAGTGGAATCAACTACAATATCTGTGTGGAAATGTTCTAACTGGGAAATTGTTTCTTGTTCTATTGAGCTGACTCAGATCAAAATCTTTTTAGTAAGTTCCAAAAAATAAGATGATCTGCTTCAGATCAAATAGATAAAAGAAATTATTTCATTATAATTTTAAAGAGAAAAAAAGCCCATCATTGCCAGAAAATGGGAGATTTTATTCTCCCACAGAAGAGTCTCATTTTGTAGAACACAATTTCAGCAAGCATATCACTCTGCTCTAAATTCTAAGGCTGGAAAAGACCTCTGGGTCATGTATACATCCTTCTTGATATAACAGGCAACAAATGGTTAAGCTACAGCCAAAAAAATTGTGTTCCAATAAAGCTTATTTTATCCAGACACAGAATTTATGTGGGTTAATGGCTTCAGAGATGAAAAGTCCAGAACTTCATTGAACAGTTTGTCATAGTCACCTTCACTGCCTAGATTTCAGATTTGCAGTCATCTGGATCCTTTATTAATCGGCTTCTATCAAGCCTTTCTCTACTACATTAAGTAGCTCATCACCATCCAGAATTTTCTAATTCAGTCTCTCCACCTAGTCATGAATTTGTGGGCCAGTTTGCATTTTGACAAACTGAGTTTATCTAAATCCCTGACATGCTGGGCAATGCTCAAAATCCAATACTTATAATCTGATTTAGTAATATCTAACAGGACATTGCCTCACTGCTTCTATAATTAAGATCCTTCTTATCCTAGCTGCTATGGAAAGGAACAGGAAGCTGGACAACTACAGGAAAAATGAGCCTATTAGTGCTCAGTGAAATGACAATATCAAGCATATCAAGACGGACAATTAAATGAACCCAACCAGAGATGCAATGATCCTGTTAAGTGACCAATGTCCATACAATTTGTCCATATGTGGTGGTTGAAGACAGCTCTGTCAATACTCTGAAGAAAAAAGGGTCTATGTGTCTGCCTGTCATGCAGAAGTGCACGTTGCAGCTGCTTCTTCAGGTGTCCCCAGCATGTATTCAAACCAGCTTGCCAGGCAGACTACACCACCAACTAAGGTCTGCTCCTAAAGAGGCTTGTGTCACCTCTGCCTAGATTTTTTTTTTTTTTTTTTTAATCCTTAGCCTAATGCCTCAGGCTCTACATTCAAAGAAATGTATGGAGTAGATTCTTCAGAATGATGGTGATTTGGCATATTCAGGTTTAGTAATGGAGTGGTCAAATGGCTCCACAAAGAGAGGCTGGCCAGCTATTTCTGTCTGGGCAGATCTAGTCTGACATTCAATGGGAGCACAAGAACAGCACATACAATACAAGTGCTGGAATGGAGATCTGACACTGGACAAAATGCGTTATTCTCATTCACCTGTTAATTTCACTGTTTCTTGTCAGAAAATGTATTAAAATAAAATTATTTTAGCTCCCTGATGGGCATGAAATGTTTTGGTTTGTTCTGCTTTGTAACAACCAGGGGAGAAATTCTTCTCTCCCAAAACCTCCGCTAATAAAACCTAAAATGCAGTAGATTAATTCCACAACCCATCAGTAGTGCATTTTAAACATATGGACTGAGCAGCTTGTCTGGTTCTGGATGGACCATTTTTTCATTTATTCAGTATGCCATTTGGCTTTTAGGGAGTCATTAGAGAAAATGATACAGCAATAAAACCATATTAATGATAAGTAGTAATAAAACACTACTTTTCTCCCTCAAATTGTTTTACAAATGTGAGCTAATTCTTCCTAACGATTCATGTTTGAGGTAAGATAGCAATTATTTGAAAGCTAGCTTCACAAATAAAGGAACTGATAAAATAAAGCAATGCACTGCAGGTCACAATGAGACTTGATGGGAGCTATCAGACTGTAACACTACCCCCCCGCCTCAGACGCCACCAGAAGTCATCTCTTCTGCCTTCTCTCAGTGAGAAGCAAAACTAAAATTCAGCTACCTTTTTCCAAGTCATGCAAGGAGGTTTTTTGTACAAATTTAGAAATTTTGGGATAAAAATTTCACCTTTTTGAGAATATTGGCCTAACAGTACCTGATTACCCCTGTCTCACTGGCACCCAATTCCTGTACAATACATGAAATCCCACGATGTAAGCTGCTCCTGGGGAAATAAACTGTTGTGCATGCCAGAGGAAATATATTTGGATGCAAAGAGCACTTAAATTCCTAGCTTGTGTTGGCAATTACAATCTGTCTAAATAATCTGCATCAAAGTCCAGGGTCAAAAATAGATACCCATGCACAAAACCAGAGCATATAAGGATTATTAGTTCTAACATGTTTCAGTTATATTTTCAGCTGTATTTATCAATAAAGAGTATTTTCACATCAGTCTTAGGGCTACTAACAATTTAAATTTTTGTTTGCAAATATATCTTTATGATATTTATTCTTACTTAATGCTGTCAGATATCCCAGTACAACATTACTGTAGGAGAGCCAGGTAGTATTATAACTTGAATACAGACAGTAACAGAAGCACTTGGATGGTGATCTTTGTTAAAATAACAAAGAACTAGAATTGCCTTTCAAGAACTAGAAATTTCAATCCTACCATTATATGCAAAGAAAACATACAGCTCAACATCAATCTACAGACATTTAAAGAGACCAGTAACAGAAAGAGCAACATTGTAGCTCCACACTGTGTATTTGTAGTGGGCACACCACTTTCGACACCTTAAAAAGTAAAAAGAAATAGAGTGAATCTTTAGCATAATGGTCCAAAATACAGTCTCAGAAAATCCCTGAGCCACTGGTAACTGGAAGTATAAAAGAAAGGATAACTTTGCAGCTGTTCTTAAGTTTCTATTACTGCCCACAGTCATGAACAGGATGCCAGGCCATGAGTTGAACATTCTTATATTTTACTACATAAAGAAAAAAACCCAAAACATAAAAATCTGATTTCTATGATTATCCCAGGTAACAAACTAATAACAACTAAAAGCTACAAAACTATCTTTTTTCCCACCTGAAAGAGAAAGAAAGGAAACATCATGAACCGTGTACAGGATGTTGTTTGGGCATATTTATTTATCATCTCTTTCAGTACAAGAGCTATGGACCATTAGTAATAACTGATAGATTTGAAACAACCAAAATGTAGTTCTCACAGTATGTAGTTAAGTTTGGGAATTCCTTGCTAAAGGATGTTGTAAATGTTACAACTTTACAGGAATTCAAGGATCAACTAGAGAAGATCACAGGAGAGAAAGTTGTTGTAGGCTGTTAGATACAAAGGCACCATTCCTGGAAATTCAGGAGACAGAAACTGTTAAAAGCCAGGGGACTGTTTTGGGGATGCTTCACTAAAGACCTGCCCCATCTTACACCTTCTCTAATAAGCCACCGTTCAATACTGGGCTTGATGACTCTTTGTCTTAAGAGATGTGTCCATCCTTCTATTACAGTCTTCAGTTCCAAAAGAAAGGGGAAACATAACAGCAAGTAGACAGAAGGAGATTGTTTGAATCTACTACACTCAGTAAGATTTTGAACAAGACTTGCCAGGCCCTCTTCTCTTGCATTGATTTCTGTAGACAGTAATTTTGCAATACATCAGTGAAATGACCCGTGGGAGGGAGAAGAGAACTGAAGCCTAGGTGAGATCGTACAGACTGTATCTATGCTAGCAAGTAATGTGTAACTGGTACCACAGGCTCTGTTGGTACTGAGGACACTATACAGAAGGATTTTCAGAGAAGTTTACTTTGGACTAGCTGTAGTCTAGTTCATGAGTAGCTGTAGAGTTAACTTTCAATTAACTTTAATCTAAAAGGAATTAATTTAATTTGCTGTAAGACTGTCCCATATTCCATGAATTTTATTGCTTTAAATTTACTGTCATTCCATTTCAATGACAGTTGCCTTTTTCTTGCCTGACAAGATAATATAAAAGATGGTTCTCACTCGGACATATAAGAAATTTAACAGCAGCGTATGAGACAAAGAAGTATTTTGCTGTAATAGGAGACTTCTTGGCCAACAAATATAAAGGTGGGGTTTTTGTTATCATTTTCCCTAATCCTGTTTCTTGACAAAGAATTATTCTGCTACAATATATCCATGTTAGTCTTAACTGAGTTTTCTTATTCAAGGGGAAAACTGATTTCCTTTGAACTTGTCCTCGTGAGTCAGAGCTGATAGGAATTTTAGGATGGATGGGTCATATTTCCCACATGAGTACTCAGCACAAGTTTCGATATAATAGGCAGTAAGCACTCCCATTGCAAAATCAACTCCAAATGCCTCTAGGGGAGATCCAGGTCAAAATGGCAGAGGAGGAAGGCAGTATCCCTGCAAAACCATGCTGCAATACTGTGACTTAAGTGCTGTGCCATGGAGAAGAGGTACAGTCTTTCTTACTAGGTGATGTTAAAAGGGAGGCAAAAGTACATTATAGTGCTAGAGGAAGGAAATTAAACTCCTGCTTTAATTTAAGTTTTAAATATCTCAACAGATTCCAGGGATTCTTAATATTTCAGAAGAAAGGTCTTCAGTAGTTAAGGTACTTCTTAACCCTTTTCGAAACAGACTTTTACAATCTATGCTGCAGAGGAAATGTGAAACAGTTTCACAAATCATAGAGTCTGCCAGGGCGGAAAGAAAACAACAACCTTTCTTTTTCCAGGAGCCTGAAAAAATAGGCCATCACAATTTTGGCACAGAGGACAGCATTACAAGAACACCATATGGCCACAGGGTTAGCTTAACAATGAAAGAAGCTCAAGGAGTCACAGCCTTCCTCCTCCCCATTTTCAGCAGCCAGTGCAGTGCAACATCCCAGGACACATGATGTGCTCATTCCGGCAGATGCAGCTGCCGTTTCTCTTCCCCCATGGACATCAGGACTGCTACCACACAACGTATCAGGTGTGTCATCAGTCCTTAAGAGAGGCCAAGTGTTTAAGAAAGAGAAACTTCAGTGATTTGTAGAAATAAGTGCCCAGTATTGTGCTTGTTCTGCACTGGAAATCTTACCTTTCCACACTGCTTACATTTCCCATCCTGCCTCCGCCTGTGCACCCAGTGATGTCGGACAAAGTTCTGCAAAAGAAGGACGAAAAGATATGTTATAGGAAGCAACGGCCACTTGCACTCAATGGTATCATCTCTGTGAACTTGGTTTACAGCCACCGAAGGAAAGGTCCCTTCAGCCAATCCAATCATTTCTGGAGTAGAACACAATGGTCCACATGAGAAACCCCAGATACAACCAAAACTTGAGAAGGAATAAGGACGAGATGTTGTTCTTTATCCACGTTGAAATGCGGCCAAAACTACTCACTTGGTACTCTTCTACAGAAAGAAGAAAGTTCATTATAGGACGTGTTGATAAACATGACCTAAATACAGAGCACAGAAGTGCCCAAACACTGCTGTGTTCAGCCACAATGCAGGGCCCTGCTCTATTCTGCTTGGAAATACACCCCTATAATGCAAAAAGCCACAAGTCAAGGCAGGAGAAGTGTAAGAGAAGGGGAAGAAGCTGCCATTGGAGCAGCCTTTTTTCCATGCTTGGACTATATACATCCTGGATGGCAGCAAGAGATGGGCAAGAGAAGAGAGGGTGAACAGGACTGTTGCCCCTGCTTCTGTGCAGGCAAGAGAGGTTAGAAGGGGCATGCCTGTGCCATGCTGTTATGCCATCTAACGTTGAACCAACAATGTGGCAGGGAAGTGAAGTAAGAGCAAGCAGGCCACCAAACCAACTATAAAAGCTAAAAGGTGTTTTTGAAACATTGGCTTCTAACTATGTAAGACATATATATAAATATATCAATAATACCAATAAATACCCAGCACCTTCAAAGGAGCTGAATTCATACAGTAGCTAGAGGCAAATCATACAAGTTTTTGAATGTTTGATTTTTTTTTACTACCAAAAAAAAACCAAACCAAACAAACAAACAAACAAAAAAAAAAAAGAAACAACTTAGGACACTACAGATACTTAGGGGTGGGGCAGGGGATTGGAATGAAAAGAGATACAAGTGGAAGAAGAGGGAAATAGAGAAAAAAATCTTAAAATACTAGTTCAGAGGTGAAGCAGAAAAAAAGAAATGCTAAAAACCACGACAAAAGACAGACTAGATGAAGGAATGGGAAAAGAGACAACAGAAAGATGAAATGATTTCTATCATTATAAGTAATGGAGTGCTTCAGCTAGAATTCACTTTACATTTATTCTGGGGAGGGAAACAGGCCCCACTGGGTTCCAATACTTTGTCTAAGACTCTTCCAGATCTAAAAGCACTGCTGCAACTCCACACCAGGTGGATAAGTACACAAATCAAATGAAAAGCAATCATCATTTGTCCATTACTTACTTCTCTTGGAGATCTGGAGCCTCCTTCCCGGAAAGTCGGTTTGCAGCGAAAATTAATCTGGCATTAAAATAAAGCTGTTAGAACTCAAAGTAGCTAGAAGAGAATATATTCCAATATGTTGATCTAAGCCAGACTTCCAAAATATTTATTATCTATTAAAATATTAGCTTCACTAGCTGAATAAAGTAACTTACCTGGATGCCAGAAAATCTCTTTTCATATGCCATAATAAGTCTCTTTGCTAGATCTCTAAAGAGCCCTCGTCTTCATTATTGCCCTTATTGCTCCCCTGTCTCCTTGCATAGAAGGAAATCACTTCATCTGCTCTTTTCGGAAGATCGTTTTCAACCAAAGTGGACTTCAGTTAAGGTCTCAATAGGATCTGGAAATCTAACTCTGTGAGACCTTTTTGCACATCCCAACCGTATGCCTCCATAAACAAAATGTGTGGAGAAATCCTCATTCACATGAAGAACTATGTAAATTATCCTGAGTTTCTACCCATTGCTTAGATCAGGCTTCTTTAGTGCACCTCTCCAACCACATACCATTTTGGGAGCATTTTACCGCCTCATGCAATGATGTTGCTTCCTTCAGATGAGAGAGGAAAGAGGAAGAAGATGACGGAAGCTTCCATGAATGAAAAACATTTTAAGGAAAGTGAAGAGAAAAAGTATTTAACAAAAAAACAAGGGAATCTTATGAAAAAAAAGATTCTGAAAAGAAAATCACTAGAAATAAGAGCAGGGGGATGTAGAGAGGAAAAAAATACGCCAAAGAAGAGAGAGGCATGGGAAAAGGTCAAAGTATATGGGAGATAATGATGCACTAAATGAAATAGATTCAAGCTTGAACATCCTTCAAAGAAGAAAACATTTAAGGATACCGCACAGCTGTGTTTTTGTTGGGAAAGTAGAAGGATTGAGTTCCCCAAATTTAAATACAACCTTTCCCCTTCCCATATAAATACGTTATTCCCTCATTTCATAACAGCTTTCAAAATAATAGATTAAGGGAGAAAAGAAAAAAAGGGGAAAAAAAAATCTTATTACTTATGAAGAAACAAAAGACATAGTAGTATTAATCTTCCTCCATTGTTCTTTGCCTGGAATTGCTATTCATTGTTTCACTGCTGACTCGTGGCAGGCTGGAAAGAGCCCAGATTATATTTACTTACAACATACACTTCTGTAGAGAGGGCCAAGATGAAGACTTATGTACCAGCTTTTAACTTCACAGGGTTTAAGAGAGATGCAGATTTTATAACACCCTCTATCAAGAGGTGAATTTCATTGTCTCCAGAACAGCATAAACAAGCTCAATAGACTGGCTTTTATCTAAGTGCTCATTTGCTCTGGCTGGCAATGCCACTAGCTCGCTGGGCTATGGAGAGTCAGCACGGCTGTTGCTGAAGGAAGTCATGAAAAATTCACTGGTAACATTTTCTGCTGAAAGCGTGTGTTAATGCTAATTTTGCTGTGGGTGAAAGCATTGGGGGTGGAAGTGGTACTTGGTATTATGGCAATCACTGTGACATTTGGCAACACAAGTCCAAAACTTGGAACGGAATAAACTCTTTCCAGAGGGTTGCTGCTATAAATTTATTATGCATCAACTTCTTTTATGAAGAACAACATTGCAAAACATTCAGAAGTGAAAATGAAGCTCTAATGAAATCAATGGGGAAATTCCCACTCATATTTCTTTACACATATTCCACCAAAAAAGAAAAGGGTGGAGGAGATTTCTTTAAGACATTACCAATTAGGGATAATGAAGACAAATCACCAATGGGAAAACTGAAGTCAGTGATAGGTGTCCTTTAGGTGCTTAGGGGTGACGAGAGCTCCTTGAAGGAACTGGGAAACAGGACAGATGCTCACAGAAATAATGATACTATAAAGAAAAGATCTAATGTTTTTTCATTTTAAAAATAAGAACTGAATTTCTGAAGTTTTCAGGAGAAAACAGTATATTCTAGTAAATACAGTAAAAAATGGTCATCATAGCGTGTTATGCTGCAACTCTTATAATATAGTTGTCATAAGATGAATTATGATGGGTTTAGTTGAGGAATTTTGAAGGCCCAGTTTGTACATGACAGGATATTGCATTTTCTAGCTTCAATTTTCAATCTATAAGTAAAGAGAAATTATTTTTTAAACACTAAAGATGTGAAAGCATGCTGTGTTTTTTGTTGCTGAGTGGTTGCGTGGTCTTTTTCTAGTTCACAGGATTTGAAGAAATGCATTTTTAAAAAAATAAGCTGGAATTTTAAGTCAACTTCTTTAACAAATACATCGTTAAAACAGCTATGAAAACCTAATTTGGCACACGGCGCTTTCTGGATGGGAAAATCTCAGTGAAAAAACAAATGAGTGTTGTCCACGTCAGGCTCCAGAAGATGGCAATGTCTTACCTTCTCTAACTGCTCCATGCACGCATTGTGGACCACAATCTTGCAAGCAGCACACTTCCTCCGCAGAGCAGATTTCTACAAGAGGAAAGGGAAATGTGTGTGCGTGGAGGTGTGCTATTCCCAGCAGGAAAAAAAAAAAAGTTAGCTGTGAAACAGTAGATGTTTCACTCCTTCTCCAGCATATGGGTTTTTTTCTTCTCTTGGTGCTCTCAACTGGTCTCTATACTGAAAAAAAAAAAAAAAGGTCTGAAGTTCTTCCAGTTAAGAACTGGACTTTGTGAAAAAGGCAGAGCCGCAGTATTTCAGTTTGTGAACTAGAAGGGAAAGGTTCCCTTTAGGTAGCACATATGGCTGTTAACAGTGCAGATCATCACTCGAAAACGGAGCAGCTTATGAAGATAATGAGCAGAGCCACTGAAAAGAGGAGAAAAACCATATATGCAAGTCAGAGACATCAGACCAGTTTGGAAGATTATGTCATTTCATGCTTATCATATATCTAATTTGATGGGCCTGACCACTGTCTTGCAGAAAAATACTCAGGTACTTGGGTCATTTAGCAGAGAATGATAACCTTCTCATAGGATATTGTTAAATGCTTATGAAATGTTACAGCAGGGACAAAATTTTCAACCTAATTATACTGGTTAGTTTTATTAATCTCAGCAGGGCTTTTAAAATAATTTCCATTCAGTCCCCTGGGCCAAATCATATCAAAGGCAAGAGAATGCATCCAGGAGAGAGGGAATATATTTACTTGCATATACTAAATTCAATAAAGCAGATGGAATTAATTTTCATAGAAATTTAACACAGACTTGTGCTCAAGGGACAGCAAATTTATAAACATACAGTAAGTTGAGATTTATTTGCTTCAAATTTTTACATTCAATTTATTCATGTTCATTTAAATCTCTAATAAATTATTTCTTTAGAATTTTCAATATATTGTAAATAAGCTCAGAATAAACAGGCAACACAGCTTTGGCTCACATTATAGAATAATTATCATCACTACTGAGTCTTATAATTATGAGCCTCATAATTACCTAGATACTAATTGCACGTGCTCATATGTAAGTGAAGTGTTGTTTTAATGTTTCATCAGTAGAATCATGACATAACAGACTAAGCTTTCATGTGTTTTGTAATTTTTTAACTTGTTTTTAGTCTGTGTTTACCAAGAAGAGTGAGATAACATAAAGGAGCTGATCCCTAAGATGAAAAACTGGAAAAAGCAAACAAAGGTAACACCTTACAAGCAGTTATTTTTTTTAAAATCTTGCTTTTTAGGTTGTTTTCACCATTTTTGAATGCTAGTGGCATTATAATTAGCTACAATCATTTATAGTGAGAGGCTAGTAAAAATTCAGACTATCCTTTCCATTACTCCTAACTTCTCTGATTTATCATGAAATGTCAATTCCTTATTCCAGAGATTATGAATGAATGTTCTATATAGGTTAACATTTAATGTAAAATCTGCGCAGCTACAGCTTAATTATTTCTCATAACTTTTCCATTGAAAACATTTGATCTTAAATAGTCTACAAGTAAAAGAGCTATGTCAAAGGAAGACCAGGACAGGCGTCGAAAGATGCAGCATCTTCAAAAGATTCAAATTGGAAGCATTAGCCTTCTGATACATCAGGTTAAACTAACCACATCTAAAGTTAACTGGATTTTCATTTCCATCTCTAGTTCTCAAGCTAATGAAAGCCTCATACACTGTAACATGTTTTAAATACAGATACCGCTTTCCCCAAAGGGAACCAACACACTATTACCTAAAAGTGAAAAGAATCTCAGTCAGATCAAGCAAAGTGCAAGCAATTAAGAATTGAGCCACTTTAAACGTTGCTGCTTCCTAAACATGATTCAGTATCTCCAGGTCTATTGACTGGAAAAGGTTGTCATCACATTAGGAGTTTCCCAAAATTCCCAGATAAAAGTGTAAGCCAGTGGGTCTAATTCACCAGCTACAGCAAACAGTCCATCTCCTGAGTATACAACTCCAGAACTAAGACACAACCTGGTAGATCATATGCAACATATTACTAAGTTTCCATGCTACTTTCAGTGAGCTAAATCATGAGGAAGTGTTTACTCAGTTTTAGAAAGTCAAACCTCTATTCAGAACATAAGAACAATCATATTGGGTCAGAGCAAATGTCCACTTGGCCAAACAAAACCTGTCTCCAGCTTTTGCCAAAACCCAGTGTCACAGTGTAAGTACAGGGTAAACACACAGTGAACCTTTCCTTGAATACTACCCCACAACGAGCAGTCTGTTATTTCTGGGACTTCGCTTCAGTACTCTTTGTTACCAGGCATAGACTTCCCAGGCTTGGCCTTAATGTTATATGCCATAAAGTAATCAATTTGCTTGAGAAGTTATGGGGGGTGGATATTAAATTGGAGTAATAAAAAGCACCAGTATTTTGGATCAAAGTGCCCCCAAAACTGAAGGTGATTAGTGAATCAAAGTACTTTGATTTGGATCAATTGATCTGAGGTTGGGTTTGGTTTTTTTAAATAAAAGTAGAAAGATGGTATCACGAAGAGTCACAGGCAACGTTCACAAATACCCCAAAGAGAGACTCCCCTTACACCTGCAGTCCAGAGTCCAGGATGCTCCCTTGAGCACTGATTCAAAGCAAGTGTCTGAGCACAGGATTTCCACTCTCTCACCAGGTTTCCAAAATACTAAAATAAGAGTTTGGTTTGGTTTTGTTTGTTGGTTTGGTTTTTTTTCTTCTTTCTACTGCAGCAATTTAACTGAAATGCTAGGTGAAGAGTTGCTGAAGCAGACTGGAAGTGTAACAGTGACTCAAAGAAGAGTCACACAGGTTAGAGATCAATACAATGAAACTTTTTCATACACAACAGAAAAGCTTCAATAGGAGAAGGCAGACCTTGGATATTCTCAAACAGAAGGTGGCAAACACTTGAATATGAGTGCGCTCATTGCTGTTGAGTGCATTCAAGAGTTTGGGAAGTTCAGTTCAAATCCTTGCACTGATTAAAATCACAAAAATTTGATCAGACTCTACTCTCAGAGACTCCAGCAACTGACAGATTTGTGTATATAAATAGGCTTCTTTCTTTGAACTTTTCTGAAGTATCTCAATGTTCTAACCCTTTTTTTCCTTACCATGTTAATTAGGATACTTGTTACATCAATTCTTACTGTGTAAATATAATCTGGATCACTCAAAATTGTTTTGGGCTTTTTTCCCAAGCACTAAAAATCTTTAACCAGCAGCCTTTTGTCCCTTTTGCATTCCTTTCGGAACACAAGCATCAACAACAGCAGCAAACAATTCAAAGTCCCAGGTGTCTGAGCACTGTATCAGTCTCAAGTCAGGCTTGTTACCTCAGAAAGAGAGAAGGAAACCAGAAAATAACTCACTGAGAATTTGACTTGGCAGCTTTCCTCCCCCAGGTAGCAGAGATCCCCAGAAACATTTGTCTCCAGCCACAGATGTTCTCCATTGACAGCATTTTCCTAAGAAAAGACAATTGTTAATGTGGTTTGTGAAATTCAGCCACGTGACCGTAGACAAAAAAACCTCTGATTTTCACCACGAATTCAGGGAAAAAAAACAAAAACACAAGCAACAACAACCACACAATCACGTGTTATGTTGGTTTTCTATAACACAAAGTTATAACAGTATTACCCTGGCTGACCACCCCTGCTTAAAGGATGACGATGATGATACAGTGAATGCCATGTCACCAACCAGAACCAAAACATCTTTTTGTACAGTCCAGTGAAACTTTGGCCATGTTCTTCCCACATGCTGCATAGTTTAACTGGGACTCTAGTTTTCATAAGCATGAGAAACACACAAAATTTTAAAGAAACAGAAAATCGAGAGAGATGAAACAAAAACATGACTACAGAACTTTCAGTTAGAGAAGACCACAAATTTGAGAACTGGGCCCAGAAGGGCAAAATAACAGTGAATATAGCTTTAGGATGACAGGATAGTTTAGACAAGGAAAAGTACTTTTTTTAAATTGGCTAGATCAACAAACACCAAGTGTTTATGAAAACATCAGCGAAACATTAATGTCCAGGAGAGATCAAACTTTGATTTTATAGCTGGAAGAATAATACATTCAATTGAGAACCCTTAAAAAAAAAATAAAATCTATCTAATCACTACCAATTGTCAGTGTACTAATAGCATAACATCCATTTTTCATTTGACAGTCTCATTTGACCGAATTTGTACATTAATTCTATAAAAATTCTTGTTCTGAGGAAATTTGGTTGTAGAAAGACTACAGGTTTAACTTGACTGTAATCTAATAATGGATTGACTAAAAAGCCTAAGCAGTCTTACTACTTGAGCAAAGTGAATAAACAGGGTTTCTGTTCAGCCAGAATTAGAGCATGATGGAAAAAGCTTTGACAGTCTCTGACATTTGGCTCCCACACTGCAGAAGTCACAAATGATGACGCTTACCAGACAGATGGCGTCCGACAGCAGGATGCTCTGAAATAGCCATCTTGGCTAAAATAATTTATTTAAAATATTCCAAAGTGATGAAATAAGAAAACTTCTTTTGACATGCAGATTTCTTAAGTAACAAGCGAAGCAGAAGCGGTAAAATCCTTTGCCTTCTGGAGTACGAGTGCATCCACAATAACAAAGACTTATGCAGTTTGCACGTGATGCCTATCACAACTATGGTGCTCACTTCAAATAAACCAAGAGGATAAGAACAACATTGGTTTTTTTTCTGGTGAAAGGTCTACCTGTCCACAGGTCTAACATCATCAGAATGTTCCCTTTGATATAAGACGCTGTATCGTCCCTCAGTACAAGGGGCTGGATGAGAGTGAGACTTGGATTCCAGTCTACTGCCATTGCATCCCGATTAATCTTCATACAGTGGCACACTGTTCTATACCTCCATTTCTTCTCATCCTTTTATCTGCCTGTCCACCTAAACTGTAGATTCCCTGGGACAGAGACTTTCCTAAACTGTATAGTTCAGTGGACAACAGTTTAAGTGAGGTTTTTCAGCAATTTTGTAATGCAAAATAGCTTTTAAGGACTTGAACTAGCTTAAGAAATTCTTTGAGCCATTCTCAGAGGGTAAATTGTTAAGATTGTAAATTCTTTCCCTTCCAGTTTACCCTTACATTAAAGCAATTTTCTCTGGCAAGAACTATTTATCAGTTTTACAGGATTTAATGGAAGCCTAGTCATATAATACTTACAAAAATACCATGTCTACAATATTGTTCAACATATTAACTCCCTGTTTAGTTTATGAGGAGCCAGACAAGAGAACAGGAGTATATGAGCTCATCAAAGAGTGTTTGACTTGAGCAAATTCTCTGCTGACGAAATAGTGTAAATTCGACATTATAACCCAGAGCTAGATTTTGTAGATTATAGAAGATGTTTAGGAAAGATCAACTATGAACTAAGAGCGCACACAGCTCTTGGGACATAATTTTTAATAAGGAATCAAAATTACAGTAAAAAAACAAACCAAAACCAAAAAAAGTACCCAAAATCCCAAATAGCTTAAACGCCCCTTCATTCAGACCATGTCCACAAATCTTGCCATCCAGGATTTCTAAAGAAAAAGTGTCCTATTTCTATAACCTAGTTTATACTGACTTTGTTCTCTATTGTTCCAGACTGTATCATAGATTCACATGTCTGACTTTACATCACAGTGTAAATAAAATCAGTAAGTAGTCTACAAGGACAACCTTTGCAGCTCATGGTATGTTAAAGTCCTGACAAGATTAAACAATAAAAATGTAAATAACCTGATCTGGCATAAGTGGCATGCCTCCAGATACACACTGCCACAAACAATTTCACAGCACCATGTGTGAAAACTCACAAATTCAATTCCAGCAAACTGACATTTGAAAACAGTCTTCCATCCTGAATCAGAGCAAAGAGCTCCGATTTCATCCCAAGATGAAATGTCCTCCCTCAAAAAGCTCTGATTTCATCCCAAGATGAAATGTCCTCCATCAAAAAGCTTTAACTATTGATTATTTTGTCTCAATGAGATCAAAGAGAATTGTTTGAACTTAACTGTTTTAGATTTTACAGGGCACTGTCATTTATATGACAAGATATTCTGTTGCTGCTTATGAAAATCAAGATAATATAGTCAAAGGAAAATACTTTGACCTTTTCAAAGCCAAATTTTTCATTTGATTTTAACTGGAAATTGTGACAAAAATCAATTCATTTTTATGAAGAATTCTGACTTCTTCAGATCATTGTTTCAGTTCCAAAATTTACAGGCAGTATTCTATAATGTGCTGGACAACAGGGTACTACATCTACCAACACCTAAGATGACAGAGGTCACTGGGATCACCTCAGTATAAGCTCCTGTTTAATACAAAACTAAAACATCATAAAGGCTACATCATCACTTGTATATTTTGACACAGATATTTTTCCACAAGAGTTTTGAGTTCAGCAAGCTTTTCATAAATAATTTGCCAGTTTGATTTGTTTTGCACTTGATGTCTTTATGTTGGCTTTAAAAGAAAATGGTCACTAAAGAGGCAGTTGTCTTCTTTCTGTCCCTGACCCCTCAGACCTCAGGCTCATGCTGTTGCTGTTTTCCTTGTGCTGGATCTAGTGGCTGTGAAGCTACACATCAATCAGTTCAACCAATGGAAAAAAATAGGTAACTTTTATCTGCCAAATCAGCTAGACAAAAGGACTCACACTGTGACCACATAACTGCTGGATCTGACATACGGTGTGATGGGTTAAAGGTGGGTTCAGTGGGACTGATGCTTTTGATACTAACTCAGTGTTGGAGCAGCTCAGCTGATCTGTCAAATCATGCTTTTAAGCTGACCATGTTTTGCCTTGATTTGCTTTGTAGAAAAGAAATACTGTCCATCAGCATGGGTAAAACAGCAATGACTGTGTCCTAATATTCTGCAGTTAAAAAGAGAACTGGGAGCTGCGTTTCCTTGCCTGGCTTCCCAGCCCTTGCAAGTGTGTGAACTCAGTGTCCTGTGAAAAGAAAGACCCCCTGCTCACTGAAGCGGAGGCAGCAGTGCTTTCCAGGCAGATGCAGCCTGCCTCACAGGGGACACACGAACTCAATATGCTCTCCCAGATGGAGACCTCCCATTTGATTGCTCCTGATCCTTTACCACCTTTAAGAGCAAACGAAAATAATTTCAAATATAGCAAACATTCATTGCATATGAAACAAAAAACACACAGAATCCACCCTAAAGTGAGAGAGAAATAGGAAATCAAGGACTAGGAGTTCGGGAACGATGTAATTACATGTGTATGATCATAACTTGCTGTGCTCATTTCACTAATTCAACCAGTTTTCTTAAGTGCTCCTGCACGGTTAAACAGCTAAGCAAGTACAATCACTTTTCTAAAGCCCCTGTGTATCCCCATACTTCACTTTTCTTCAGGCTGCAGCCAGCATGGTTTCAAAAGCAATACAGATAAACCTGTGTAATTTAATTTGCCATGTTAAACAGCTATATATATTCAGCCAAACAAATACACCAGTCAGTCCAACTTTCTAGTTCAAAGGAGTTGTAATTCCAGTTGTAACAGGGGGAATGGAGCTCTCCTCCATTCTTGACATGAATGGTGTTCTGCAAAAGCTTATGTAAGACAAATTTCTAAAATCAGCCATGAAGAATTTTTTCCCCTTTGTTAACATTCCAGTGAGAAAGAGTAAGCTTTTTTACAAATATACACTTGAGTGATACACTTACAATTGGTTTAAAATTAGTGCTTATCAACTTAAATGGAATGAAACATATTTGTAAGCAAAAATTAGCGGCTTTAGCCCTTTTCTTTATGAGGTCACTATTGAGCAGAAACAAGCTTGTTTGGATGTCTTTTTCCCAAGCATCTTTCATGTTTGGCTTTTGTTTTACCCTTAAGTCTGAAATACCAGAGACTGTAATGCTTATGTTGGAGACAATAGCAACATCTCAAATATTTTTCTATTGATACATATTCTCAATTTTAGCTCCACCTTAGCATATTTTAATTTGGGAATATTCTTCATGTAGAAGTCACCTCTTCTTTAATTACTACAAATGTAGTATGTGAATATAAAGGAACCCCAAAACATCATGGGAACATGGTACTACATCATTACTTCAAAAACCTTGAAGATACGTAGACTTCAACTTTCAGATGTATTTTTGGGTGTCCAGCTTTCACATCTAGGCTCACCATATTCTCTAGCCTTTTCTGCCATTCTCCTTTCCTCCATCAGGCTTTCCAACATTCCCACATCAGTAGCCCATGCCTATATTCTCTGCTGAGCATTTGAGATTCTTGTTACTATCATCTGAAAGATCATCTATGTAGAAGCAGAATAGTCGTGTTTGTTTTCATGGACAAGCAAGGTCCAGATGCTATCAACTAAGATGATGATTCTCTATATTCTCACAAGCCATTATTTTGGCTGACAATAGCTTAACATCACTCTTTCTAGCAGCAATGGGAAAAAAACATCTATTTTGAAGAAGAGAATCTTCTGTAACATCACTGCATCCTCTACACCACTGGAAAAAAAAGAACAGAGATGATCACGATTTTGAAATATGATAGACCTGTCTTTTTTTTCTCTTTAGGTCTCTCTGCAAAGAACAGTAGTTCTTAAACCTTGAGGAAAAAGAAATAGCAAAGTAGGACTACTGATCCTGAACACATTGCTTCAAGTGTCATCTGCACACAAAATGTCAGCAGTTTTTAAGTATGCATGGAGTTTGCATTCATCTCTACTTACTTAAGTGGAACTAAAGCTTCCAGCGCCTCTACATGTTTTTATGTGACTAATGAGATATTTGTACCCCAGGCTTCTCCCTCCTCATGTTAGCATCTGATAATGTACATCTCTTCAACTTAATACTCAGTTCCCAATTACAAAACACAGACACTCTAATGGGAGGGAAACATCCTTTGGTATAAAAATTAGCATAGCTTTTAAGAACTCATGATATAGAAACCAAATCTTTCACATGGAAAAGAAATACATTTATCTAGATTAATGAAGGAAGTATTTCATCATCTGTAGAAAACATATTAGTGCATGTAGACAATATATTAGCGTATTAACGTGCATGTTAATCATATACAGTGTAGCACATCACTAGGCACTTACAAACACTTACTGTCCATGAAAGTAAGTGGATGGCACTACAAACACCAAAAAGATGCAAAATATAATGCAACAGCCTCATTGCAAAGTCACATACAGTGATTATAAATACCTCACTGGTACAGGCCACCCACTGTCTATTTATGTAGCCATACTCCAGTTTGTCTACAAGGATGTTATGGGAGAGTGTCAAAAGCTCTGCAAAATCAACATAAGAGATACTGCTCACCCCTCATTTACCAAACCATTTATTTAGTTATTGAAGTTGGTCAGGCATGATCTCCTTCCATAAATCCATGCTGACTAGTCTCAATCACTTTCTTACATATAATATTTTTGAAAAGGCATTCCAGAAGGATTTTCTCCATCACCTTCTCATGAATCAAGGTGAGTTTGGCCAGTCTGTAGTTCCCTGGATCCTCCTCCTTGTCCTTCTTGAAGACAGAATTGACATTTCCCTTCTTACAGTCCTCAGGAACCTACACCCTCTGATCATCATGACCTTTCAAAGGACCTCTTGCAATGATATCAGCCAGCTCCCTCAGCACTTTTACATGTATCTCATCAGGTCCCACAGGCTTCTGTATGTTCAATATAAGCATTCCCTAGCCTGGTCATGCTCTATAAATGTAAGTCCTCCTTTCTTCAGCCACTAGTGTCAGGGGCCTGGGATTCATAAAGGCAAGTCTTACTAGTAAAAACGGAAGCAAAAAAAACATTGAGCACATTGGTTTTAACACATCTTTTGTCACCATGTCCCCTGCCCTGTTCAGCTGTGGCCCAACATTTTTCCTAGTGTTCCTACTGTTGCTGTTACATCAACAGAAACAATTCTTGTTGCCCTTCACGTTCTTGCTAGATTCGACTCCAGATGTGGTCGGGCCTTCCTTGCACCATCTGTGTACAACTGGGTAGTGCCTTCTACAATCCTCCTGGTTGGCCTGACCCTGCTTCCACGTATTGCCAAATGCCAGTCTTCAACTTCTACTCAAACATATAGCTTTCTATTCTTGTTGAGAACTATAAGATTTTTTTGTGTCTTTAATACATATAATTTATGGTATAAAGTTATAATATTTCTCCTCTGGAAAAAAAAAAAAATCAACATGCAGTCAAAGAACTCTGTGCATTCACAGAACACAAAGCAGAGATTACTCTCAAGTTTTATCATTAAACTTCAAAAATAAAAGCTGCATGTCTTCAAATGCCTCTTACTAGACATAAATAGGGATCTAAGTCTTGTGGTCACGGGTCATAAATGCCTGCTAAGGAGGAGGCAAGAAATGGGCATCAACAGACAAATGCATTATGGACAAACAAAATGAGACATTTTTGGTCAGCAGGAAGCTCAAAACACTAGTATCATAGTGGCTGTCGAGATTTTTGCAGACACTAGAGAATGTAAGAGCTATAATGCAGTACTTACAAGGAAATAACAGGATGTCTTTGCACAAAAGCTTATGCTTATTTTCCTTGGGAGCAAACGGCAGTATGAAAATATACAAATACCTAGATCCTCAATGGTACATAGGCACTGCATGAGGTGGCTCAGTCCACATTTACCTGATAATCTGGATTAGAATTACTGTATCATTTAATAGGTGGGAGTGATGCCTAAAATTGGAGAGGATGGGAGAAGGGGCTATGTATAAACATATCACAGGGATAGTCATTTAAGGTGGTTCCTTTTTTGGTAACACATACTCTTCATTCCCTTTTGGCTATAACATCAGCTACTCCACAGAATATATTCTGTATGGCCCTGCTGTGAAAAGACAGCATTGAATTAGACAACAAAACTACAATTTAACTTGAATTAGGTGTATGAAACTGGACATTTAAGTATATTAGAGAAAAGAAACCTCAGGGGTGGCAAATAGTAGCAACAACAATAATAAAGAAATATTGTTTCTTATGTAAAAGATCTTAAAGAGACATCAGAATCATCACCTGATGATGACTGATGTACCAAGAGGCAAAATAATTCATCTGATCTCACTCACGAGGGAAGTAGAAGAACAGGGAATGGAAATCCCACTCTCTGAATCAATTTCCTGTTCACAAGATCATCTGATAATGGCAAATCACCTGCAAGGAGTTATCAAAACTGGAGACTATAGCCAGGAAATTCTTTCCAGTTACAACTGTGAAGACAACAAAGAGGAAACATTTTCTACTGCAAAGTCAAGTGACATCTTATGTTCATGTCACTTAGACTTTGGAAAGATCCCCCATCATTCGGTCCTTGGAGAATCAGCCTCAGAAATAATGAAGACCAAGATGATATAGACGGGTATGTAACATGCTCTAGTTAACGCTGCCTTCCAGTAATTTAATACAAAGACTTCCTGTCTGGCTCCAACACATTTTAATCCAAATATTTTCTCATTCTGCCAAATACACCTCTGGACTTAAACATTACTATTTAAAATCTAACCTTTTTTCTTTAATGATATTCGTATATAAACCTCGGTCTATTTCAGCTTCTTCACACCTCCAAACCACCTCCCTGTTATCTCTTTTACTGTGCCTCAGATTTGAGAAATGTCTTTCCCCCCTGCATTCACTAATTACTACAGTTACTACAGTTGCTACAGTTCAAGCTCCTCCCAGCCACAGATGTCTTCCACTCACTATTCTGCCCCTTTCCCCACATGCCATAAGGTTGCCTCCCTTCTCCAAAGTGTGAAGTAAAGCAGCAACACTGATCTGAGCAGTTGGAACAGCTGAGAAATTGAACTGATCAAAAGTCTAAACCATAAGCCAGAAAGTAAAGTGCAAAAATATTCCCCCACACATAAACAATTAAAATCCACAATATTTAATCAATATTCACCAACTTATATCAAGTCCTGAAGTGTTTAGGTATTAGGATCACATGAGGAACCACTTGGTAAAATGAGTAGCAGACAATTAAGTTTGAAGAAGGGCAATTTGTGGTTGTTTGGTTTGGGGTTTAAGTTTTTTGTCTAGGGTTTTACTGTTGTTGTTTTCTAAGTACAATTTGGAACTCTGTTTAATTTAGCATATGCCTAACCCTTCACTTTTGTGACTGATCCTTCATAGTTCCACTAAACAGCATTGATGACTCAAAGCAGACATGTGTTTTAATGCCTTGCTGAATCGGGACCTAGGTTTTCTGGAGCAAAAGATCAAGGTATTCTTCAAATGTCATCCAAGAGGATTCTATGTAAGCTTTCAAACTCATTTTAACACTCATTAAAAAAAAAAAAAAAAGTACTGCAGAACATCATAGTGACTCTAATCTAGCTTCCTGCAGCACAGCCTGCAAAATTTCACCCCCTCAAAGTTTAAGTGCAATATCTGGAGAGAAAGTAGAGCATGCCATCTAGAAAGCCATTCAGTCTTGGTATAGAAAAACATATGCTGCATTCATCAAAACTAAGTTCTCTCCACTGAAAAGACACTTGGGTGGTTGGTGCCTTGATACTGCAGTAAGTTCTTTACTGACAGTGAAGTGTAAGAGCTATTGTATGGTTTGCTTTAAATGGGACATTCACATGGCCTGCTGGCTTAAGTCTCACCTTCTTAGCACGTGCCAGTGTATAACCACACAGAAGGTGCATGGGAATGGTTCAAAGCTGTGTCAGAGGAGGTTCAGACTTGACATTAGGAAACACTTTCATACAGAGAAGGTGGTCAAACACTGGAAGAGGCTTCCTAGAAAGGTGGTCAACGTCCCAAGCTTGTCAATGTTTAAGAGGCATTTTGACAATGCCCTTAATAGCATGTTTTAACTTTTGAAGTGGTCAGGAAGTTAGACTACTTCATTGTAGGTCCCTTCCAACTGAAATATCCTATTCTAGACAGTCCCCTTCTGAATTATCCCCGAAATAATCACAGAATCATAGAATGTTAGGGGTTGGAAGCGACCTCCAGAGATGATCTAGTCTAACCCCCCTGCCAGAGCAGGATCTCCTAAGTCAGGCCATGAAGGAACACATCCAGGTGGGTTTTGAAAGTCTCCAGAGAATGAGACTCCACAACCTCTCTGAGCAGCCTCATGTTGAGGTGGAACCTCCTTGTACCCGTTTTTTTTTTGTCCTATTACCGGGCACCACAGAAAAGAGACTGGCCCCTTCCACTTGACACCCACCTCTTAGATATTTATAGACATTAATAAGATCTCCTCTCAGCCTTCTCTTCTCCAGACTAAACAGTCCCAATTTTCTCAGTCTTTCCTCATAAGAGAGATGTTCAAGTCCCTTAATCATCCTCGTAGCTCTCCATTGAACTCTTTCCAGTAGATCCCTGTGTCTCTTATATTGGGAAGCCCAAAACTGAGTACAGTTGTGGTCTCACCAGGGCAGAGTAGAGGGGGAGAAGAACCTCGCTAGACCTGCTGGACACAGTTTTCTTAATGCACCCCAGGATACCATTTGCCGTCTTGGTTGCAAGGGCACATTGCTGTCCCATGGACAACTTACTATCCAAAAGCACTCCAAGGTCTTTCTCCATGGAGCTGCTTTCCAGCAGGACAGCCCCTAATCTGTAATGGTGCCTGGTATTATTCCTCCCCAGATGCAGGGCTCTACACTTGGCCTTATTGAACTTCACAAGGTTCACCTTTGCCCAGCTCTCCAGCCTGTCTAGATCTCATTAGATGGCATCACAGCCATCTGGAGTGTCAGCCACTTCCCCCAGTTTCATATCATCAGCAAACTTGCTGAGGGTACACTCTATCCCCTCATCCAGGTCATTGATGAAGATATTGAACACAACTGGACCCAGTACTGATCCTTGAGGAACACCACTGGCCACAGGCCTCCAACTTGACTCTGCACCGCTGATCACAACCCTCTGAAGTCTGTTGTTGAGCCAGTTTTCAATCCACCTCACAGTCCAATTGTCTATCCCACATTTCCTGAGTTTTTCTACAAGGATGTTATGGGACACAGCATCAAAAGCCTTACTGAAGTCGAGGTATATGACATCCACTGGTATAATAAGAGAAGCACAATGGGAGGGATGGAAATATGCTCTCTGTGTCTACAAGTCAGCTTGGGCATAGAAGAAATCTCGTCATACCTACAAAGCATCTAAGAAAATCAAAGATACCTACTACCTACTCTACAGACACAGCCAACTCAACATGAGTCTCCAGCCTTCAATTTTGGCCCATCAAGCAGAGGTACAAAACCTTGCTGTGCTAAAATCAGGTCACCTTTGGATAGCAGACCTTGTCAAGAAGGCAATGAGCAAATGTAGCTATACAGTTTCCAAGCTGGAAAATCTGAATAGCTCTGTCCTGTGCTGCTCAAATGTTCACAGGTTTTCATGTCTCTGCCTCGTGTTTCATTTCATAATAGAAACATGTTCCTAATGACCAGCACTAATTCTGATAGCAACACAATGGCTTATGTTGATTTAAGGATGGAGAGAGTACTAGCCAGAGATATTCCTCAAATTAACTTCCAAAAAGACAAACACCTACAGTCCACTCTAAGGCCGCCCTTGGTTCCTTCACAGGTCCATTGGAGATTGCAATGTTGAGGGAATGCACGGGAGCCAAGTGCTGGAGGCCTGACCTGGAGATTGCTTTCCTGCAAATTGAAAAAAAAAAAAAAAAAAAACAAACAACAAATAAATGGAGTGTATATCCAATATAATTACCCAATATAATCATCCATCCCACCCTTCTTCAGAAATCAGAAGCAGCAGCACAGCATCTAATATCAGCTTGGGTGAAATGGTGCTTGAATGCCATCTCCTGCTAAAGCAGTTTAGGAAAAGGATAAAGTAATCTGATCACTGAAAATTACTGTTTAATGAAGATCAGTTACTCATCTGGCACTAAGCTGAAATATCAAGTCCAGTGGACTACATATGGTTGTGTTCACCAGGTTCAGTGGAATCCTCATTTGTTACACCTATTCCTTACATAGCATCTGAATCTGCTGAATCAATTTACACATATTTTCAAATAGCCTTTACTGGAGGAATGAAATATGGATTTTTACAAAGAGTACAGTATCTGTTAATCTGACTTAGTTTATAGGCTGGGGAATTATCCATTCAGCATCCAACTGTATAAAGGAAGATGTGGGAACATCACACGGCAGGCTAGTCATACACTACCACCTTCTTTGATCATATCATACCAGGTATTACAGCTTCTTTCCACTTTTATTTCAATCCTTTTTTTTTTTTTGTCCAAGGTCATTCTTTTGAGACATAGATACGGCCTCCTTCAAAAGTCACAGATGGTGACCAGAAACTCTCCTGGAGCTCCACAAGTGTTGAGGGTGTATCCACTGCCTGTTTCTGTAGAGACACCCAATCCTGCCAGATCAGCCTCAAATAGTGAGCTATCAGGTCGAAGCACACTGTACATTCCTGATACAAAGCTCAGCTGCCCTTGGACAGTAGGTTTCATAAAGCTTCATAACATTACTGCATTGTATATTTTAGCACCTGATGGTGGTGGCCAAAACAATCTCACATCTTCAGCTGCAATGATTCAGAAGAGGACAAAAACATCTTAAGGAGAGATCTCCTTTTGTAAGCCAAATACACTCATCCTCCACAAAGCTAAATGACAGTCTGTGTAAAGTGCATTTTTATGATACCACTCCCACACTGCAACAGCTATTTATACTATCTCCTAATCTTACCACTGTCCCAAGGCAATAAAGGTCAATTGAGCCAGTGATGACAATCCAGGTCAGCCATATGCTAAATAAATATTTTCGTTGTCCTGAAAATATACAGGGCAACATATATCCACAGTAAAGAAGCTTGGAAGTCTCAGTGCTCACAGTGCATGTCTGGAAAAATTGAGTAGGCTTTAATTAGAATCCCTTAAATTCACTTTCCTGTGGGTAGCATGAACTCACAACATTGTCAGCCTCTGCTCATCCTATACTCCCTTTTCACTTAATGTGGACATGACATTGATACTGAGGATTTTTTCCAAAATATTTTGCATTTGATGAAAACCCACTAGAGGGAAGGAGCCCAAGGAAAAGACTTTCACTTCATGGCAATGTATCCAAGGAGAACACTCTAGTAAGAAGGATTTTATGCCATTTTATGTCAGTACAACATAAACTGCACGTCTTATCAATGACTGGATTAAGGTCTTAAAGAAAAAAGCCACAGGAAACTACAAACATTTTTTTTTTAAATATGTTTTTCCATTAAACTATCCAATATTTGGAAGTCACCTTCCATGCTGTTTTGGGTATCATCTAGTTATTAGTGCTTCCTAAACACAATAGTACATTCTTGTATCTATTCACGGTTTATAACATGTTAATTAGTTTTTGTGGAAATGAGGCAGTATCACATTTTCCACCCTGCAGCACAAACCTACTTAGTCCTGCTCTTGTAATAGAGAAAGGTAGCATCCACTGTGTGCAAAGCAGTACTTAAACAAAGGTGACTGATAGCAAGTAATTATTTGATGAAAAATGCCAACATTTTCAGCCAACACAGCTTACAACCTGTTACTTGTCAAGCAATATATCCTGTAAAGTTGTAAGCATTCACTAAGAAAATTTACTGAAGCAAAGTCTGCAATGAATATTACTAGAAATAAATGTATCTGACCAGTCTGCAGACAAAGCTTCCAGCTGGAATGTAAATTTAGCAGAGATTTAAAATGTAAATATGCCTAATGAACAGCTATAGCCATCTCAGCATCAAGCCTTGGATACTATTTCAAGTCAGAATCAGAGATGTGCAAGCCTCCTGCCGCAGAACCCAAGACTTGGCCCATGTTCCTTTAAAAGCAAGGCGAGGTTGATGAGCTTTTTGGGGGAGAGTTGGCACAGTTTTGTGCCAACAGCCTGCCCTTCCTCTGCATGCCAAGCTGGATTTATGGCTTTGTTTGGAATGCACACAAAACGCAGCCGTTACAACAATGCCTTTTTTTCGGGTTTGTTCTAACATAAAAACCTTAAAATTATCTCAGGAATGGCAAATTTGTATGAACCAGCCAGAAATGACTCTTAGGCCCAGAGGCAAGCTAAAAATGCTTACTTTTACACAGCTTCTTATTAGAACTTTGTCTCAGAACAAAGAGATACAATGTCAAAACACACTGCATGAACCGCAGAAACTTTGCCCATTAAAAAAAGGAGGTCAGGCTAAAGAGCAAACACATGGCCTTCTATTAAGTGTAAGGCCGATGAGAAAGGAGAAAATGGGGGGAACAGGAAGGTAGCAAACAGATGCTGAGTATCCAGGTGATCATATCTCATATTACTTTAACAAGTAGATTATACCACCTGACACTTTTCCAATAACAAGGTAGCACAAGTGGCTTTTAGTTATCTTTCCCAGCAATTTCATCTCTACTGTGCTGAGTGCATGAATGAAAACACAGGCTTGAGAGGCAGCCTTTTCCATAGAAGCAAAAGTAATCATTGTTCCACTGATAAGACACAGCCAGAAAAAAAGATGAATCTGTGTTTTCATGACATATTCCATTCTTCAGACTATGAAGTCCACAGATTTGTTAAAATCGGCACACCAGCCAGCTTGCTAAAGTACCAACCAATGGCAAGGAAATGTTCCATCATATTTAATGGGCTGTATTTTTATAAACACTCTTTCGTATCCAGTAATCAGTAGTCTGTAGTAGATGTTGTTACCAATTTAGCTAACACACCACCATCGTGAACAAGCATGGGTGTGTATACATATGTATGTCATTAAATGTACAATAAAAACAATACCTGATACAAATTTCATACCATTGATACTAATAAGGAAATTCTTTAATGGAGCATTTGACAGTCTTGGAAATCAAAAGCAATCAGACATTCAAGTTGTTCAACTTGATATATATAGAAAAAAAAATAAAAAAAATATATATTTTATATATATATAAAAAAAAAATTTTAAAATAGGCATTACATTTTCATTTTGCTGAAAAGTCAGGCGAGACTCAACCTACTTATTAGATTAAAGGATACATATTTGATTAGGGAGGATTTGAGTTTATATCCCAGGCTTGGGCTTTACTGAGCCTTTTCCCTCCACCTAAGGCATATAAAAATCCTCCAATGTTATGCCTCAATCCTCAAAGACGACAATAGACAATTAGTCAGTAGTATGCAGCTCATTTAAATCTTAGAAAAACTGTTTGGAAAAGAAAAAGCAAGTTAGTACTGCATGCAGTTAACAGATCTGATTGTCATTTTAGTTGTCACTGGTGTCGGAGTTGCTGCCTTTCCAGGCTGGAGTTATTATCTCTTTTTCATAGGGGCATAAATTACCATTGGGGTAGTCTCTTTTGCTGCAAGGTTAAGAGATCATAAAACTGCAAGACTGTCTTCCACAAATCCCATGGCTAGGACATCTGCCAGGAGAGAGATTTTTGGGAGTCTTTTCTCAAATTTAATCTAGGTATTTACCTAGAAAAGGACAGTCATTTGTATAACAGTGTTTAAGTTACAATAGCTCTGCTTTTCTTTGCAAATTCAACGTAGATAAACCCTATGCCTGCCAGATCTCAGCTTTGCGAACGACAACGTGAAAATCACTGGACAAGGCCAGTGCATGCTGCATGCTGTATGAACAATTTATATGCATCCATGTTTGTTTGGAGGTGGCTTTCACTCCTACAATTTGATGTTTATGAAAGTCATGAACAAAATGTACTGGCGAAACTCTAGCATTATTTAAGTTTTCTCTACGCATCCCTGCTGACTGCACAGAGCTCCTGCAACGTGCTGTTCCCAGCTTGCCTTCCAAGCATGCAATGTTCTCCTGGTCAGTTGACCACAGGACAATGACTATTTCACTGCAACCTCACGACTCCCAATTTTTTTTCATTCAATATAAAAGGAGGCAACTTCAGCCAAATCAAATAACCTGTCTGGTCCGGTATCCCGTTTCTGACAACAGCCAGTAGCAGGTGCTTAGAGAAGCACTGGCACAAATTGAGTGATCCTTCCCTGACATACTCCAGTAGCAGCTTCCAGTAATCAATAGTTTAAGGACTTCCTGAGCTGAAGGCTGCTTCCAGACCTTTGTGCTTAATAGCCTGTAATAGCTCTTTACTCTAGGAATGTGTTGGTCCTTCTCTGAACCCATTTATACTCTTGGTCTCCACAGTAGCCTATGTAATGAGCTCTACAATTCAATTATGGGCAGTGTAAAGTACTTCCTTCTGTCTGTTTTAAAAATTCTACCTGATAATTTGATTGGTGTATCATATAGTGAGGAACAGCGGGTAATCATTTGCCTCTCTACACCTTCTGTGATGTTATGAATCTATTCATATATTTCATTCACTCTCTCCCCTCCCTTCCTCCCTGCAAATGGAAGAACACTAGGCTGTTTAGGCTTTTCCTAATACTGAGGCTGTTCTATCTTTGTCAATGCTTTTTAGCTCAATTGTATCACTCTTGAGGTAGGGTTGCCAGAACTAGAACAAATATTCAAGGTCTAGCTGCACCAGAGGTTTAGCAGTGGTGTCATCATACTTTCTGCATTATTCTCTTTTTCTCCTCCCTCATATTTTTACTTGCTCTTTACTTGCCTTTTTATCACTGTGAGCACCAAATTACTCATTTCCTAGTACTTGTAATTATCTAAGGATCCCTTTCCTGAGTGCTAAATAGTAACATAAAGCCCAAAGTTTTAAGCTTCCCCCCTCCGTGTGCATTATTTTGCCTTCATTAATCTCATATTTCAACTGCAATTTGCTGCAGAGTCATTCAGCATCATAAGATCCTTCTGCAAATTTTCTGCAGTCAGCCTCTGTCCACCCTGACTAATTGTGCAGAGCAGCAGCAAGCTTTACCCCCTCACCCTTGCTCCCTGAGAGCAGCACTGCTCCCATAACAGATGCCAATCAGTAAACTCTTAGGTAAACTGAAAACCACCAACACCTCCCTCCTCAATTACTCATCACCCCATTGCTCGCTATATCTCAACTGTTGTTTAACCATCCCTTTCGGCTCTAGTTTCCATAACAAAAGCTTTTTTCCTACCTCATTTGAAGCTTGCTGGAAGCCCACATGTGCTCCTTCAGCCAGACCACCCTGGTTTATGGACCTCATGTCTCTGTCAGCAGTTTCTGCAAGACTCATGAGGCCTGGCTTCCCTAGGAAAATCTGTACTGGCTCTCCTCCAGCACATCACATTCAGCTCTGCATTTACTAATCCTGCATCTTATCAGCAGCTCTGCCACTTTCTCTGATTAAAAATTGCTGCTGGGTTAACCCATCAGCACTCTGTGAGCCCCTGTGTGACCACCCCACTCCTTTAGGAGAGGAACTGGTTTTAAGGGAGCTATTATAAAGCCCTCTCAGCAATTTCTTATTTGAATTCCATCAGAATATTTAGCAAGATCAAATCCTCGTGATTAGTTATTGGTCCTTTTGTCAATGTGGTCTTTAGCCTCTTACATTAATCTTTTCAGTTTCTTCAGGTTCATCCACACAAATAGCAGCTGAGACTGGGACACTCTCAAGCACGCTCAGCAGTGAACACTAATGTGGAAATATACCTTTCAAAATTCGTCATGGAATGATTACTTACTCATCTGTCATTGTCTGCTGCCCGGGGAACCAGTGTATGGAAAAGCAAAGATGTGGTAGCTTGATCTTTGCTCAACCCCTCACAACACAGACCAGTTTGATAAAAGCTTCGTGGAAACTGGTACATCACCATGAAACACTGCAGCTCTGTGCAGCCCTTATCAGCTTTGCTTTCAACCTCAAACCCATCTTCCTTGTACCTAACATGCAGCTCATGTCATAGAATCGTTCTGGATGGAAGAGACCTTCAAAATCATCAAGTCCAACTATTAACCCAACACTACCAGGCTGCCACTGAACCTTGTCCATTAGAGAGTGAACTGAAGACAAAGAAACAGATTTCCACTAACAGTCTTACCAAACACTTCAAACAGCAGCCTCAGAGCTGAGAGGTAACTACAGTACATCAACTTCCTGAGTAAGTTTTGAGTAAAGTAAGAAATCATAGAATCATAGAATAGTTTGGGTTGGAAGGGATCTTAAAAAACATCTAGTTCCAAATCCCTGAAAATCCAGTAGACACAAATAATACACAGGAATCCTATGAAAGGAAACAAGAGGCAAAGCATAAGAAGCATAAAGACCTGCAGAAAGTTTGATCAGGATAACAAGAGGACGAGCCTGTACCACATGATGTTGTCTTTTCTGAATCAACACTGCAGTTCACAGCCATTTCCATGTTCTGCACATGAAAGGACATTCTTTAAAAGGAACCCCTTTGGTATTCTCACCTCTCAAAGTCTGGATACAAGAGTGGCAGGTTACTTTTCCTGTCCCCAAAAGAATAAACTAGATTAATGAAACAGGTTGTGTGTTAAAAGAGGCATTCACAAGTTGTCATGAATATCTGTTTGCAGTTTCTTAAATGCAGGCATACACGTCATCACTGACCCGCAGTTATACTTGGAACTTGGGTTATTACCAAAACAGCACAAGTCAAAATAGTCCAAATGCCAGTCAAAGTTCCCTAGTACATTAATTTTTCTATTCTCTGCTTAGCTTCACCAGTAGGCATATATTAAGCAACAGATTTTACCTTCTGGAAAGTAAATTATGGATTCAATTAGATCCAGAGCTGTGCTAAATTAATGAATTCCTCAAATTTTATCTCACATCAAGAGTTCATCTTCTCAGGAGTCAGACAAAGAATATACCTTTGTGTCAATTCCTATTAAGGAGATCAATATCTTGACCTAGACCTATAAATCACTTACAAGCCTATATTGCATCAAAATCAGTGTTAGTTTATTCCTGCATGCCTTCATGGGCCAGGCCCTTGATTCAGCAAAATCCCCTGAAAATTTTGTAACAATCCTCAGCTGCAGTGTGGAAACAGAAAATGTCTTAGATCCAAGAGCTGGATAATTGATCAGATCATAGAATCACAGAATGGATTGAGCTGGAAGGGACCTTAAAGATCATCTCGTTCCAACCCCCCTGCCACAGGCAGGGACACCTCCCACTAGACCAGGTTGCTCAGACCCTCATCCAGCTTGGTCTTAAACACTTCCAGGGATGACATGTCCACAACTTCTCTGGGCAACCCATTCCAGCATCTCGCTACCCTTACAGTAAAGAACTTCTTCCTAATGTTCAATCTAACTCCTGTCACCACATGCCCTTATAAAAAGTCCCTCCCCAGCTTTCCCGTCAGCTGTCTTTAGATGCTGGAAGGTCTCGGCAGAGCCTTCGCTTCTCCAGGCTGAACAGACCCAACTCCCTCAGCCTGTCCTCATAAGAGAGGTGCTCCAGCCCTTTGATCATCTCTGTGGCCCTTCTCTGGACCCTCTCCAACAGATCCATGTCCTTCTTGTGTTAGGGGCTCCAGAGATGGACACAGTACTCCAGGCGGGGTCTCACAAGAGCAGAGTAGACCCCTTGATCTGCTGGCCATGCATTTTTTGATGCAGCCCAGTATATGTTTGGCTTTTTGGGCTGCCAGGCTCATATTAAGAGCTTCATCAACCAGCACCCCAAGCACTTCTCTGCAGGGCTGCTTTCAATCCACTTGTCACTCAGCCTGTATTTGTGCTTGGGATTGCTCCACCCACCCCAGGTGCAGGACCTTGCAGGATAATTATAAGAAAAACTCATGATCATGTGGAGTTCTCTCTGGGCTTCTATAAAAGCTCAGATTTATACATTTCACTGGGTATTTCACGTTTCTTGGTCTTGCTTTTGCTCAAGTACTTTTTTTGCCTTTACTCTGAATTCATTCTCTGATTTTTTTCAAAATAGGATAAAACTCCAAGGGTACTTATGATAGAAGCAGCTAAATTCTGAAAGCAACAGGATCCATCCAATGTTTTGTTTAAATGTGCTATTTCTGAAAACACATGTACAAGTGTGGTGACTACTCACCACAAAAAATGACAGACCTTGGAGGAGTCCTTGCAGTAACAGAAATGTCAGCATTAATTTGTATGAGGAGGAAAGGGAAAAAGTGATACAGCTAGTGATGCAATAAACATGAAGAATATCCTTTATTCCTGTAATTCACCAAGAAAGAGACCAAAGAAGCCTAGGAAAGCAGGAGAAAAAGTACAAATGCTTTTTTGAACTGAATTATTTTGCTTTATTTTTGCTGCAGTCAAAACCAATCTCGTTTAGGAGAGGTTTTTATGTTTTGGGTTGGTTTTTTTAGCCTTTAGCTTTTGAAGCTATGAATGCTAGGCCTGGAAAATGCCTTCTAGATCATGAAATCTAGTCTTCTCTTTTTCAGGCAAACATCATAAGTTTGAATTCATAAAGCTATCGAGACCCATCTCAAATCTACCCAGTTGTTCCCTCTCTCATTCCTACTGAGAAGCTATGACAGATCTCCACTCTTCTAATCATTAAAATCTTTTTTCTGAAATTTCCACCCAATATGCACGCCTCTGCAAAACCTTCCATGAATTTCTATTATTAAGATTTTCACCTTTAATCCAAAGAGTTAAAGGTGAACTGACACCAATGATTTTTATATGATCCTTCTACAGAATAGAAGGCACCTGAAAGACTTGATCTAGAAATTTTTAAACCCTTGGGTCAAAACCCTTTTAATGAAGTTATGTAGGATGCAGATGTGCAAAGGGAATTGGAAGTTTGTGTTTCAAAGATTTCTGGAATCGAGTAACTGGGGTAATAAAATTTTATCACTGTTTTTCCAATAAACAAGAAGAAATGCTCTAGGTAACTCTGGGCATAAATATTTTCCAGCTGCATCACAGACTGGACATCAGCACTACAGAAGACTGGTAAGTTTTTACTATTTCAGAAAACAAAGTCTGAATGGGAAATATTTTCATGACAATGTATTTGATCTAGACAAAAATCACAGGATATTCAGAGCTTGTGTTCTGTAGTTCAAGTGTAGACAAAAAACGTAAGACAGCAAATTGGATGGACATGATGGCAGGATCATGCTAAATTCTTTTATCATACGTTAAAATAATATATACTGATTTTCAGAAATGGTGCATATATTCTATGTTATCCTGCTGCCAATCAGAGAAAAGTAAGATTAAGGGGGTTTTTTAGGGTATTTCTTGGTAGCAACAAATAATCATTTGATCTGAAAGATGAAGAAAAGGGAAACAAAACAAGACAAGTTAGGGAGGCAGGACTAAATCCTCAGCAGTTTAGAACCGCAAAGAGAGTTATTTTTCACTTTCTAATATTAGTCTTGGAAATGTTTTCTTGCCTTTCAGATGCCAGCACATTGCTTTCAAAAATAACCTAATTTAAGGTAATTTCTTTCTCAGACCAGGATCCTCCATTGGCATAAGTCATTTACCCAAGCTGAAATGTCATTATGACTCAAGAACTATATGGCCTCACACAAACCATATAATGAAGTATTCTGATTTTCTTCGTTTCTACAAATCAAATGTGTGCCTTGCAGTTTTGCAATGTAACCTTCAGAAAGTTATTTCAAATGAGGATTTTTCAGAACATATTTCCATGCCTCTCAATTGTTAAGTGTCCTTTTCTTTGTTTGTGTAGTCTCTCTTCCCTGAAAAGGGAAAAAATCAGAAATTCTCACTGCTCAGGTCCACATTTTTCCCCATTAAAACCTTCCATCTAGCAAACAAGGAGCTCACAAGGTTTAAAAACAAAAGTCTTCCATCTCTGAATGTGAAAACAAAAAGATAATAAAGACCCATACTTACTAGTCAAGTGAAAAACACTTCAAGATTTTTTTAGACCGTGGATTAAAGACTAAAAAGGAATGTTGTATTTGATACCAAACCAATTTTGTTACTAAGTATTGATACAAGAATCAAATTCTCTTCCTCCCAGATGCACAAATACCTAAGACTGAAGAAATGACCCAGAACAAAAGCAAGCTTCAAAATAAACCAAAATAATTTTTTTCCAATAAAAGATTTCAAAAGTGTACAGGGCAAAAAAATACTGTCTATTCTGAAAACCAAGTTAGACTTTTGAATTCCAAACACATTTTTTACAAAAAGAAGAGAATCTAGATAACAGAGCAGTGAAGAGAGCTCAGGCTTCACCTCATAGAATCATAGAATTGTCAGGGTT
>VWZK01007660.1:90607-105540 GCA_013396935.1 Baryphthengus martii | reverse complement strand
TCTTACTGCGAGCAGCCAGCAATAGATGGAGATGATGGAATCAGCACCCCTGTAAGTATCAGATAAAGCTTAAAAGACAAAATGTTAAGATTCTCGCCTTCCTCAAATATTAGCTCCTGCACCAGGACAGGTATTTATACTAGGAAAATGCGTATGGTTACGCTGAGCCCGAAGCGGGCGATTTCTCAGGGTGCCACACCTCGAATTCACCGCGGAGCTGAACTTGTGCGGCATTGATGGTTCTTTCTGACCGACCACAACGCTCTCCAGCATCCATTAAACTCATTCCAAACACTCACCTCGATCTCCTGTCGGCACCTACTATGGAGGACTTGAACTTACACCGTATTAGTTTAAAAACGACTTTTATAAAAAAAAGGTCTTTCTAGCCAGCTATCTGACAGTGATCAACAGCAAATTCTAACAAAAGCTAGAGATCCCTGGCAAACAAACAACTTCACATCCCTACAATACCCTTCCAGCCTCCAGCAACCGGTGGCTCAAGGACTTTGCAAGCCAGAGGTGGTGTCTTTAGCCCTAATGGATTTTTTTTTCCTCCACCAATGTATTCAATTGTTTCTTGAAGCCACAGAAAGCTTTTAATATCCACAGTCCCTGGATCAGAAAGCTCCACGGTGTACAATACCCCGTACCTGTCGGTTGGTTTGAACCTGCTACGGCGTTTAATTTGATGCTATTATTTCTGGTGAAAGGAAGAGTGAATAAAGCGAGCCCCACGTATTTTTTTCCACGTCACTCTTCTCAGCTGCATTTATCAGCTTCTCAGTCCTCTCGACAGTCAACAAACGAAGCCTTTCCTTCACTCAGTCACCCTGGATAGGTATCTCCTCCACTCTACCTGTGACCATCACGACTGCGCAGGAATCGCGGGCGATATTTGAGAGCACGCGACGAAATGGCATAGGAGTCGCAACAATGGGGTTTTTTTCCTCTTTGAAAGGAAAAGCCAACGTTTTCACAAAACTAATAGAAGCCTCAAAAGCTCCTTCCTGAGGAGCAATTAACGTCACACATTCCTGTTGTATATGTAAAACTAGGAGTATTTCCTTTCCCATATACATCATTTTATATTTATCCGCATTTTGCTTCTAGACGAAGACGGACAGTAGATCCTCATGAGGTTCTTTTCTGTCCAGGTCCCACTGGATGGCAGCACAGCCTCTGGAGCGTCAGCTGCTTCTCCCGGCTTTGTATCATCAGTGAAGTTGCTGAGGACACGCTCTGTCCCCTCCTCCGGGTCATTGATGAAGATATTGAACAAGATTGGACCGAGTATTGATCCCTGGGGAACACCACTGGTTACAGACCTCCAACTCCAGAGCTGGACACAGCGCTCCAGGTGGGGTCTCACCAGAGCAGAGCAGAGGGGCAGAATCCCCTCCCTGGACCTGCTGGCCACGTATTTTTTTGACACAGCCCAGGACACGGTTGAGGCTTTTTGGGCTTGTTGGCTCACGTCCAGCGCTTCCTCAACCAGCACCTCCAAGTCCTTCTCTGCAGAGCAGCTCTCAATCCACTCATCCCCCAGCCTGTAGCTGTGCTTGGGATTGCTCCACCCCAGGTGCAGAACCTTCCACCTTGAGAGGCTGTTNAAATGTAGGAACCTGGGCCTTTTAAACTAGGGGGGGGGGGGTATAGAAGAGGCTAGTGCACCAATACCCAACATACCTGAGCAGCACCTACACCTCACTAAGTCTTCTCTGTTTTTCAGAGCACTCATACAACAAGGTGACCAGAAGCACCACAGAAGAAAAAGAGATTACAGAATCTCCTCTCAAGAAGGAGCCTCAGTCTTTGCTACAGAAAAACACGACGCGTGCTTTATTCACACATTTTCAATTCCCTACAACATTAAAAGCCCACAGGTCGTGTTTGTACGACGCGGTTAACATAAAACTAAGAGCTCGCCGCAATCAAAATAAAATATTCCTCACTGGCACAACTTCAATAATTGACCTAGCCCAGGGTCATTTTAAAACGGTTTAAATGCATCATTAATCCAGGGTATTCCAAAGCAGCTTTACTAATATGCTGTAATAAATTCGAAGAGAGAAGCAAGGTTCCAGTTGTGGAAAACAGCCAGGCTCGCCGTGTTGAGATGCAGAACCACTTTCAAGCCAGAACCTCCTTAAGCTGGTGGAGAATTGCTAAGTCTGGAGTTGTTCCCTTGCACCAAGCTGGAGCGAGAATGGGAGGGGAGCGACTCGCTCATCAGGCCAAAGCACGGGATGGACACGGAGCTTTTCCACTTGAATATTAGGCCCAACAACTGCGGAAGACACCTGGGGTGAGGTGGAAGCCTCCCAGCCTGGTGTTCTACCCGTTGAATGGTGAAAGCCCCACAGGGTAACAGCTTCACCTCTGTAGTGGCCTCATCTACCCCCGTCCTCATCGACGACACCAGCAGCTTTGCTGGGTGATTATCGGCACCCACCCTAGGACTCAGCCCCACTGCATCAAGAGCATCAAGCTGGCATTTATAAACCTCTATTTTCGGAGGATGAGAACTCCAACTGTCCCAACAGGTTGATGGGCCTGGACCTCTCATGTCCTCAAGCAGGGACACTTCTGTGGTAAGACTTGTGCCTCTAACTTTGACAGATGTTACTCAGGAATTACTACCTCAAGCTGGATTTTTGATATACCAAACTCGGTACATCTGTTGATAAACACATTCACTGCAAACCTACCAAACTTGGTATATCTGTTGCCTGCACAGATCTATCACACAATCTATCTCTGCAACACCTTCTCAGTGAAATTCCTTGGCAGGGCTCTGAAAGAGGCAACTGTTGACTCTGTGAAGTGGCCACACACATATAATCCTTACTCATAAACCACTGACTGAATCTGGGACTAAGAGTGGATTTCACTGCACGTAGGCTCCTCCCTTAGAGGAAGTCTAGAAAGCAAGGAGGTCCATGCAGAACCTCATGACTCACCAGGAGGACCTCCCTCAGCCACGTATCAAACCCACAACCCTTGACACAACAGCACTTAGTGTGCATTTCAAAAAAAAAATACAATAACAAGCGATGCCGGAGATGCAGATGAGAGTCACCTGAACGAGATGGCATAAGAAACATGACAACAACGTGACTTAGAAGTTCAAAAATAAAAAAATCTATTTGATGGGATGTTTTTTCCTTATTATTCTCCTGGCTGTAGATTTTCCCTTTCTTTCATGTCTCCTTCCTGTCACTTCCATCCTAACACTCTGGCAGCTTTTCAGTCTCCATTATCATTACAAGAGAGTAGCTGGTTTCTCTAACAACCAGATCAGTAGACTGCAGGTTAATCTGCAATATGAAGAAGGTTACTAAATGGAAGAGAAGGTCAGTCATTCGATTATTTTAGATCACACGTCAGGAGAAAAGCAGTTTAGCAAAGTATATTGTAAAGAAGGCAGCCTTTGTTAAAAAAAAAGCATTTGCCCACCTCGTGTATGGTCTCCTAAAGAAATCTATATGGGAGCCCATTGGCTAAAGAGTATAAGAGACTAACAGGAAAGACCGGAAAGAATCAAGGGCATAAATAAAATGAGTCAACACCTTTATTTCCTACAGATTCCATGTACAGAGGGGAAAAGTTCAGTAGATCGTCTAAAGTTACTGATCAAAAACCAAACATAAAACCAGCCCACATACAACCCTGTGCATCAAGAGGAGAGACAAAACCAAATAAAAAAGCCATATTTATTTTTAAAAAGCCCAAAAAACGCCAAAGGCACCGTGGATCACACTGAAGTTACAAGCATATGCTTTCCCATGTATTGGCACGGTGTCATTCGCAAAATCGTTCCATCCCTCCTAAAATTGTTAGGGAATCGGGAAAAATAAATTCCTTCTCCTTGCAGGAAGCAGAGATGGTCTATTCACCTCCTGCTGGCCATAAGCATACAGATGTGTGTGTGCTATATATATATATAAATAAAAGGAAAAACTCAAAGCCCACACTAATAAGCATTTCTGAAGAATCTATTATAAAAAAACATATTTCTTTTAAATGCACTGAAGAGCACCAATTCACTAAATTTCAGTTTTCAATTTACTCTCGTACGTCACAAAACCACCGCTACAACACACAAAAAAAAGCAATTTTGTCCAGGTCCTCTGTCTGAAGGGGTTACAACGTGCACAGGCAGTAAACAGACACGAGCTGGATCTCCCGGGTTCGTTGCTCATGCACAGCCCTTCCAGATGTAGAAACAGGTTGCTGCTTAGCATGATGTCACCTCCATTTCCCTTCTCCCATTAAAAAAAAAAAAAGCAAAACCAAAACATTTTTCTTCATTGCTTCCAAAGGAGACATCTGTTGTGCGTCTCGAGCATCTGAAGAAAAATTTCTCTCTTATTTATTCCTAGTGAGGTCACTCCAATGAAAACCCCTTTATCTTCAGTGACGGCACTAGTCCTGGGTGTGAGGTCAGCCCAGGAACTGCAGCACGTGGAATTTCTGAGGAGTAATTTCCTGAGATACCACCTTGGTTTCATAAAAATTAAGTCTTACACTAATAACAACTTCTTTCTCAAGAAGATTCTCTCCATACTTCATGTATGGATGGTTTCAACAACATCTCAGCATCTTTACTGCCCTCGGTGCCTCCTCTCCTCAGGAAGCCAGGAGACAGGAAAGATCACGTAAGGTAGTGGGTTGTGTTTCCACTCAGATTTATTTCCTACCCTTCCAAAACTTTGTTGATTCCCTGGGCAGAGGTTTTTTTTCCTCCTCTGCAGCCCTTCCTGCACACATAGAATCCTAGAATGGTAGGGGTTGGAAGGGAGCTCTGGAGATGATGGAGTCCAACCCCTCTGCCAGAGCAGGATCCCCCAGGGCAGGCCACACAGCAACAGATCCAGGGGGGTTGGAAAGTCTCCAGAGAAGGAGACTGCTGAAAATGGCAGCTTTCAATTTGGTGTTTAAATACCATTTGTATAGGCAGCTGGGGGAGGTGACCACAATCTCACTTTGATAAGAGCAAAACATAGGCAAATATAGAGGTGAGAGCTACCCTTTCATTGGGCTTCTATCCTTTAAATGCATTACCTTAGGAAAAATGGAGAGATCAAACCACTCTTCTCTCAGCCTGCTCTACAGATCAAGAGGTGATCTAGATCAAAATAAAACCTGGCCATCATTAGGAGCGTTTCCCTATCCTTGGAGAAATTCCCACCACTTCACCATCATTAGGAATACTGTCAAGGACATCCTTATGCTGAAAAGGAGTTCAGCTGAGGTGAAACACAGGTTGAATACACCGCAGCAATATTTTGTTGAGGCTCTTGCACGTTAGTTTTGAGTTTTCTGCTCATTTCTGAAGCCACCTCAATTATTTTCTAAGTCCATTTTTGCTGTGTCTCTAACGATTTTTTTTAACGTTAGCGGACAGTTCATTACTTAATGTCCTAAAAATTCCAGATTTACATTTTTATATGAGTGTTATAATTGCAAAATTTGATCAGCAATTTGCCTGTCAGTTTATGTAGAGCAGTTCTGGGAAAAACAATATCCATTCAAGCTTCTCATTCATTTCGAATCCATCTCAAACGCAACTTAAAATGTAGACATGTAGCAGAGCTTGAAAAATGGCAAAATATTTCCTGTAGGATGGCATTAATGTGTCTTTTTCATGCATTCCCCATGCTAATGGGAAACTGTTACTCTGTAGAAAAAGCAATCTAAAAATTTCCAAGACTCAAGCAAGACATTATAATAATATACCCAGCAATCAAATGAGATATCAAAAACTCTAGAGAAACTGGAATATGGTTTCCCCCCCCAAAAAAAGCAAATAAAAATAGAACTAGGAAAGAGACAGAGATGTGCTGCTATGTTGAAAATAAGAGAGCTTTCTCCATTGAAGGGCCACAGTAGGTATTTTGCTTCATATATAAAAAAAATAATTTAAAAAGTGAATTATTCCATTAAACCACATATTATTTTCTGTGCAGGACAGATGATTCAGAGTTGGTGAAGCACCGAAGGATATCGGTTCAGCACAAGATCTGGTACAATTTACAGTCTCTTCTCTAGTTATTTAGCTCTGGTTAACTACTGCTGCATCTATGACTGACAACATTTTGCCAAGGGTGTAATTAATCCGTGCAGAAGAGCGACTTTAGTTGCCGGGATCTGTTGTGAGCGGGAATATCTCAAACCTCCCAAGTACCTGTGGACTTGTTGGACTTTGCTTTCTCCACCACCACCCTCCAAAGCTTCAGCAGCACTACCCAACTGTTCCATTACAAGCACAACTTTTGAGCCTAAGGGATTGGATGGCAAAACAGAAAGGAAAGCTGCCTGTAACTGACGATTATCTAATGCAAAACTGGGAGATTTTAATCCCAGCGAGGCAAAAAACATATGGGATAAAATACTTCTCTCACACCACAGAAGCTGTTGACATTGCAGGGCTGGATTTCCCAGACGTGGGCTCTGAACAGAGACACAGGGAGCTCTTCTCTTCTCCACCTTCATCTCTGAACAGAACTTGTCAAGGGCTGGCTAGAAAATATTCCTGACCGTCCTAACCATTTGTCCTCATCCTCCTAGTACTTAATTTATAGCAAACTATTTCCGAGAGCAACAGTAAGTAAACAGGCTAAAATTTTCTAAATAAGCTCATCTGTTATTCTATTTTAAGTACAAGCATGAAAAATGATGCTGCTTGAAGCAAATGAGCACCTGAAGTTAGTCTGATAAATCTACACTTACACACTTGAGTGAACAACCCAATTCCTAAAGCCCCCCGTGTTAACACTGCTGTCCTGCCTAAATTCTAGTTCGGATAATTACTCTGCCTTACCAAACCTCTTAGCAGTTTCACATCCTGTCAGAAACTGCTGTAGAGCACAAAACTCAACCAGTAAATCGCCGCTGAAGTAAATCCTAAGCGCAGAATTGATGGCTTATCGTTGATCAATGAAACCTTTAAGTTGCACGGGCTGGATTTTCTAGTCTACTCTGTCCAATCTGCAGTGGAAATTTGGCATTAAAAACAAACAACCAACAAGGCAAAGCACAGGGAATGAACGGGCTTAAGTTGTACTAAGGGAGGTTTAGCTTGGATATTAGGAAATATTTTTTTTTTTTTTAGAATTGGAACAGGCTGCCCAGGGAAGCGGTGGAGTCATCATCCCTGGAGGGGTTCAAAATAAAATGTGTGGATGTGGACACGGTTGAGGGGTTGTGGTAATGTTTAGTAGACGGTTGGACTTGATCTTGAAGGTCATTTCCAAACTTGATGATTCTGTGATTCTATGAACCTGCACTGGGCACAAACCTGACAGAAGTTTCCGGGCACTGCACGTCCACGGCACTGCCAGACGTCACCAAATCTCCAAGCTCCTCGTTGCTGCAGCTCTCCTGGGGGCTCCTGAGCACATGGCTCTGCAGAATACATGTAAATATCCTTCGACTCCTTCAGAGAAAGTCTGGCAGATAGGCTTAAACTGTTGTGGAGGTGGTTTCGGATGATCCAATGAAGCATCTGTCGAATGTTGTTATGACCCATCACCAGAAACGTGGCTGAAAAAATTCAGGCGTTGGATGGTAACCAACAGCTGGAGGTGATGGGGGGGAAAGGGATGCTGGAGTTATCTGCTAAATCCATGTTTGGTTAGATGAAAGCCTCATAGGTCATCTACTGACTGCTTCCTATATTGAGGGCAGAGGCCTTCAAGAAACGGGATCTGACCGGGAGAAAGACAGGGTAGGAAATTCCTTCAATGAGACCCATCGAGAGCTCTTCATACGGCAGCGTAAGACAACACAGTCCCTGCAAAACACTGCCTTGGACAGGAACATGGCAACCCTGGCCCTGCAGAGTCCAAACATCCCCAAAAGAGTGGCATATTGTAGCCTATGTGCTTCTATTTTAGTTGCACGTCCACCTGATCATTTTTATTCCCACAATTCTCTCAAGATATTGCATTAGTTTGGCAATTAAACAGCTGACTTGAATCACCAGGTGTCTGCATAGGACTTGGAGCCGTCTCATCTTCTCTGTGAAGAAGAATGTGTGAAAATTGTGGAAATGAAGGCGAGGAATTTGAAAGAGAAGCATGAAATCCTATTAAATTCCTGCAGTAAATTTTTTTCCTTTACCTCTTGAGCAAACCCTCCTCAAGGAGGTCTCCTCTATAGCATTTTTTTAATGAAGAAGAGGGAACGGATTCCTCTGTTGCAGACATATTTTGAGAAAGATTACCCAGTCGAGCCCATCACCCCGTGAAACTCCTTCAAATGTGACAATTGTCAAAACCAGTTTGAAACCAACAATTCACAACAGAGCTTTGACCTTAAAAAAAAAAATATCAGTTTAGACTGGAATTCTCAGAAAGGAGTTGGATCAGCAGGTTGGCATCTCCTAATAAAGCCTAGTCACATTTTAAAGGAACAGTGAAATACTGAGATCATTTCTTTCAGAGTGATTTGGTCTCTCAATAGTGAGATACATTTGTGATAGAGGTAGAATTTCTAGCTTGGGATTCCTGAAGTGCATTATATTTAACTCATCGACCTTTTTTTTCAGCCTTATTTAAGGTATCGTAAAATTATCAAGGTTGTAAAAGACCTCCGAGATCACCCAGTCCAACCTTCTAGCCAACACCTCCATCACCACCAGATCATGTTCCGAAGCGCCACATCCACCCGTTTTTTGAGCACCTCCAGGGATGGTGACTCCACAATCCCCCTGGGCAGCCTGTTCCAACACTGAATTCCTCTTGCAGGAAAGAAATTCTTCCTATTATCTCAGCTGAACTTGCCCTGGTGCAGCCCACGGCCGTTTCCTCTTGTCCTGTCGTTGGTTGCTAAGGAGAAGAGGCCAACGCCGGCCTCACTCCAACCTCCTTTCAGGGAGCTGCAGAGAGCAGTAAGGTCTCCCTTCAGCCTCCTCTTCCCCAGGCTAAAGGATCCCAGCTGCCTGTATTTTGTGTTTTGTGTGGTGTTTTTTGTTTTGTTGGGTTTTTTGGGGTTTGGGTTTTTTGGGTTGATAGTTGGACGTGGTGATCTTAGAGGTCTTTTCCAACTGTGACAATTTTGTGGTTGATGCCCAACCCTGGCAATATTCCAAGTCAGGTTGGACAGAGCTCTGAGCAACCTGCTCTAGTTGCAGATGCCCCTGTTCATCGCAGGGGGGTTGGACTAGATGACCTCTAAAGGTCCCTTCAAACCCACAGCATCTTATAGAGCAGTCTGGCTCCCAACTGGGACGCACCTACAGCACCGCTGCGGTTCCCCAGCCCCAAACACGGGACCTATGTTCCCTGCACGGAGAGAGGAGGAAATTTAGGAAAGAAGTGATCATGACGTCCCAGTGAGGGGACAAGACACAGCTTGGATTCACCTCATCTGTGAGGAAACCCATTGCTTCAAGAAGCGCACTCATCACATTGCTCTTCCTCCGGGTCCAAATGTTGTCCTGACCTTGGGGATTGGATTTGGATAACTTTGAAACGACTGTGTTTAAAAAAAAAAAAAAAAAAAAAAAAAAAAAAGAAAAAAAGACGGCAACTACACCCAATAATATTAGTTGAAACGCACCGCAAACTGAATTAAATGGAAAGAAGCCTAAATATAGAAAACCAGTCCATTTTATCCTGCAAGATACACTCCGGTTAGTAACGGTCCTGAAAATTCGTACGTATTAAACGAACCACAGGAGGGCTCCCTCTGGTATCCTGAACACAGCATAAACACACTGTTAATTGCCAAAAATAATACAGTCGCTTCAAAGTAACAAAAGGTTTTGACTTCAAATGATATTTTCCTCAGTAGGTTCCAACGTGTACGGGGGAATAAAATTATACACGAGCCATTCAGAGGAAGAAGTGAATTAGGTGAGTGTAAATTGTACGACTGGTTAAATAACTCCACGGCAAAGGCAGATTGGCATTTTCAGACGCTCAGCTCTGGTTTTTGCCGTGCTGTGGATAAGGGAGGGGACCCTTGGAGCTGACAGATCAGCACAGCAACGAACAGGGCTGTAGAAATGTAAAGAAAAATTGAAAAAATTGAACACACAGTGTCCCAGCTGCTGCTCTGAGGAGAGATACAAGGATTTCCTCAGAGCAGCACGTGGATGGAAAATTGAGAAACTGAGTATGGAAAATGAGGCTTCATTTTATCAGTATTTTTTATGGTCAGGCAAAATAGTACAAATTAATGTCAAAAAAAGCAGCTACTTTTGCAGATTAGGAGCTGTTTGTCGCTCTATATTTATTCCTCCGTTAAAGAAAAATAAAGTTTCTGCCTCACACTTGTAGACTTGGGGGTGTTTGTTGTTCTACACTTTATTTATTCCTCTTAAAGAAAAATAAAAAGTTTCTGCCTCACAAGTCTGTGGTGAAAGCACAGTAAGTAACAGAAATAGTGGAACAAAATACATAAATCACTGACATCATCCTGACGCTGCAATCACAGGAAATAAGTGCTTATTTGTGCCTAACTAAACTCTACTTAGTACAAGATTCTGTAGCTGTTGAAATCAACTGGAAAAGCAAGGGGAATACAGCTAAGTGGGGGAAAAAAAATGTTTAAAAAATTAAGTTTCTCTTTCACTATTCAGTTTTTACTGAATATTACATCACACGCAGCTCCAGAAACAGAATTCACCAGCCCAAGCTTTAGAATTCCCTGGTATCAACAGCGACTACACAGAGTTAACTCTCCTGGAAAAATGATTATTATAACAACCTGTGCGGTAAACAGTAGGAAGCATTGCACTAGGAAGTAAATTTAAGTTTTCACCTCTTTTGGGGACTTCAGAAATTAATGACTGTTTGAAATAGAGATTTTAGGCTGAAACCACTTCCTAGAGTCCAAGTTAGTTAGGCTTGGAAGGTGGATTTTGTGCCTGTTTGCTTGCAAACACCACTACAGGCCCAGGGTTTGTAAGAACTAAATCCTCCCTCTCCGAAGGAGTTCATTTAAACCCATACCTCACGTATCCCAGGAGAAACACCTCATTATGGGGCTAAGCAGACGGAAATGCAGAATTCACAGAGACAAGGGCAAGAGAGAGCGACTCCACCTCACGCAACAAACCTGTGACCAAGAGATGCTGCCGTTCAAGCCAATTTTAAGTGAAGAGATTTGACCCTGGGAAGCAGGGAGACGACGAGTGAATGAAAAAGGTACCAGCTGAAGTCGAAATGCATCAGGGGTTACTTCACCAGACTGCCCTCCTTTCAGCCAACCAAGGCAGCATCCCATAAAAAAACCCCACAAACTAAAAACCAATCAACCAAAAAAACCCAACAACACAGAAAGAAAAAAATATCACCAAATACCTACATGAAGGACACTGGAAAGTCGCTGCAGGAAATTTGGTTCTTTCACCTGAAGTGATTTTTTAGATATTGAAAGCATATAAATAGACAAGGATAAAGCCAAATACAGGAGCACTAACTTTAAATAACATCAGAGGACAAGGTTTGGACTAGGACAACACCCTCCTGGTTGGACTGCACTGTTGCTTTTCCTTCACAAAAAAAACACCCCAAATAAATCTGAAATTAAAAGTTTTATCAGTACCACTCAACATCCAAACATCATAGCCTTGGGATTTTATCCAAAAACCCAGATCAGACAGGATCCTTTCATCACATACACGCTTCAGCTACAAAACCACCAACAAATCCAAACTTGAACTCACCATAAAAGCTGTAATCAAAACTCAATGAGACCGACCATAATGTGTTAAGGAATTTATAAGACTTTTCTATAAAGGCAATAAAAAGGCCTGATTCTATTCTCTTTCTGCCCGTAGTACAGAGAATTGACTCAGAAACAATTAAACCAGAAATTGATTATATTTTTTTTCTTCACATATCAAATACTGTCAAATTATATTTTATAGAGAGCTTGTAACCCAGAACCTTAATATCTGCACCTTTACCCTTGAAGCTCCACTTTAAATACAAAGGTAAGCCAAAAGTAAATTAAAAGCAAACAATTATCAAAACATAAAGATCAAGCCTTTCAAGTTTACAAGTGAAAACCTTAGGAAAACAAGATTGATTTTAAAAAAAAAAGTTTGTATGAAGCACTCCAAGGTTAATAGTGTTTACAGAATGAAAGTACAGTGACCAAAGTAACAAATGCTGCCTGAAATCATGGGTGTTAAAATAATCTTCTCAGCTTTAAACCTTTCCTAAAGAGCAGCCTCTCTGCTCAGAAGCAGAATTGGTACGACGACAAAAATCCTACTAATTCTCTTACGATGACCAACAACGTGAATTCAATCGTTCTTAAAACAAGACGGCTCGTTTATAACCATCGCTGCCAACGGCAGGACCCACATTTTACCCACGAGGGCAAAACCAGCTCAGCCTCTAGATAAGTTACTGAAGTCACTGACAGCTCTGCCCCTCTTCCGTGGTCAGGAGATACTACCTATAGCAGTCACGTGCTAACTCCACATACACACCCACGTAACTTCACACAACTTCACAATATTAAAGCCAAGTCGGCTGCAGTTTCAGGAGGATTGACCTTTAAACTGCTGCTAAGTCACACTAAATATCAAAGAACTGAACACCTCAGGGGTAAAGAATGACTGCACTCAGTGTCGAAATTCTTGCAGCTCCTACTAAATAAGGAAGAAAACAAAGCTATGGTCCTGCTGGGATGTTATTTCACTACTTTAAAATGAGCTTCTCTGGTATGACCTCATTTCTAGCATCGGCTCCAAGAAATACACTGACCATCTCCTTACAATTTCCTTCCTATTGAAAAGATAGGATTTGAAATCCTTGCTGCTTGTATGTAATTTGGGTTATAGCGTGCAGGTGGAAAGGCACAGGTGATGGAATTGCGTTGCTTCCAGTTCAACCTGCCGTCCTCACTGGGTAAGGACATTGCTCATTCTGCCAATGGAATTACACCAGAGTCAGCTGTAAGGTTCAGAGTTTCACTGCTCATTTGTTCATTGTTTGCCCATTAAACAGTCAGTCCTATTGCTTCTCACTTTCTATTCAGGTAGGGGAGGAAAAGGGGAAAAAAAAAAAAGCAGATAGATACGTATATAAAAAGCCCTTTACAGAAAATTTAGGATTTAAACTTTGGTGGGAACTCCTTAGCAAATCATTTTTTCATTGTTTTGCCATTAAACAGTCCTATTACTTCCCACTTTCTATTCAGGTAGGGGAGGAAAACAAACAAACAAAAAATATAGATAGATATAAAAAGCCCTTTTCAGAAAGCTTAGGATTTAAACTTTGGTGGGATCTCCTTCACAAATCTTCATGCTGATCTCCAAGGTTTTCTCCCACCCTTTTATTCAGCACTTTAAAAAAAAAAGAAAGTTATGTAAAAAGTTATTTCCCTTTGAGCGCTCTCCAGTTCTGAACATGAGAAACTTCATCTACTATCAAGGCGCGTGTCTTGTCTTCAAGAGTCACATGCACCGAATCTCTCGGCTTTCCTGAACCAGAGAGTCAATCAGAAACTGCAAAGACTACACCACACACCTTGTAAACGAGTGACAGACACTTCGGATCACGCAGCATTTTCCTGCGGCAGAAACGCCATCAAACTAAAGCCCAGCACCTGCCACCTACTGTATTTTAAAACCCTTTGAAAAGATAAAGGCAGCTCCAGAGTGAGAAGCTACTCCTAACTTCCTCCTGTAGTAACGAAGTCTCTTCCATCCAGCACGTTTCATTAACCACTTCTGATACTAACTTATCTAACGGACAGCAATAATAACAAAGAATCGAGCAAGTTATTGCTCAGTTGAAGTCACTGACTCCACTACACTGAGTAGGTGGAAAGCGCATTATATACGTGGGTGATGACCCTTGAAATTAAGATTACTAAATACGCCACAGTGATGCATGAGGCTGTCTAAATACACTCTAACGGGAGGGCTACCCAAGTGGTAAAACAAGCTAGGAGATCAAACGAGCCCCTTGTTTCTTACTTACGAGCTAGGAAATATCGCTGTTCTATTGAAATGACACCGAGAATGACGGCGGAGGAACGTAGCGTTGCTCAACAGAACTAATAGGAGCTCTAGGGTGAATTAAAGCCCTGCATTAAAACAACTCCTTAAAAACTAAACTTCGCTTAATGCAGGTCATACCGTGATTTATGAGCCGTACACAAACGCGGCGAGTTGAAGAATAACTTAAGAGCAGAAAAAGCAAAAAAAACCCCCACTTTATATCAACCGCTGTTATTAATAACAGCGATTGAGGAGCTCATAAAGCGGAAACATTTGCAAGTTCATCGTGACATCAGCCTGACAAGCAGTTCCACACAGCACAGCTGTATCAGGTCACATCAGCAATACTAAGAAAACATCATCACCCCCTTCTATCGAGTTTTCAACAGAAAGGAAGAGAAAACAACAAAAGAGTTACCTAGATGGGGTTTAGCAGCCATACAACCACGCACCAGCTCAAGCAGCATTACAGCCAGGCAGACAAATAAAAGTTGAGGCAAAAACTCCACTCCTCCTAATGAAAACCAGCGCCCGGCATCAACCTTTGGCTAACCAAAGAAACGTGTCAAAAAAAAAAAACAAACAAAAATCCCACATCCTCCTCATTTTCCAGCCGTCTTCTCTGGCTGCTCACCCTCCCCCTTCCCGGGGACACCCAGCTCGGGCAGGTTCATTTGTTGGCCCCCAACTTTCTCTGTGCAGCTGGAAGGCAGGCCAAACACGCAGGCGTTACGGCTCTGCCCGGCCCCCCGCCCGGGACCGCGGAACACCGCGGGGGCACCGCGGAGGCAGCGCTCCCGCCAAGCTTCGCACCTACCTGCGGCTCGGCGGGTTCGGCGGGTTTCACCAGGTGCTTCTCCTTGTAGAGAGCCCAGAGGCCGATGTCGGGCAGGAAAATCAGAGCCGCGGTGAAAAGCAGCGTCATTTGCAGAAACCTCTTCTGTTTCCTCTTCATGGCCAA
>VWZK01007660.1:27714-90162 GCA_013396935.1 Baryphthengus martii | reverse complement strand
GGAAGGCTCCCCTCGCAGCGCCGCCGTGCCCCAGGGCAGCCCTCCCTGCAGCCCCTCGCCCGGCGGGGGCTGAGCTCACTCCCCGGCTCCGGGAGCGGCGCGGAGGGAAGGGGACCGTTCGAAGCGATGTCGCTCCCGCTGCCGGCTCTACCCTGCTTGTTGCGTCCGAACCCTTCGGGCTTCTGGGCTGGGTTCAGCTGCTCCTTCTGACCGCCTGGTGCAACTGCCCCTTCTTCTCCAACTCCTCTCTGCAAAAGAGGAGAACGCTTCGGTTAAGCTTATTAGGCTCTAGTGCCCTTTCAGCTTTGTCACAGCAGTGGGGAAATGGGTGACCAACCTTGTAAGGATGAATACTGAAAAATAAAGGTTTATTTGGTTTTGGTTTTTTTTTCTGCCTTGCGTATAAAAAACTACCGCTTCAACTGCACTCCCTATTTCTGTCGGTGACTAAAACATTTCTGAAGGTTAAGGTCTAAATCCTACAGTGAGAATCCTCTTTCTTTTTGACAGGGTGCTAGGCCATCTCCTTTAAACTTTTTACTTAAAAGGTTGGACCAGATGATCCTTGAGGCCCCTTCCAACCTGGCATTCTATGATTTCTTCTGTAACCCAAGAGCGTCTCTGCAAACGATGAAAAGTAGTCCTGTCCTTTTTCATAGCTGAGGTCGATCTTGTCCATCGACACAACTATCTTGTGCAGAAAGCATTTCCTACACAGGCACAAAACAGCAAAAGAGGCAGCTCATGTTTATTTTCAGAAGAGTAGCTGGAGATAAAGGAAAGCTTGTGGGAGGAACAGAACTCTGAACGCTGAAGGTGGGGTGGGAGGGAACAGCATAATGCTCTTCAGCTAAAAGTAGGACTGGAAGGGACCTCACAAGGTCAGCTCCTCCACAGCTCTGCCCCAAGGCATGATCAGCCACATCTATGTCACTCTTGACAAGTGTTTTTCTAACCCATTCTGAAGTCCTGCAGCGATAGCACCGCTCCAGCCTCCTCAGGCAATCTGTTCCGACTTGTAGTTACAAACTTCTCCTTCACGTTTAACTTGAATCTTCCCGGTGTTTTCAGAATGTGACATTACCCACCGAAGAGACAGCGAGCAGAGTACTGCCTTCAGTCTTTACGCAGTTAAAGCCCGCTTCCAGCTGCTGTTCCACAGCCATTCCAGGAAGATCCCAACAGCTGATGTGTGTCTCTGCTTTCATCAGGACTGCCTTCCACTGGTTTGTGTCCTCCTTGAAGTGTAGCATCCAGAGCTAGATTTAAGATGCTACCTGGGTCCTTGGAAGTGTTTGTAAGAAAAGGGGGTAGGTGTGCATGTGTCACAGCGTATATACTCCTTTTTTTCCCATGCTTCCATGTGGAATCCAAGCTTTGGTTGTAACAGCAGTAGGCTGTTAACTAATAACCACTTTGTGATACAATTTAAGCTCCGGTTGGTTTCATTTCCCTCAAATTAACTACCACCTAACTCATGACTTCTATTTGTATCCCTAAGGCTGAGTACTTTGCACAGTCTCTAAGGAATATCCTAACCATTTTCCGGAATATTCACCCAGTTTGTCAAAATCACTTTGAATTGAAGCCTGTCTTCCACTGTCACCTACAAATTTAATAAACAATTTCTATTCTGTCACCCAGCCTGTTAGCAAGAACTTCAGCGTGGACACGATCCTTGCAGAGCTCTACAAACTGTATCCCCCCACATTTGAAAGTAATACATTTTTTGAAAGCTCTTTGTAGTTTCCAGACATTTTTGCACTCAACCTGAGCGTTGCAAGACCTACAGAAACTACCCTTCCTTAGAAGAGCATCCTGTGCAAGGCTTTGCTCTGTTGTCTTAGTGACAAAGGACGTAACTAATTTGGGGGTTTTTTTCAGCCCCTGCCAGGCTATAAGGATGTCATAGAACATCACTAAAAAGCCTACACAAGCAGTTACACCAAGAATACCAAGAAACTACTCAGTTCAACCAAATTCAGGTAAAATTCCTGTTTGTATTTCAAGAGCAGATTAAAAATATTCACAAAACCAAAGGGCATTGGTCTTGTCAGAAATTCCACTTACTACTTCAGCTCGGCATCCAGGGTTAGGAAACTTACCCAGCATAAAGAAGATTTTGATTCAGTTGCCTTTTCGGCTGAAGGGATTCAGCCCTGATGTTCTTCCACTCAGCGTGAGAAGCACAATAGCTAGAACCATCCTAAATATAGAAAGGATTGCTATTAAATCATATAATAATTGTACAGAAAAAGTAGGACTTCTGGCAGGAAAGATTTAGGAGATGTTGCATATTGGAATTTCACAGCATGCCAGTCAAGTCCCTCCCCAGAGGCTGAAGTGAATGCAGACGGTCACTCTCAGGAGATGAAATTCGGTCTAATTTCCTGAATCCTGACAATGAATTTGTAGTAAAGGTCATAGCCCATAACTGACAACTTCAGGTCTGCTTTTAAAGAATAAAGGCACATTTTTCAGCAAATCACTTACTTTCTCACAATCATGGCACCTAGCCCCAATAAAAATCGGTGAATTTTTACGATATTAAGCCACTTTAAAGGAACTAGACCACTAGAGCAGGTTGCTCAGAGCCTCCTCCAGCCTGGCCTTCAACACTTCCAGGGAGGAGGCTCCACAGCTTCTCTGGGCAGCCCCTTCCAGGGTCTCACCACCCTTACAGTGAAGAACTTCTTCCTCACCTTCAATCTAAATCTACCTTCATGAACAAAATACATTCACACTTTAAAATATTTGCTGTTTGAAATCTCAAGGCCTGTATGAAACAGAATGAGAGAAGTGCATTCTGAAACCGTGTAGGCAATTCAGTGTGTATTGGGCACATATTTTCATTTCCACTCCCACATATCCCCCTAAGCCAAAAGTTCCACCAAGTCTTCTGATAGAACCTGGGAGAGAAAATCAGAGAAGAGTGTAAAACACACTAGCAGGGATGAGACAACTGCGAGAAGCGGTTTCAGGCACCCATTTCAAACCTAGAGGCCAAACTCAGCCTGAAAAATAAAATTTCTGAACTCACAGTTTTATGTATAGAATTACTCAAGAGAGACTCCAGCTCCTGGCTAACCAATACTCTTGGTACAGGAAAACCACTCTTCAGTCTATCTATTGCAGGAGCCAAACTCTGCACTCGCAGCCAAGATAAAATACCCACCTTCGAGTTTACAAACAGCAGAGGCTGATGTGCTCTAAACACAGACTGTATCTAGTAACTGGATAATTAACCATCTGCAATGCTGCCATGTAACAGAGGGAATAAAGGTAACGGAACGTGAGTTTGCTTTGATTACTGTACTCACCTCCAGGTAACTCAGGATGTAAAATGACCAGGTCTGTTCCCATCTTCTGTTTCCATTTGCTTAGCTAAAGATAACACACAGTGCTGCAAACCGCTCTCGAAGGCAGAAACTGGGGCAAAGGGATCTTTCCTTCCACTGGTATAACCCAGACCTGAAACGGAGTTGAAAACAGCTGGTGATTCCGGTATTTAGAGGACTGACATGCTTTTAGCATGGCTGGTTTTCATCCTCACACCTCCAAGGGTCCCCCGCAGCACCTGACACCTCCTCTCTGTATCCCTTAAGATCAACCAAAACCTCAAGGCAAAGCCATGACACTGGTAGCACACCAGAAACAGAAATTCAATGTGCTAAGAAAGGAGTCTTTTACAAAAATTCCAAATCCAAGATCCTCGGAACTCCCACAGAGAACATACATTTCCAACGTATGCGGCAGAGAAAAGTTTCAATGCGTTCACCTCAAAATCCGAAATGCTCATCTATATATAGACTCCAGCTACAAATACCTGCAGCAGGTTTTGATGGACTTTCCTTTTCTAAGTCATTTTGGCCTCCTCTGTCTCCACTTTTGTCAACAAGTTTCAAAATCATCGTCTTCTATTTGTACTGCTGCTAATTGTGGAAATATTTTATTTTTTTTTTTGTAAATCTAACTCATCGGGTTTTGTTTTAGAATCAAACTCATGTTCTCAAAGTTAACTTGAGAATTTTGTCTGAAAGGGAAAGCTGGAAGCTCTCCTACTCATTTAGGAAATACAGAAATTCAGTCCCCAGAGAGATGCTCAAGAGAAATTTCTTTCATTTATTTCTTCTATCCAAGATCCTGACTTTTTAAAGTTATTAGGTCTGACAATATCGCATGGACCTAGAAAACTTACTAGAGAATCATTCTACAAACATTTATTGAAACTGAAGTAGTTATATATCTGAAGACCTCCTCTTTTTAGATGGTGGAGGTCTCCTAGTCATAATACACTTAAAGATCCATTACCTTAAATAAAAAGTTTAATAGCAATCAAAAGAACTAAACCAAATGAAAAGTTCTGGCAGGGGCCAGGGCGGGGGGGGGCATATCCCTCCAAAATCCTTAGCATTTAGAAAATAATGTCATTCCTATTCCAGAATTATAAAATTGGGTTTAAATTCCAAAGAAAAAAAAAGCTATTGCTCCAGAAAAAGTCACGGCATTTAGATGAGCAAAGCTAACGCCGTACATTATTTCCACTTTCAAATCTCTATTCTGTTTGACTAGCTGGATGATGGATGATTGCTTCTTCCTCCTTGCTGTGCTACCACAAACTCCAGAAAGCAAACAAAAATGCTGATGGATCAGACTTCTTGCCGGTTACCTCACAAGCTGCAGATTCACTACCGCACAAAAGAAATCACTGAGATGTAAGAGCAATCAGAAAAAGTTTATTTTGGGAGAGAAAAATCAGGACAATGTCAAATATTTCTAAATAGCTTAGTAATCGTAAAACACTGGTGTCAGGAAAAAAATAGTTGCTCATTCTTCCTTTCACAAAAATCCACAGTAATTTGGACCTAAATATGGTGCGGGAACATGGCATGGAAAAAAGTTATCTTCTTTTAGATTCTCTTTTCCCAACAAAAAGAAGGAATGTATTAGCTTTACAAGAACAGAGGAAACTCTACTCTGTGTTAGCTAGGAAAAGCATTCAGCTTTTTTTTTTTTTTTTTTTTTTTGAAGATCAGCATTCCTTTTAGGTCTTCTCTCTGGCCTGTTTCAGAAAGCTCACAATATATTTTCCAAGTACCTAGTAAGGTCTCACATCAACATTACTCTTTTCTCATCCAAGAGTTTCCTTTGTCTGATAACATATAATACGCACTCTTATCCCACAACCTGATCCAGGTTGAATCTAAAATAACATTATATTACTGAAAATAAACCAGGACATTCTGCAAAACTTCCTTCAACAAGATTGAAAGTCTCCTCTCACCAAATCTGTCAAATGTGCAAAATATATCCAAAGGTAGCAGATGTCACCTTCAGTTCTGATTCCTCACCAGTGGCATCGCCAGCAAATTTTGGAGATGTCCACAGCGATAAACAGCAGAGGAGAATGGGATAGAAGGAGCTCCACATTATTCACTTCCTCATTTGCCTCCAGTTTTGGGTTGCTCCAAACAGTTCTTTCCAAGCCTAAACCCAGGTTCAACCCTGGGAATCATTTATTTCAGTTAACCCCAGCAAAAGGATGAATGCATGACTGGGATGACACCACAAATGCTATCCCTGTCATCCTCCATGCACTCCTGGCCAGCTGAGCACCACACGCCTCAAAATCTCACCGTGCCTTCCTGAAATTCTCCAGGGTACGTTACACTACGAAGAGTTCAAGGCTAATAATGGGCATTATTTCCTTAAGTGACCATTAAGTTCTGTGGCAAATTTCTAATATAAATATAATCCATGAAGCAAGTAACACATTTGTACTATGTTACTGCTCTGATTTCTCTCCTTTGCTGTAGTTATCATAGAAGGCAAGATGATGGAGATATATCTATATCTATATATTCTGGGGTGCAACCCAGCAATTACCTAACCTGGGTTCTAATGACTGTGTATTGCTCCATCATTAAGGAGAAAATGTCATTATATTTAAAATTATAATCACCAACTCCAGTGATTTCTGATGAGCGGTAGGAATGTGATTTGCAATAGTGATTCCAGCGTATTTACCTAAGAAAATAAATGCTGCAAGAAACAAGGCTCAAGATAAATATTTTATATGAGAAAATATTTTTTTCTAAAGGGTATGAGTAAGAGGTTTTTCTTTTTTTTACTGATCAGATATTTGACATTTTACAGGCAGAGATAAACCAACTAAAGCTAAAATACTAAAGATTAGAATGACACTCAGAAATAACCAGTAGTTACTGGCAGGTTGATCTACACTCTTACTGACCAGATATTTAGCATTTTCCATGGGAGTTGCTATCCACATTTCAAAATAGCCATCGTGAGGACTGGAATTTTTTGGGGGGGCTATTAAAATTGTGACATCAAAAGTTGTCTTTGTAGTCTCAGACTTCACTCGGGCTCACGGGATATTCAACTGCAGTAGGACACAGAATACATTATGGGATCAAATATAAGAAATACTGAATATTATGAAGGAAATACAGATAAAACTAACCAAAGGGTTTCATCAAAAGCATATTAAAATGTTTGAGCTAAAATCTCTAATTTCAATGAGTTTCATATTAGCACAAGGGTGAGAAAATGAAGTATTTATGGCTCTCAGATGTAAAAAAAAAATAAAAAAATGTTCCATCAATCTAAGTGACCCTGAGTGTGAAGAAGCTGAGGGGTTTTTGGTTTTGTTTTTCGTTTCTCCCCATACCTTGAGTATTTACTCAAGATAATACGATTTACAAGATAATATATATATAAAAATAAATAAAGTATTTACAAGATAATAACCCTGAGGGAACTGAGGGCAGTGACAATTTTAACTAACATGTGGACACCTCCCTGAGCAGATGGTTATCCCTTCATTCATGAGAGCTAGCAACTTCTGGTCTTAAAACACCCACAAACCCATTTTTGTTTTTCAAAATCTCCAGCTTACTCTATGTTTTGAGATCTTATTTTGCCTCCAAACACTCAGAAGCAGCACCAAGTGCTGGAACTGCAGTAACTTAACTTGAGAGCTGATAGTCCTTTGAAAAAAAACCCACTGAAATGTATGTGAGGAAAGCCAATAACATCCTCAGCTGCTCTAATGTGAATCAATAAGCATTCTGTCCTGTCCTTCCACTCTTTTTTTTTCTCTTGAACACGTATCTGGCTTGAAATGTTTCCTTAAAATGAGACCAAGAGCTGCTTCATTTTAGCTACAGCAATGTGGAGTAAATGAGAGGTGAATCAGGCTACAGGCAATAAAATAGTGCTTGTTCCTCTCACAAACTTTTTTAAAAAAAAAAAAATCTGACTTTCTGCAACAGAAATGTTATTCCATGGCAATGCCCAATCTTAGAAAATACAACTTAGAATTGCCCCCTTATTATTTAGAGGAAACATTCTTTGTAACTAAGGTACGGAGGGCTTTCCACACCTTGGGGAGATCATTTTAATCACTTAATACGCTATCAAGAGGATCATTCCATGTTCAAGGATAAAAAATAGCTAAGAATAGAGCCAAATGGATTTTTCAGCAGCTTTCATCCTGAAGTTAATGATGAATTTAAGAATAACGAATGTTAAGAGCTCTTTATGAAGTAGTTAATGAAGTCTGTCAAGTAGTAAATCCTGAGTTCGCTCGAAGTTTTTCCAGGTACATGCATCTGCAATGTTATATCTACTAGAAGGGAGGAAAAAAATTAGGAATGAGCTTTCTGCTGTAATTATAGATTCTACTCAAGGAAACAAAAATCAGAATTTGAATTGATGTGGAAGCAAACGGATTCCTTAAAAACCTACACAATAACAACAAAACCCTAAAAAAAACAAACGAAAAAACACGAACACTGTAAGGAAACTTTTAAAATTTGAAATAGCAACCCCCCCCTACAATCTTTTTAAACAAAGTTGAAAGAAAGTGCTCCATTTCCATGTATAGAAGGGCTTTCGTTTAGCCCAAAATTAATTTTCTCTTAAGCTTTTTTTCTTGTGTCCATCAGAAAGGCCACCAACCTTCTCTTTCTCACCTGTGTTTGCCATACACACGCTTAGCTGAGCAGTATTTTTCACTTACATCCTTCCTGTGCTTTAAATGACCTCGCCACATCGCGACTGCAGATGGATAACATCAGAGCTAATTCAGCTGACACACGTTCCTGACCTGAAGAGCAGAAGAGAGTCATGTGAAAACACACGATACAAAGCACTTCTCAAGACAGGGAGTCACTACAGTTTGAACACCTTAGCAAGAGGCAGGGATTGTGAAGTTTCTGATCTAACCTTCAAGCTCCTGTTCTCAAGACCTCACACCCGAGTTACATGCTTTCCAGCCTTCGGGAAGCCACCAGAGCAATTCTCATTAATGGTATTAAACTTCATTGACATGTTTCAAGCTTTTCCACATCAGTTGGCATCCAAGGGTAAGACTGAAGACAGAATCGGCCTATATTCATAGTAAATATCACATCTCAGGCTACTGCAGTATCATGGCATCTTAGGCTACTTCACAATGAAATGCCCCTTTTCAGGTGACATTTCTGCAGAAGAACAAGTTAAATTTTCCTCTCCTCTTTCTTTCAGGTCTCATACCGCGGCGTTCTGCTTGCAGAGAACTTCCTTGCCAAGAGAGCGCTCCCCATCTGTCATTCACTTCTCCATGTTCCTCGGTGGAGTTAAAAAGCCTGACAGTTCCCATGAATAACAGTGACACATATTCTTATATCTCGGAAAGAGGCATGAGTTTTGTTGATGAAAAAGAGGGAGGGGGGAACTCCACGGTGTTTAAAGAGTTTTTTGATCACTGCTTATGTCTGGGTTTGGGTGAAGATGGAACTGCCATTGTGTGTGGGTCAACCACCCCGTTGTTTGCACATCTTCTTGAAAAGCATCCTACAAATCACAGCAGGGAAGCATGTTTTGGAGGAGATGCTCACAGGCGGCACATAGAAAACATGCTTTTACTGCTATCAGTGGTTTTCATGGTAGGTTTAGCAAACATAATTGCATAAATACAGTAATAGAGGCATATCTAGACTAAATTTTCAGAAAGATTGCACCTATCTCTTTGGTAATAGGTTTATTTTGTTGATGTGGAAGAAAATGGGAAAAAATTCTCAAGATGGAAAAGGGCCTCAGCCAAGCTTACCTAGTTTTTGTGATCAATAACGCAGCACTACGTCAGTCTGCAGTCAGCCTCACGTCAGTCAAAACATTCTTCCCAGTCAAGCTAATTCAAATTTCAGTCTGAAAAATTTCCTCTGGTCTCTTGAGGTTCTGTACAGAGAAAAAAAGTTAAGCCATATCCCATATTAAATATTTTTATGAAACAAAAAAGAGATGCCATCTGCATATAGACTTGTATTTCTAAGCACTTTTCATTACTGGCATGAGTGATTTGGTGCTTTGTTTTCCCTTCAGCTCCACTCTTGAACTTCTGACTGTACTCAATCAAGTTGACTGAGAAATATACTTTTGTCTTTAGGGAGTATATGCTATTTCAGATTAGAATTTAGATATGTATTACTTTTTTTAAAAAAAATAATTAAAAAAAATCTATTTTCACTGTGTAAAATACAGCTCTTGTAGAGTCTGGTCAAGCATTGGCCTTGGGGAAAAATGCTATTGAATATCATGTTAGTGATCTTGACACAAAAGGAGGTATATGTTAATGACATTTTGAGAGTCATCAGCAATAAAGGAGAAGATTAGAATGTTATATAGGAAGAGCTAGATGACCTTGAGGGCCAGAATAATAAAAGCAAAACTGAGTTCCATACAGTTTGCAGCGAGATCATATGCAAAAAGTCCAGGAAAAAAAGGAAAAATAGTGAAAATTTGGAATGAAATTTTAACTAGTAATTCAAAAATCCATCAAATATTAGGAGAAAGCAACTTAATTTATTTTAAAGGTTATGATTAGGAAAGTGCCTTGTGGCTAGGTGCAGCAGCAGATACCTCAACTTGATAGACCCAGGGGTCCCTTGCACCCTGAGGAGCTCAACTGACTTGTTTAATCCATTTAATGAATGTTGCTCCTTCCTCCTTTCTGAATGAATACTATGAAGAAGTCTGAAACTCTTCAAAAATTGTGTATTCCCCTTCTGTGTAAGGACCAGGGGCGTTGTCTTACCTGGTTTTCCAATTGCCTATTCCTTTCAAGAATAAGTAAATTCAAAACAGGATCCTTTTGAAAATGCTCACAATTCAAACTGCTGATGCCTTAGTCTCTTTGACAAGTCAGCTGCTGAAGGAAAAGAAGAGCAGATGAAGCAGGCAATGCATAGAAAGAGAAATATTGTTTCTGTCCACTGGAACCTTATTGCAGACAAGCTGGAATTGGGTCAGTGTTCTTTTTAAGGGAAGCACTAAAACAGCTTCTCTGTATTGGGTTACCCACTGTGCACTGAGCCACATCAACCAACTAGTTTTTCTTTAGCTGATTCATCACAAAGGGCCAAACATGGAAGACAAAATAGGTCTTAAGATTTTGCTGCTGTTACTTGCTTATTTTTGAAGGGACCAAGCTGTGTACGCAGCCTGAGTAGTTTTGCTCGGTGTGACTGTACAAGGACATTGACAGTACGTTGAAAAATGTCAAAGTTCCTCAGTGTACCTCATGAGAAGTTCAAATACATGAAAATTCTACTTTTGTGGAGAATACAGCTCATAAAGTTCTTGGTTTAGCAAGGTATCAGATACTTCTCCTTCCCAGCATACCCATAATACCTGATATTAAGCATGACCAAAGCTCCACAGAAGTTCACCAAAATTTTACATGGCAGTAAGTTTCAGAAACTTCTGCATGGGAAAGCCTACCTTAAGAAATAAAGAAGGTGCCTGAAGAAAGGCAGGATTAGGCTTTGCACACATTTCTTTTATTTATTAATGTGGCTCAGTCGCAGGTTGTTTAAAATCCTGAAAGATGAAAATTCATAAAGTGGCTCCTTCATAAGTTGCCAGTATTTTGGATCAGAAAAATCTGTTTCGAAAGATGGTCACCCTGGGCAGGGTTGGTTACTCATCCTCCTTGATTAATCCACACATAGCAATCTGTATCGAATGGGAGGACTGAGGAATCTTCCCGATACACACAAAACATGTCTTAAAAGTAAAACCTGCTATTTCAACTACGCGTGTCTAAAACACAGTGACTTTAGCAATGTGAACTGTGCTATGTCCTTATTTGAGGCAATTTTAGGAGGTATTACATGACGTGTGTGCTCATTTTGTTACATTTCAAACTGCCTTTAGCTTGTTTTCTAAACATTTTGTTCTTAGAGGTGTGTAAGGAAGAAGTTGTCAAAGAGCAGGAAAACTTAAGAGCTGGAAATGACAGTATGAAACACAAAATAAATGGCTTATTATAGTTTTCAAGATAGAAACAACATTGAAAAGCTTCACCAAAGCAGATCAAAATTCTACAGATTTGACATATGTACTGAGAAGGCACATTTTTTATGACTACCAAAAGTTCATAAGCATAGGAAAAAGATGAGGAAGGTAAAGAACTTCAGGAAGGTAAAGAGCTGCTTGATGAAGAGAAATGTACTAATCCAGCTTCTTCGCTGAGAATTTGAAAGAGTTTTTTTGGTCATGTTTGCATTTCTAAATAGTCTCAAAAAATGCATTAACTTGCACACTACAATGATTGGTTTTGATAGCTTAGCAATCTTCCTACTCTTCCAAACTATTTCTTGAGAAAACATCAGAGGCTTTTAAAATGTCTTCTGACTGAAGTTATCCTCCAAATAGGGAGGCTAGAGATAAGAACACAGAGGTATTTAAGTCTAAGATTTCAGAGTGCCAACAGTGCAGTTGCAGTTACAATTGGTAGCTCCACGGTGGAGCCAAAAGCATGAGCTTTACGCTCACTGCCAGAGAGAGAATCAGAAACGGAACGTTAAGCGCGAGAGCATCCAGCTTCCTACAGGAACGCTTTGTTCCGACATCCCTCACATAGCAGTGATTTCTTACACCCACCTGCAATTGAAGAAGTGTTTCCAGAAGTTTATTTCATTCCTTGAAATCACTAGTGGTTTATGTCGAGTGCCAGCCATGAAGTTTCCTTGCTGCCGAATGGAGATGGTATCAGAGGTATACCACAGCCAGGGGGGGAAAATTCCCATTTCAGAAAGGAAACCCTACATGCAAAACCACCCCACAAAGATTTCAGGCTACAATCAAGTGTCCTGGGCACAGTCAGCACCTTTGATTTTAGATAAATACTTTTATATGCCAACAAAGAGCATCACTCAGCATAAAAGGTCTTAACTACAGTGCATAGATCAGTCCTTTGTTAAAGCATCACTCCAAAATTAGCTTCGTAAAGCAAAGACTATCCTTCCCTATTCACAAGCACATTTTAAAATACAAAGCACCATATACCTCAGGTTTTTGTGAAGCCTTAATCTCCTTTCCAAAAGTGAAAGCATTTTTTAAAGCATTTTTTGTTAAGCATTCTAAATGTTCACGCTCAGCTACACATTACAAGAAGCAGAGTCAAAAACAATGATGTAAAATAAGAGCGATTCTAGGGGTGTTTTTTAGTAGGTGTGTGCTGCTTTTTTATTAAATAGAAAAAATAATTTAAAAATGAGCATAAAAAAATAAAAGTCTCCTAAACCAACAGCCTTGAGAGAGGGGGCTTCTTACTATAGCATGTTGCAGTAGAATTTTATTGGCTTGTCAGCCTTCACTTTGAAACTTAAAAATCACGTTGTCAGAAGAACTCACATCTAATTGCAGTGAGTTGTTTCTCTTTGAGTTGAGGGCCCCAGCTTTCAGTTCCTAGTTACAGCTGGAGGAGATTCCTTTCAAGTTGCCCAAGTTTTGCCTGGCTGATGTAAAGAATTCACAGCATCCTCCCAGGTTCCTACGGTATTTTCACTCAGGACCAACACACCAGGAAAGAAATTTCCTCCTCATTTAAGAGCGGGAACACGACGTCACTTCTGCAAATTTCTGGAGGCATAATTTTCAGGCCTGTGCCCTTTTAAAACACTTATAAAGGCAAATGAGCTACCAAAAAAATGTGTTAAGTGTTCATTTGTGCGTACGAGAGTCATTCAGCGTATTAGCAATCAGGGGGATTATTACAGTTTGGGCAACTGGCTCACATGTCCTGTACTCATTTTAGAAGGGGTGCTTTCTTTTCAGAGGGTAGATAATAGCAAATACCAGCAGAGCACATTTTAATACATGGCTGTTGGCCTGTCATTCTCAATCCACCTTCATTTCTTTTAACCATTCCTTTAAACACAAGGGAAAAGGAGCTATTGAAATATACATTGTGAGTCAGAAGTGAATTTCCATTTGTCTTAATGTGAGAGGTTAAGTAAGCTCTGGAGTAAGAATCAATCTCGAGAAGTAGTGTTTGAACTAAAATATACCTTTCTAATTTGTCAGCTCTTCAGTTAAGAGGTGTATCTGCTTACAGGGCATTTCAGAGACTGGAAAAAAAGAGCCTCCAGCATTCCTACAGCTAGGGTGTAGAGTGATGGTTCCCAGTATTAAGTACAAGATATTGTGCCATTTGCCTGGAGCAAAGGTAAAAATGTGAATTGCATGGAATTATAAAATTAGAAACTGCTTCTAAGGACATTCTTTGCCATCAGAGACTTACTTCAAGAGAGGAAGATTTCAGGGTATTAGCAAAGTTCTAGAGCTGTTCTTGCAGCACAGTCTGAGTGCCGCAGACATACTACTATTTGCATAGCTAGTGCAAAGTGCAAGATTTATTTTTGCAAAATAGAGCCCAGCGTCCCCAGAAAGGAGGAGGCTGGACAATGAGAACAGGCTGCCTCTTCACTGATGGTAATAACGAGCTAATGATCTCCGGGACTCCCTGGACAGCAAGAAGGCTGGTGCAGTAGCAACAGGGAGAAAAGGCTGCTGAGATGACAACTGTCATGCAAACTCCTACTCCTCCAGTGTGAACAACTTCAGCTGAGCTGACAAGGAAGATAAAACTGCTTCTACAACCAATGCCAGTTGTTTTGCGAAGGAAAAGAATTGTTAGGACTCAGGAGAAGAGCAAAGGAATTGCCTGAAACAAGTCAGATTATTCAATGTTAAAAAGTCACCAATAAGCTGCTTATTAAGATAAAGAAGGTCCAAAAAATGGGGGGGGGGGAGAAAAGATGGAGGAGTCCTATATATACTCAGTCTCTACACTTCAGATCTGTAAATAAATCAAGTGCTAATAATGCAGAACCTTAATGCATGTGGATCACTAATAAATTATTTTTTATAAAAAAGAAACGCTGGTAATTAAGAAAAAAAATACAAATATGACATATATAAAGAATAAAAAAGTAAAAAATAGAATAAGCTGCTTACAAAAAGAAAGAAGATCAAAAAAAGGTAGAAAAAAGATGGAAGAGTCATACATATACACACTCAGTCTCTATACTTCAACTCTGTGCAGAACCTTAATGCATGTGGATCACTAATAATTTTTTTTTCAAAAAGTAAGAAGCTGTGGTAATTAAGAGAGATCATACAAATATGATAAAAAGTAAAAAGTAAAATAAAGAAAATAAGCTGCTTCCCAAGATAAAGAAAGTCAAAAAAAGAGAAGAAAAAAGATGATAGAATCATAGAAGAATTAAGGCACTCACAAAAAGACCTCTAGGATGATCATGTCCAACCTCAATGGCTCCATGATCACTAGACCATGCCCTGAAATGCCCTATCCAATGGCCCTTTGAACACCTCCAGGGAGGAGTCTCATATATATTCAGTCTCTATACTTCAAATCTGTAACTCAATCAAGTACTAATAATCCATGTGGATCACTAACAAATGATTTATTTTTTTTTAAGTAAGAAACTGTGGTAATTAAAGATCATACAAGTATTTTAAAGCAGTTATTTAAAAAAAAAAAAACAAATCCCACAACATTAAGACAAGGTCATTCTTAAGTATTTTTCAAACTTGAATAAAGAAAACCTGGATTTTGGGGCAATACAGTTTGATGAAAGCAAGAGGACACCAACCAGTAGGGGAATAGCAACGTTAAATGAAGATGATAACTTCCAGGCTCAAATGATACTGCTTTTAATTGCAATTCTAATTTAATTTGGATGCCATTATGGTGAATGAAGAACTGGGCATGGCTTCAGAACCTACAGACCAGTAGCAATAATGCGGTTCTGATTTCTTCACGAAAAAATGCAAATCCTTTTAAAACAAAGAACTTAGTCAGGCCACTAAGTATTGTGTTAGTACATAGGTTTCCAAAGGAGTGATTTTTTTTCCCCAAAATGAAGGCCATCAGAATCAAAATGGGATAAAAAGCCCCAATATTTAAAGAGAAAGACGTCAAGGAAATTTGGAAATTCTTTAAAAAGGCGGCGGCTGCTAAAAAGAAAGAGTCAGGTGGTAAAAATTCTACTCTCAAAATGAGAATTACATCCATCTTCAAGACGAGAAGTGCATCTTGGTTCAGGGCAATGTGAGGCCAGGACTTAACAGTACAGAAAAAACAGCAAGAGGGAGGTAGAAAATTATACGAGCTTAAAATTCGTGGCACGTAGAAATCTGATACAGGAACTTGAAGGCCTCGTGGAAGCTGCATGGTAAAATGGACCTAAAGAAAGCTAAAAATGTACGCATTACCAGGTCAAGCATATTGCTGGGTAACAAAGTCACTCTTTAGGATGAGAGACCTTGCAAATGACGTTTTTTTTCCTGCTCAGCTCCCCCCAGTAGAGGTAATTCAAGTAGTGCCCAAATACATTCCCTGGAAGAAAACAAAACACTCCATGACACTTAAGAAAGGACAAGATTAAGGAGCAGGCATTGAAAGTCTAAAATCAGACCAACTCTTACCTGAAAATACCTACAAATTCAACAATCAGTCAGATTAACTATTGCAATGCCTTATTCAGCGGATGGGTGGACTCACCTGCTGCTTTTCTGGAAGACATGCTTTATCCAGGAGTATTTTCGGATTCATTACAGGGTATCTCGGCAGAAGATAAAGACCAGTGACTACAGAGCTCAGGCTAAATGCCCCAATAATACCTGCATCCAGTGAAACTTGGAATAATACCATTTCAAGAGCTTCTTCTCAGGTCGTGCTTCCTAGAGGAGATAAATCCCTGGCTGCATGCCCTGGGTCTCCTTCATGTTGTTAATCACTTGCTAATTTCCCTTAGAGAATATATTGACTAAATAGCCTCAGTCTCAGAATATTTCTTTTCACCTTTATATTTCTATCAAGCATCTGTAACTTTTCTCTGTGCTGGGAAAAGAAAATAACTTTGCTTCCCTTAATATTTCCACGTTCCCATTGTCTCCTCATTTTCTCAAACTCGAAGTAGTAAAATGATGCTTTGGAGAGAAACTCCAACTTTGTAGAAGGCTTTTAAAATCCTTCCTCCACAGTAACTGGGAAATCGCATTGCAGGAATTTTAGTTCTTTACAATTCTTTTTAATTCATCAGTTCTAATCAGACTCCAGAAATAGTTATTTCTATGAAAATTATATTAATTGAAAAATGAAGTTTCCTTTTCCCTACATATCTTTCTGCCTCACAGCCCTTCTAGGTTGATCAAAATGAAAAAAAAAAATGTTTATTTTCATGCAGTTTTATCTATGCTGCTGAATATAGAAATAAAGGCAGGAAATCAAATAATATTAAAAAAAGTAATCACAGTTTATGTCTAAAACACGACACTTCCATCTGGAAAAACACTACATCATGAGCTGATAATGTTGAAATAAATTAAAGGATAATTCTTGGCAAAAAAGCCCAAGGCATCTGATGATCTAGCGTGAAGTTGGGAGAAGCAGCCCCTTATTTAAGAAAACCATCATGGTGGGGGGATCTAATGGGTCACCTGCCTTAATATATTTTGAACTTCAAAGCACAGGCTTTGTGCAAGCTGTACCAGGAATTTAGAAACCAGCCATCAAGGCAGGAAAGAAACTAAAGAGGAAATTACAACAATAGTAAAAGTAATAAGAACTCTTCAATATTATACATTTCCTATTATAAATTTCTGTGTGATGACCAGTATCCAGACCTGACTGGGACTCAGGCTTCCTGACGCTCCCTTTGACAACCAAACAACAGGCGGACCTATAAAATTAGGTAAAGCAGGGACATCTGTTAGTTATAAGCATAACTCCATCTCAGTTACTCATGCAATCTATAAATCGTCTTTCTATCCAGCCCTTCGAGGCACAAAACATTTGTTTGCTGCTGCTTTGGCCTTCACTCAAATTTAAACTCTCCTTCAGGGCTATCAGAGGAGCTGCCCAGAAGCAGCTCAACGGAGCTTGAAATGCAGCAGGTGCTGAATGGCTGCTCTCCCTTGCCAGTAGCTGCAGCATGGAGCAAACTTGCCTTTAGTGGCTTCGTAAGGCAGTGAATCTGCCCTAGGGTTTGGTTTTTTCCCTCCCCCAGCCTCAGGCAAGCTGCTGATCCTTTAAGATTTAAGCTTATTGGAAGCTGGAAGCGCATCGCGCTGCAGCGACCTGTAGCTTTCCGAGAAGAGGCAGCTGGAAAGTGGGCTCAGAAACCTGCCTCAAATTTCATCTCAATAAATTGCATTTCATCTGCCTGATATAGAAGATCTTAGTTAAAAACACATCCACAGGCTTGGGAGTAAAAGAGGGATGAAAGATTGACCAGGCTCAGCAGCTGCTTGCAAAAAAAAAAAAAGTTTTCTGTAGATAATAAATGTAGATAAATTATCTACGGATAATTCTGTAGATACATTCTGTAGATAAATCTAAACCCTTAGGGTATATATATTACTATTTTTACATAACCTCAGAAAATAAGGTAGTACAGCCTCAGCATTCCAGCAAAGAAATTTAGGCCCTGGCTGTTAAGGTATTTCTTTCAAAGTATTTTGGGTTTTGTCCTTTATATTTGTCATTAGATTTCTTTGGGGGGGGAGACAGATAAACTAGATACCATAAAATGCATCCAGCTACTCTCTTTTTTGCTTTAAATACATGGGAATTTACAATTTATATAGACAGGAATATTTTTTAAGGGCCATTCCTGTTTGCTTACGTGCAGTCTGCTGCCAATATGAAGTAAAACTTCATCTTAAAATACCTTAAACATTTGCTCTCGATGGAAAAAAAAAACAACCCAGCAAGCAAAACCAGCAACCAGTTCTTAAAACTACCTCTTCATTTACATGCATTTGAATCAAAAATGGTTTGGGCTGGAAGGGACCTTAAAGATCATTTAGTTCCATCCTCCCTTGTCATTTGGAAAAATAATCCAAAGGATGAGCAAAATAAATCGTGGGAATTTAAAAATGGCAAACTTGACCTAAATTTCTATGTCATTTGCTGTTAAAAGCCTTGACTTGGGAAATACTTGGTGTGGATGCAAACAGCTTAATGTATGATGATACATGTAGATCTGATTTTCAGGATTGACAGGATTATTCCTATGAGTAAGCTTTAATTATAACAAAGTATAATAAAATTGTTCCATAATCTGGATGGATTCTTTCAAAGCACTGGGAAACAACAACAAAAAGCCAAAGGAAGACAGCACACCAGTAAAATACAACATCGAATTAGTCTAATACTGAAAGATTCGACCACATTTACATAGTCCAAAGTACCATTTAAAAAAAATTTAAAAAAAGAAAATATTTAGTATTCAGAAGTCACTGGCTCAACACATTTTGACCAAGTTTGAACTATTTTACCTACTTTACTTATAGAAATACTTTTATTAATGGAATTTACATTGCTTTAATTCCATAACATGATGAGCCAGTGCACTCATATGTCTCAGGGAGCATCTGAAATAGAAAACTGGTAAAGACTAGACAGGCTTCAGAAGCAAGTTTAGTCCATCTTCCTGCCAGAGGTCATTTCCAGGAGTATATTTTAATAACTATGCCCTCAGACTGGCACAGAGCCTTCTGTGTTTGCTTTTCTCATGCATCCTGGGATTGAAAGTTGTTTATAGAAAGGATAAAAACATGACACGTGGTTATAAAAAGGCATACTGTGTATATTAAGATTGATCTTTTACTTCAGTACACATATTCCTAAAACATCCTGGTTCCTTTAGGCTGAAGGGGAAAAAGAATTGTATCTTGAAGGCAAAATTCACAATGGAATCCTTTCTTTTACTACTTCTAGACCAGCTCCCTCTGGTGGATAGTGATCAAAGAATCCTAGAGTGGCTTGAGTTGGAAGGGACCTTAATGATCATCCAGTTCCAACCCCCTGCCATGGGCAGGGACACCTCCCACCAGAGCAGGTTGCTCAGAGCCTCCTCCAGCCTGGCCTTCAACACTTCCAGGGAGGAGGCTCCACAGCTTCTCTGGGCAACCCCTGCCAGGGTCTCCCCACCCTCAGAGGAAAGAACTTCTTCCTCATGGCCAATCTAACTCTCCCCTGCTCTAGTTTCAAACCATTGCCCCTCGTCCTGTCCCCACAGGCCCTTATCAAAAGTCCCTCCCCAGGTTTCCTGTAGCCCCTTCAGACCCTGGAGGCCGCCAGAAGGTCTCCCCGGAGCCTTCTCTTCTCCAGGCTGAACAGATCCCACTCCCTCAGCCTGGCCTCATTGGAAACATGCCCCAGCCCTCCCATCACCTTTGTGGCCTCCTCTGGACCTTCTCCAACAGATCCATGTCCTTCTCGACATTGAAATGCTGCTTTCTTAGAAAACATTTTATCTGCTGCAGTCCCATCCTCTCATCCCCGAGTAATGATGGTCAGCTTGGAACTCATCACTGCATAAAGTTCAGGTATTTTCTTTCCATTCCTTTACAGCACACACTCTTATTTTCATCAGCCCTTTTATCATCCAGTCACTCAGTGTTTTTTTTGTCCCTTTATAATTACTCATAGTTGGTCTTTTTTTGATTACATTCCCATAATTTTGGGTTAGCAGCAAATCATTTACTCTCCCTTACTCAACTCCCTTCCCAGGGTATTTAAGACTACATTAATCAACATGGGTTCAAACAGGGATTCCAGTGGGACTTCAATGTTGACATCCTTTCACAGAAAACCCACCTTTTTTTTTTTTTTTTCCCCTAGCTAGTAAATAGAGATTTTAATAATTAAGAACATGGAAATATCACTAGAGTTTATAGCAGTTTAGCATCCTTTATGGTTTAAATATCACCATAGTACTCAAATATTGGCAAGATTTACTCATAACAAGCATCCCTGTAAACTGTACCCATTCTGTAATTTGTGTCTTTTATATCTCAAAATAAAAAAAAGGAGCCTTTGAGGGCAAAGCTTGTGTTTTACTTCCACCATTGATAGGAATTAATTATATAATAATCACAATTCACTTTAGTTATCTCTCCTGACTCCGAGGAGCAGTTAAGTACAATTGACTATTACTTCAGAAAATACTTCCATGTTTTACTTGCATTAATAATCCCAGTGACTTCATCTGGTTCCTGTTGTGGGATTGAATGCCAAATGAGCTCATCAGGCATGCGATTAAAAATGCATATTGGGCTTTCAGTCCCACAACAGGAACCAAATGAAGTCATTTGGGTTATTAATGTAAATTAAGCATCCCACTATAGCGGCATCGCTAAGGTGAGGAAAGATCAGGAGAGGAATAATTTCTAAAACTGAAGCTTTAGCTTCACTTCAGCCCTAAAGGTTTGGAAAAGAAAGGGAAATAAAACACGGAATGACGCTGAGGACCAGAAGCAGAGACTTCATTGTGAAAACTGACACATCTGGTTTATTTTGCTTACGGAAGAGTGACAGAAATTGTGAAGAAAACCAGTAAGATGACGGAGAATGAACGCACGGAGAATGAATAAGAGCACAGCGTGCCAGTGCTAAGAGAAATGCTTCATTCTAGCCAGCACTATCGTTCAAAGGTCCCCTTTCTTCTATATTTTTGCTATTTGTAGGGAGTGTTGCTATTTCGAGAATTATTCAGAATCTTTGCCTTAACAGGATCTGATCCTGCAAAATAGGTCAAGACATCATGGATTCTCAAATCCTTCTGTATGGTGAACCCTAGAATAGACCCATCTGTTCCAGTTCTCACCTGGTTAATTTCTTCTGCTGTAGCCAGCTCTTGTTACAAGGCCTTGTACAACTTGTAGTGGGGAAAAAAATAGCAAAATAGACTTTGAGCTTGTTTGATCTCAAACCTAAGTGTCTGAGCAATTATTTCACTAGACTGCGAGGCACACCTGCGAAAAATATTTCTCACTCCTCAGAATTTTACGGTAACAATATTAACCTTGAAAATCTTGCCACTGTTTTCCAAATACATTTCTCTCCTGAACTCTGAAGCGATTTTTGAGTAAGCTGCTGATGACTTGGTTGTCCCCTGACATTCATAATATTGTTTAAGTGGCAGCTTTTTGATGAAGAAGTGACACCATCAAGTATTGTCTATAAACCATCTTTACTATCAGTGCTTCCAATAAAGGATATTTTCAAACCAGACATCGGGTAGTGACAGGACAAGGGGGAATGGATTAAAACTAGAGGAGGGGAGATTTAGAATGGACGTTAGGAAGAAGTTCTTCCCCTTGAGGGTGGTGAGACCCTGGAACGGGTTGCCCAGAGAGGTGGTGGAAGCCCCATCCCTAGGATTTTTTCAGGCCAGGCTGGATGGGACTCTGAGCAACCTGCTCTGGTGGGAGGTGTCCCTGTCCATGGCAGGGGGGTTGGAACTGGATGATCTTCAAGGTCCCTTCCAACCCTGGTGGTTCTATGATTCTAGGACAACTTCACTTGTAAACTAGGAAAAAAAAAAAATCCTGCTTTTGCTGTTATGTGACATTAATGGACTATGATTCATTGAAAGCAGTTACTCATTTCTTCTGCTCTGCAGCAAATCACTCGGGAGTGTTTGCTGCTTTTAATTTGCCAGGGTTTTGCTCTTCTACAAATCAAATTAGTAACCAAGTCTCTTGTTAGGCAGAAGCCTAACGAAACCGGAGTTCATGGGCAGTTAGGCAGAGATGCCCTAAGCTTTTGTTTCTGCCGGGCTCTGCCGCTTGCTAACAAGATGCCAACGCAGGACGAGAGCGCCTAAGGCTTCTGATGTGACACAAGTGGGAATTATTGGGGCTACAAAGCTCACTGAGCACCGAAACACTCTGCTTTACGAGCATCTTTGAATCTCAGCCACGTACTTTTATTCTTTTGACTGTTTCTTGTTACGCAGCTCTATGAAAACAGCAGCGGCACCAAAACCTTTCTTTAACAGGGATCATAAAGCACTCGTACTGATCTTGACATATTAAGCATTTCAGAAGACAAAATTTGTTTTTTTCTCTCTCACAATGATCCTGTAAATTCTTTGGAATTCAGTGGAACCACTTGAGTAGCCCTCAGTGACTAAGGCTGACCAGCATACACAGCAACTGCACGGTCTAGTACCAACTTTGCACTTCTCTAAGTGGACTCAACCTGGTTGTATTTATTATTTTTTTTCATAGAAAAGATTTGGGGTTTATTTTGTAAACTAGGTTTGTTTGTTTTTGTTTTTTTTTTGTGGTTCTTTATGTTGTGGGTTTTTTGGTAGGTTTTTTTTTTAAATTTATTTTTGTATAAAACATGCATTTATGCTGTGGAGTAAATCAGAATGCCATGATACAATTTCTGTTTCTCTTCTGTTCAATCACACTGTGCTATTCCCCAGACTTCAACTCTTCATTCTAGGACTGTGGACCAGAGAGGGAAGCTGTGTTATCGGAACAGGCCTGTGGGGAAAGGACAAGGGGCAAGGGTTTGAAACTAGAGCAGGGGAGAGTTAGATCGAACATCAGGAAGAAGTTCTTTCCTCTGAGGGTGGGGAGACCCTGGCAGGGGTTGCCCAGAGAAGCTGTGGAGCCTCCTCCCTGGAAGTGTTGAAGGCCAGGCTGGAGGAGGCTCTGAGCAACCTGCTCTGGTGGGAGGTGGCCCTGCCCATGGCAGGGGGTTGGAACTGGATGAGCTGGAAGGTCCCTTTCAACTCAAGCCATTCTAGAATTATGTGATATATGACCATCTTTTCCTTGCAGTTTCGGAGATGTGGGCTGCCAGGTTTAAACACTGGAGACCCTTCTCCACCTGAGGCATTAGGAGATTTTTCCCAGAGTGAATAAATGCAACTGTGGAGCTCCAATGACTTCTGCAGCACTGCACTCATTGAGAGACAGCAAAATCTTTTAACATGACACACTCGGTTTCCCTTTATGGATTATTAAAAGTAATTTACAGATTACGTGGACAGGCAATCCCGAGCTAGTACTTCAGTCTAGCATTTCATTGACAATGACATTTGTAGGAAGTGCCCTGGGTATGTTTGTCATTTCAGAGAAAGAAAACTCCAGTTAAGTACAAATCTAGCGCGTAGTGAGGGCACAGACTCAGCACAACAGAGACATCCCTCAGGAATTTGGGAAAATCCTTACTTCCCCCATTTATCATGAAAGCTCCTCACACCAAATTACGAAATCCACCAGAAACAAGTGACAAAAGCCTAACTTAGAACACAATTTCTAGCTGTTCTTTCTCCACATAAAAGCAATTTGCTATCCTGCAGTTTGTGGGCAAAGAGGGGCTTTTGAGAGCTAATTTTAGGTCTTGAGTACCCTAGTAATCATTATATTTTACAATATTCTCCATTATTCTCTGCAGGCAACTTTATTTTCCTCTTCTGGAACTCCACAGTTCCTCCACAGGCTATCTCTGTATCTCCTCTTCGGAAATACTTGCTTTGGTCTTTAAATATTTCTTGGTATCAGCTTGGTATCTTTCTTCCTTCCCTGTTTAAAAACAGCCTTATTTTTTTTTTTCCTTCTCCAATTTCTTATCTGTGGGCCAGATTCTCCATGGCCCTTTTGAAATGAAGGTTCCCAAAGTAATTTTGGGATCCATTTAAATAGTAAATAGAGTTCACTCTATATGAGTAAATAAGATCAGAAGTTTGACTGATCTGTTTTTAGGTCAGAAGGAAGGCTCAGTTCAAGTGGTTAATGGATATCTTGTTCCAAGAGTGGTCAATAAAACCATCACTGAGAACATAATCCCCAGTGGAGAAATGTCAGATGCCATATGATGCAAAGTATGGATTTTTGACATCATACATGACTACTACTCAAAGCAACTCAGTGCAGAACTCACAAGAAGAAAAAAAAAAAACAAATGCAGGATTAAACCAGAGCAGAAGCATCACCTTTCCTTCCAGAAATATAAAATTATTAATGATGAAAACAAAGAAAAGATCTGAGCGACGTCTCAGGTCTCAGGAAATGCCCCAGAGCTGTGACTAGTTTTACAGGCACATCCTAAGCATGGAATCTGTCAAATCAAATCTGTGTGGTCTTGCAATCCTGGGCCAAAGATTTGCAATTTCAGGGTCAATAGATCCTGTAGGTACAAAAAAAGGACGTGAAGAAAGAGCCCTTGTGGTGCCTTGATGTTCCTAGCAGAGAAGCCCAAGGAAAGCTGACACCACAGCCTTTCTCTAGAGGAGAGAAGTCCAAGGAATCATTTCAGTTAGACACACTAATAGATCATTTTCAAAACCAGATCAATGACTTGAATATTAATAAATCACACAAACCATGTGCTACTCACTCGATAGTTGAATCTGAAATTGCCAGCGGGTTACGTATGTTAGTTACCTTTGAAAAATCCACTTTACTGCCAGCGGAAAGGAAGATCTCTGGTGGAACTTCAGCTTTCTAGAGAAATCTGGGTTATTCTGCAACGACGCACAAAGAAAATGGATGAATTTTTAGTACAGACTTGAAATAATACTTTAAAAAAGAACTAGATATAGGGAAAAAAAAAAAAAGATGATGAGTCTAACCGTTGAGTGGCTCCTATATAAGAACTTACAGGTAGCTGTGTATTATCCACCTTGAAAAAGGGATCGCTTGGAGAGAATAGGTTAGGGAGCTATAGGCTTACGAAGGTTCAAAGCAGGACTTGAGCGTAACGAGGCGAGATAAAACTTATTAAAAGCCTCCTTAAACTACCACAAACCACAATGTTGTACAGAAAACTATTGGTCTTATTGCTCCTGACCTTGACATGTAAAAGCCTAAATTCTCCTTTCATAAATATGTTCTGATGGAAAAAAACCCACCAAAACAGAGAGAGACTGAAAAGAAATATTGTGTGTAATGTGTTGTTACGGCATCTGCTCTAGATGACGTCTATTAAGTTGCAACTGAGCCTTCTAACACTTATCTGTGTCCTTTCCATTGAAGGGAAAAGAAATATCTTTTGTTTAGGCGAGGAAGCTGCAGCACATTTTCCTCTTTAAATTGCTTAAGTTCTTCGCAGCAGCAGACGCGCGGTCAGGCAGGTTTTGAAACCGTACAATAGATTCCAACCCCTCTTTCTGTCGGTGGCATTTTGCCTGAATGTCACGACACTTCCATTGAAAAATCACCTACCTTCGAAAAGCGTCGGAATGCAAATGGATTAGCTCTGCAGTAGAGACCGCTGCCCTTTAAGAAAACACTTTTCTTCCTTTGATAATATTTTGAGCCGTATCCTGCTGCTGTTCCTTTCAGAGTGCTGCTTTATCTTCCTTTCTCGATGACCTCCCGGAGAGGTAGGCTTCCTTCCTCTTGAATCATGCAGCACGGAGCACATCGGGCTCGGCAGAGATTCTTAAATATTTGGTTGAAGGTCAGTCCTGCCATCCAGGAGAGAACAAACACGTAGCTTTACGTTGTGCTGTATTTGTAGGAACTTGTGATGAGAAAAACCCAACAACTCCCCAACCAAACCACAAACCAACCACTTCCCCTGGTACGATGGTGTTCACCTGTAACCTTGGGAGGCTGTGACCAGTGCTACTGGAGGTTTGCCAAAGTAAAAGCTGGATGCTCAGGTGTGCATGTTTCATCTATTGTACAAACAAGGAGAAAACAAAAACGCAGGCAAGTCAGGTGAAGAAAAAGCTGGGGTTTTGCCTTTTTTTTTTCTGCTGCTGACACCATGTAATTGAATTATGGGCAATAGTTTGGTGTGAAGCCTCAATTCTGCTGAACAACAGCAAAACTCCTGTTGTTATTACTTCATCTGGGGAAATTCAGGTGGAGCTTCTTGGAAATAAATCATGGAGACCTCAAGTCCCAGAGAAACCAAACCTCTTCTGTCCTTGGCTCTCTTCCTCTTCATGCCAAAAGTGGAAAACACTACTTTAGGCAGATTATCTGGGAATCCAGGAGGAACCACGGCAGGACTTCAGTGCCACTATTTGCCTAGAACAAACATTCACGCATATGCACACAATCCATTCATTATTGGCTTAGAACACACTGTGGAAAGTTTTCTAGAAAACTTAGCACCTATAGCATAACCTCGGAATAGCTTCAAACGGGAGCGTTCACAAGAAAAGAAGGTGTTTTGCTTTCACATGAGGAATTTTCCCTCCAAAATGTAATCCTAAACTAACAATATTAAACTTGGCCTTACAGAAATATTTGGCACGTGCTTCACCGAGCCTCCAAGAATAGGATTCCAAGAAGTCTGAATTCCCAAAAGCACAAGGCCTCTATTTCATTTTTCACATATAAAGAGGTATTGAGACTTTAGATAATGATGGTTAAGAGTGAAGCTTTTTTCTTTCAACAATTTCAAAGATTTCTGAAATATGCTCATTATATATTTTGCCCACATACTGAGAGCACTCAGTCCTTATGCACAACAATCACTGTTAATGATCACAAAAAGCGGTAGCAAAAATAGGTAGGAAAATATTTTCTAAACATTTTTTCTGTAAAACAGAAAACCTTTTTTTTTTTTTTTTCTGTAAAACACAAAAAAATTGATCACCATGGGAAGGAGCTGTATAGTCCTTGTTTTTATGGCGATTCTGAAAGCCATTTTTATTTGAGCTATGAAAGTCTTTATTGCATCTCACCATGGCACCGCTTTACTTGCACGCTGGACTTAACGTTCTTTGTTTTGTGCAAATCATTCTCCTAGGCTTTTCTGCCTTCTTTTGATTTCCTTAGGCTCTACACACAAATACATTTTTCATTTTATTCAAATGACAAAGTGTTTTTAGTGATTTCTCAGGCTTATAAGCCGCTGTTACCATAGCATCTCAGACCTTGCTTTTATGATCTTACAACAGATGAAGATCAACGTAGCAGTAAGGTTGGGAAAAATCCTTATTCTGTTTTTTTCTACATGGAAAACAAAGAAATCACGCTACAGCACCGTGAAATAAAGAAGCACTGGACTGGCTTTTCCATTTTCAAAGCTTCCTTCCTCTGATGAGGTTTCTGGTGGGAGGTTTCCACTTCTGCACCAAAGTGCATCGACTGAGCTTGTGGTTGCCTGTCTAAACATGCAGACACATTATGAGGAGTATATGATGGAGAAAAATACATTTTGGTTCAGTTCAGATGAATTTCGACCTTAATCTCAATTATATATGCAAGAAATACAATTATTAACCTAATAAGTATTCTTGGGCTGTAATTTTAGTGTTTACAACAGATAGCTTAATTGCTTTCAGAAATTTACTGTTACTCTGTTTTCTGTGACTTGTCAAGTGAGTACTACGTACATCAATCACTGCTTCAGCATTGAAAAAATTTGCATTTACAAGAATAACTCACATTTTAATAATGCTAAATGCTGTTTTACTATATAAGAATCTGTTGTCAAGATGCATAATATTCAGATTTCCTTTCATTTAGCGGCAGAGCCAATGAGGAGAAAAAAAAGACATATAACTTTAGTACCATCATATTTTCATTTCTGTTAAATATCACACTGAGTATGGTTCACATTTATCAATTTGAGCATGCAGCAGTTATGGGTTCTACTTTTGTGTATGTAATTTCATTTATTAATTTTCCCACAAATCAAATTATATGAGAGGAAAAAGGGGAAATAAAGATAATAGTTTCATAAATATCTTAAGGGCAAATCATAAATTGCATCACCAATCATCACTATATTGTTCTTTTTCTTTGTCTCAGCTGGAGAAAGAGGAATCAGAAATTCCATACAACTCTACTTTTCCTTTCATAATAAATCATACAACAATTTAAATCGTTTCCAGCCTTCTTTGCATACACTTCTTTGCTGCATTACTGAAAATTAAGTTGATGGTTTGGTTTTTGACTGTGAAAGTAGGTATATATATATTTCAAAAGCACATGGAATCACAAAAGCATCCACAAAATCAAACTCGTGTCTATAAGGTGCAGTCATCCTTCCACTGACAATTAAAATATTCATTGGAGTTTGCAATTGCTGCTTTTTTAAATTTTTATTTTTTTTTTCCCATTTCCCAAGTTGCTTCTGACCTGGTTGTCTTTTCCTTTCAAAATACCAGGAACGGGTCTTCCACCCAAACAGGAGGAGAAACTTCTTTGTTGTGAGGGTGATGGAGCCTGGCGCAGGCTGCCCAGAGAGGTGGTGGAGTCTCCTTCTCTGGAGACTTTCCAACCCCCCTGGATCTGTTGCTGTGTGGCCTGCCCTGGGGGATCCTGCTCTGGCAGGGCGGTTGGACTCCAGGATCTCCAGAGGTCCCTTCCAACCCCTGCCATTCTAGGATTCTATGATTCAGCTAGGGAATATCCAGTAAGATCTTAAGCCTGATTATAAAAAGAGGTTGAGAAGAATGAGCTTGCCAGATGTCATGTTTCATAGCTTTCTCAATGTAGGTAGCTGAAGTCTAATTTCAGAAAGAGGGGCCGTTGTACACTTCTGAGTAGCATTACTCAATGTCCTTTCACTTCAAATTGGGCTGGGAAAATATTGGTGGTACAAGATAAATTAATTTCCTCTCGACTGCTCTGTCAATCAGACTAAGAAGATATTAAATCACAATAGCAAAGACATTGTAATACAGTGATTATTCCCCTGGGATATCCTAAAGCACGAAGAGCAGCCAACAGTATCATATAGTACAGGACAGTAATTATCTCATGACAAGGAAGCTCCCTGGAGATCACTTAAGAGTCATTTTGAAGCTATTGTGGAGAAAAGCCCGTGTATATGTTGTACTAGAAGATGACAAAGATGGCACTTTACTTTCCCCAAAATGAGTTTTAGCTGCCTGTGAGGTACACAGCGATTAATTCCAAGTGTTAACAGCCAATTGAACACCTCTTCAGTTGAAGCGTATTTATGAGTGTAACAAGCAGTTAATCACACTTGGAAGCTGTAGCATAAAAAAGAAGTTGGAAAAGACCACCCTTTCCCCCCCCTCCCCGAGTTATTTAGCTTGATATAAAGCACCTCCTTTGTAGTTTTGCCTTTTCAAGCCTCCTAAAAGTGCTTTAAAAAGGCAAGGCCATCATTTCATTTCTAAAAAACCGACAGCACATTGGACACAAACGCGGAATATCACGAAAGAAGAATTATTGAAATTATAGGATTTGAGTTTTGGGGAATGTTGGTGACTAATTTAAATTACAACCAGCTTACAACTCCTACAGTAAGATATTCAACACCTTTCCCATGTGTCTCATTCCTATCTAGCACTACACGTTTGCTTACACCAACCTAACGCTCGGCTATTTTAACATCCCTGGAAAACTGTGTATGGTTATGGTTTCTCCTCTGCTTTTCACACAAGGGCAACTACTAAAATATTTTTTTATAGCCTAAAATTTCCCCTTATACCTAATATACTTGATTTCAGTTTCTATCCTAACAACCTGTGTCACACAAAGCTAGCATGTTTGCTTCTGTATGTGTAGGAATTTTTTGCCTGACCTCTCTATGCTTGCCTTGAAAATGTGAGCTTCGTGAAATACACAGAAAATTGAATTGCTGCAAGTGTAAAATATTTGGTTGCAAACTTTTTGTGCAAAAAAAACACCACAAAAAGACAAATAAACCCTTTTAAAGTTACCATGATAGCTGAAAAAACAGCAAATAATTAAATTATAAACCACAAGTATTGCTAGGTCGGTGCTAAACAGGCTTTAAAAGTAAATTCTACAGTTTGATCTTCAAAGAAATACTGCACAAAACATCCACATCTGCGGATTCGAGACAGGATATTATCCTGATTTTTTAATTGAGACTCATAGGAAGACAAGGCTAGTAGCAAATACCTGTGGATGGAATATGCATTCTTCATGCCTAATAAAGTCGGGGGAATCAGAAAATGACAGTGCTGTGATATTGATTACTCTTTTGCATAGCATGGAAATGAAAAAACGGTAATAATGTACTTGCAATTTTTTTGGTAATGTTTCCCTAGGGCATATGTTGATATTGAAACAGGACAGAAAATAAAAATAAAAAAAAAAAAGAAAGAAAGAACATGATTTTGAGGGTATTATTTACAAATAGGTATTTGAAGTGCCAGTCTATTTGTATTTCCTCCTTTTTCTTTTTCCCTAGCCAATCTTACTAAGATACAAGAATGGAAAGACATTACTTGCTTGTCAATATTCTTTAAGAAAGGACCAAAACAAATCCTCATTTCTAAAGAGCTCAAGGAGTTCATAACAGAAATACCAGACCCCTCTCAAAGGAAGAGCAGGAGTCAGAAATTCATGCTGAAATGGGTGAAATTCATCCTTGGAAAAGGGTCACCATATAGTCCATGTCCATTTAGGTTTTAATTTGACAATTTTCTTGACTCTCGTGCAAACCTGCGCCCAATTCATCCTGCTCCCAGGATGAATTTCACACAGGATAATGGATTAAGAAAAAAAAATAAATAAAAAAAAAATATATATATAGAAAGTATATTCCAACAAGACAAAAGGAAATTTCGAAGGAGCATCAGTAGGTGCAGCTATAGGTTAAGGATCCAAATAGAACCACGAGCGGGTTTTTTTATTTTCATTTCCTAAACTTAAGTGAAGAGGAGGGACTTTGTGCTATTCTCTTAACACTTATTATTCCCTCTTTAGTATTCTCCAGCTCTCCAGTGCAACACATCAGGCCTTCTACCCTCTCTCCCCTACAACATGACCCCTGTCTCTTTGCAAAATAAAGCTCTGCTCACAAAAGGGTAAAGTTCACGTCCAACGGGCCACTCGGGATCACCAGTTTCAACTACTATACAATTTAACCTTTAGTTAAAGACCAATCTGTAAGAAAAGGCTTTTTTTTTTTTTTTTTTCCAAATCCCCTGAGTAGTTTCTGAAGAAAAATTCCACTGTTCATGTGTAAGTAGAAAGCAAGAAGCAGAAAATGTTAGTTTAGGGAACAGAATATTTTCGAACAGAATTGAAGCTCTTTAGCAAGCAGTGCAAAAATGAGCTTTGTGTTAATAAAACCACTATGGTCACAATCCATGTATTCTTTTTTTTTTTTTTTTTTTTTTTCTNNNNCTTTTTTTTTTTTTTTTTTTTTCAAACTGAGTGGGATGAAGCTTTTCAAAGCCTCTTTGCTTTACCAAGGGTGGTGTTTCATTTTACCGCAATTTGTAATGATCTATTTACACTCACGTAACAACTCTGGTGCCTCCAGCAGAAAGGTAAAGGTTGATGAGAAACAGAATGAAAAAGCACCTAAACGTTAGACTAGTCAGCAAGATTTTCAAGTTTGTTAAAATTAATACAAGCTATCATTAGAGTACTCTACAGTTCAGTGCTTCATAAATAGGAAAACCAAAGCAGCGACGCTTTTTGTACCTTTCAGCTTGATTTTTTCTGTTGTTTTATCTTCCTTTAACAAAACCAGATGCAGAACATCAAGCTTCCAGTATAGACCAGTAGTATCATAGTTTGCTCTGTGCACCCTGAGCCACTTACAACTGGAATGTTTGAGCAATCTATTCTGATTACAGAAAACACCACCACGAAGAACTGTCTCTCTCAGTGCTGTAGGGTGAAGATGGGTACCCCTGCGACCCTTTGTCTGCTTCATTCCCTGACCCAGTCTTCTTAGCAGAGGAAAATAAAAAAAGTTTCCACTTCTTTCTGCTGAGCCCTCTATGTTCTGAAGAGCAACGTCTACTTTCACTAGTATAACAAAATTTTGCAATGTTCATCGAAAGTAAATGTACTTACCGTATACTTTTCAGATGTTAATTCCTGCAATGCCACTCCCCACCTCAACCACCGGCAGTGAAGCTTTCCGGGTGTGACAAACAATTACAAGCCCTGGGAATACAAAAGGAGATGAAAGAGTTCTTTGGTAGAAGTTATTCAAATATTATTTAGAAAGCCTTTGAATTTCTGAATGACGATATTTATTCAGAGAAGCACAGGGGATTTTTAAAATAAAAGTTCTACCAGGAAGGCATACTTCACTTACTCAGATACCTACAGTACAACTGCACATTTTATTGCACTAATAAATATTTGACTCACAAAAAGAGGTAAAAATAACATGGAAAAATCAAGATTAAACATCTGCCATCTCATTTGCAGTTGTAAACTCAAAATAAACCTTGATCCAACTAATATCTATTAAATAGAGCAGGAAAAAATTTGGCCCACAGAGATCTGAAGGTGTTATTTTAGGCTCTTTAGTGATGCAAAGGTTTAACCAACAATGAAATAAGTAAAAAACATGGCCATAATATTTTCAGTTTTCTTGTAAGGTTTGTCATCTTTAACGTCCTGATATTAGGACTTCTTTCTTTTAAGAAAATTTTCACATTCTAGAATAAAGCAAGAAAGATGTTGGTTTGTTGTTTTTTTCTGAAGTGTTATAAGTAGCTAGAAGAATGAATCTTGTCACCTTTTTTTTGTACATAAAATGAAACATTTACAAGGAGAAAATGCATCACCACTGCTCCAAAATGAAATTTTTCAGCTGCAGTCTGGAAACTCCCCTGCAAGTCCACAGGATTTCTCTGCTCAGGAGCTGCAACACAAGGCAATTAATTTTACAGTATTAATGATTGATTTCAAAGCCACCGTTTCTAAAAAAGTGTAAATTAAAATAAATATTCTGTCTTCCCTCTGAGGTATGAAAGGTATGTTAGAGAAACTGCCTAACCCAAGGCAGCAATAAGTAAAATAATACCCAATTATTTCCTCTTTTTGTGGAGAAACTTCAATAGGTATCACTGCCATTTTATAAGAGGCATTTTCCCACATGCTTCACACATGTATTTTGGTCACTGCCAATATTTAGAGGGCACCTGGAAACAAACTTCATGACAGAAAAGCAGAGGTGTCACAGGGAGCGACCAAAGTCCAGCGAGGTGTTCCCTGTTGGTAGGTGATCTATCCTGAAGTGGTCAGTGAGGCAACATTTGTGATGATGTAACCATTCCTCAAGAAGGAAATCCACAGATGCACGAAATAGCCCCAAAATGGAATCTAAATTTAATACCAGATGAGGAGACCTGTGGGAGGTTCAGCAATTCTGCTCACATAATCCTATAAAGATCTCTGACAACAGGCCTGAGACTCAGGGGTACAACCTGCAGGAAAATGTCCTCCCTCCATGGTTGACAAGGATTCTATCTTCTTACTCAATCTGGCCTTATTAGTATGGAATTTGCTCTTCTCCAACCAGCAGAAAGTTATTTCAGACTCTCTAGTGATTCACAGGTTTTAACAGACAATAGAGCACATTTTAAAAATTGAAAGCAAGTATGTGCAAAAATGGCCATAATACTTCTCTCATCAGTATTCTGGAAGGAATTCACAATTTAAATTTAGTATCACATTGGCTTATAAAACCCCGATCTAAAAAAACCCACTCACTCCTGAATTTTCTGATTTAGTATCAAAATGGAATTGCAAGGCTCCACTTGACCTCAACTGTCTCATCAATGGTTTCTTGTGGTTTGCTCCCTGACATCCAGGCGTGGGGAATGGCCTCCTGCCACCCAGGTCCTACCCCAAACCAGGACTGACCATCTCCTGCACAAGCAGAACCAGAGGAAAACCTTGGCTGGACACCAGTCTGGGGCCTGTCCCTCTTCCTGCTGTTTGGCTACTGGGAAAACTCTACTTTTGTTTTGACAGGGGTAGGAAAAAGCGCCCTGGCTCACCTCGTGGAGCTGGAACACCATGGCTGACAGGAGATTTTGTGGAGTGCCAACGCATCAAACTGTCAGGCAGTGGCTTTACTCCTAAATCTTGTGAATCTCTAAGAACACCACAGGCAAAGAAGTTTTCCCTGGTGCTGCATCTCCAAGAGACTCTTCTCAGGAGCTTTAAAACCTAGGCTTTACTGGCTTCTCTCATTAATTTTTTAATAGTGGAGCAGGCACGAAAAATTCTGTTTGTCTACCTTGTCACTGCCCGGTAAATGAAATTCAGATAAAATATCACAGAGCCCAGACCCCCTCCCCTCCAACAACGAAATGTCGCAATCTGACTCTCTCCTTTCTCTCTTCCATCTGTGAATAAAAACCTCCTCACCCCAGCAGTTACCAGCTCCACAAAGATCTTTTTTTTTCAGCATTTTGATGAATTTGAGTAGGTTGTAAACATAGAACATAATGCTGCCTCAACTTCATCTGACATCAATAGTTTTAATGAATCTGACCCTCTAATTCTCAGCTCTCAAACCCACCAGCACTGGGTAATGAACTGACACATTGTTGAGCACATATTTTTTAAATCTCATTTAATTTTATAGTAGATTTTTTTTTTTTTGGTCTTAAAACCTTACAATTTTATTGAGCAATTAAACGGTGTTCTCAGTCAGGGGGAAGAAATGCTCATAAAACAGCAATAAGCTAAGCAGTAATTTCTAGACAGAAGTTGCATTTTCATTTCCTCCATCATAACAGAAATAAGTATTTGTTTTGTAAAATAAAAGGCAGAGTCTTCTAAAAAGCTGAAAATGACAATTTATTTTTTTCCCTTTTCTTTTTTTTTTTTCCCCTTAAGTGAGATTCAGTTTAGGATGCTTGGAATTACAAACTGCCTCTGCTGCACTGGCCTTATCAGATCAATCAGTCAAATGAAATAAGGAATAGTTGGTGGAATCTTTTCCTACAACCATTTTTGCTGACTGATGGCTACTTTCCAAGCATCACATCTTGAATTCGATTCCAGAAAACCTCTAATTTAACATGAACATCTTAAAGGTAACCTTGTTGCTGCCAAAAAAAGAGTAATAGTGAAATCCTGTGTCTGTTGTAAGTGGTTCTGATTTTCAAGGATGACTGGGAACCTCTTAGTGATGGTGAAATGACTACCAGTGAACTTGAAAGACGATGTTTAAAAGTCTAAAGCATTATGGACAGTGCCTAAGTATGTCTTCAGGGTAATAATCACCAAATCAGGTTTTAACAAATCAGGATTTGAAAGACGTTGCTATTTGTAAGACAAGATCAATGGGGTTTATTTCATTTATCACCTCTATTATTAAGTTGCTCTAGCAGGTTCTAAAGTATGCTTCTATCCACCGTGACTAAGGAAGAAAAAATGCACACTTAAAATAATTACACAAAACTATCTCAAATATTAAAAACCCCACCAATATCTACGTAGTTCAAAGGCCATATTAAACCACAGAACTATATACCGCTAATCCATGGAGAAATTCTGCTTTCTTTTTCCACTATTAGTTAAATGTCATGGAAGAATAAAAAAAATTAACAATATGTCACCTAGAAAACACCTTATTAAAATATCTCTACATTATGGATACCTACCCGCTTAGTCACTTTTAGTCAGCTTGAATACCTTAAGAATAATTAGGATAGAGACAACATAGCTTAATCTCCGCATTAAATATTAAAACAACAAATTAGAAAAGTTGTAGAGCCTCATAAAAAGGAAAAATAAGGTACTCTGCTCTTCATCCATATAGCAACAGAGCAGACAGAGCCCTGTGACAAGTAGTTTTAAGACTCAATAACAGTCAGCAGGTTTATGAACGTACTTAAAAATTGGCCAAGGCCTGAATGCCAGTAGACGTGTGCTTCAGAATTCAGAAGAACCTCATCACCAAGAGCATAATAACAACAGCAAATTAAAATTTTAAATCTTTATGTAGCTGTTAAATAAATTAATTATTATTTTAATAAAGCAAGTTTGTGTAGGACTAGGGCCAATGGTTTGAAACTAGAGCAGGGGAGATTTACATTGGACATGAGGAAGAAGTTCTTTCCTCTGAGGGTGGGGAGACCCTGGAAGGGGTTGCCCAGAGAAGCTGTGGAGCCTCCTCCCTGAAAGTGTTGAAGGCCAGGCTGGAGGAGGCTCTGAGCAACCTGCTCTGGTGGGAGGTGGCCCTGCCCATGGCAGGGGGAGTGAACTGGAGGAGCTTATAAGGTCCCTTTCAATTCCAGCCATCCTAGGATTATCATTTTAGTCCTTTCTAAAGTAAAAATCCTACTGATTTCAGTTCTCTCCAGCATTTCCCTGTCTCTCTTGAACCGGGGAGCCCAGAACTGGACACAGAGGGTGGAGGATGAAGCAGAGTCCTCCTTTCTTAGGTCACCAGGCTCCAAGGTGCCCCTTTCTCAGTGATGTCCGCTACAGGAACGTGGTTTATGAAATCATCTATCTTTCCCCAGCTCAGATCCTGATGATCCTTTTGAGCCTTATAATTGCTTTTGGCAACGCAGCTACCTGGTGTAGCAGATTGTCAAGCTGTGCACACCTTCTGCAAGTACTCACCTTTACATCAGGAGAAGGGTCTAGGCTCTCACTGCAACCTACTGTTTGTAGCGAGGTGTCCTTCTCGGTCAGGTCCAGCTGAGTGGATACACCAGATTTCTCAGGGGCTTTCTCTGTAACATCAAAATTAAGCACTTAAATCTCAAACCCAGTTTCTTTCCAGAATATACTAAAAAGACTATGCAATAATATTCCTGCAAGGATTTTTTTATAGTATCTTTCCTAAGAAATTTTGGCTGCCTGTTGCAATTTAGGAAAAAAAAATTCTAAACAATTACACTTATTTCTGCTGAAACAGACACTCCAGATTTGGATCAGTCTCAACTTTAGGCAGACTCCAGTTCACGCTTCCCCTCTTTTACAGTGAACTGTAGTGCAGTGTGTGGAAAAGTGAAGAATTATAACACTGCACTCTAATGGTTCTGAGATCAATAAAGCCCTGTGACACGCTGCACTCCCAGGTGAAAGGAAAATTGAGCTGGCAATTGACATCTTGGATCTGCCAGTTCCTTACATTCACAGAGACATTATTATTTAGCCTGGTTGAAAGCAATATTCTAATATAACCAAAGGTCAGGGTTGAGTAATAAATCTGAAGCCGGAGTCAGTTTATCATAATCCTGCCATGTAAAAGTCACAATGTGTAAGTAAAGGTCAATTTTAGCAAGTCATATTCAAGTGTTTTGCCTTGGGGCTATGGCAGAAAAATAAAAAAGCCTTTTATGTTACACGATAAGTAAATACTGAAAGGTATAGCAAGCACTAAACAGCACATTCCAAATCATCCTCTCTAATTTTAATCCTGCTCTGTTAGCAGGTTCTTAGAGACTGCAGCACCATGGAATCATAGAACTGTGTCAAGGTTGGAAGGGACCTTGAAGACCATCAAGTTCCAAAGCCCCTGCCATGGGCAGGGACACCTCCTGCGAGAGCAGATTCCAGTCTGGTCTTCCCATTTCTCATCCTATCACCAAGGTAACCTTCCAATACCTTCTCCTCAACGGACAAACTGAAAGATTTGTACAGGCTCATTGTACAGGTATTTCCATGAGCTTCCAAAGTTTCGTTATTTTCTCTGTTGCACTGAAGGCATTAAGGGATTATCACACCATTTTAGGAAGATCTTCACTGCATCAGCCATGCCATGTGAATCGGCCTGCCTTGCTGCAACTCTTCCTCATACATTTTTAAATTGGTGTAAACTGTGTCATTCTGTCAGCAAAATTTAATGATTTGAAAATGCTACACTAGTCAAAGAGCTGGAAATAGAAAAGCATTCGTCTGCCATTCCTCCTTAGGACACCACATTTCCACTGAAAATCAGTTCCATGAATCAGGAATAGCTGCCCAAACCTATAGTTTTAAGAAAACAACATAAACCTGGGAGCTGTTTTACACTGAAAACCAATGTGTTACTCTGAGTATCGCATCTTGCTGACAACTCCAAACACCATCCCATACCAAGCAGTAGTACAATAAAGCCTCACCTTGTACAACATGATGCAATTAAATCGCTGTAGTTGCTGGCTCAAGAAGCTACACAACGAATTCAGGAAGTGTGCAAGATCTGAGAGTAATTCATGTGTAAAGTACTAATGTAAACATGGCTGATTTTTCTTTTTTTTTAAATAATAAAGAAACAAAAAGCCTTGTAAGACACAGATTGATAGTCAATGGCTGTTAATATGGCCCTAAATTTCCAGACAAACTACAGTTTAGCAATGAGTCATGGAAGGAACATGCCTTCCCCATGGAGTAGCAAGCATGCAGTGTAATTTTCTGGATTCCTTACTAATCATATCTATTATCAGAGGTCCGCTGAGATTTTCAGCTTCTATAGACAGTTCTATCACAATTACCATTATAAAAACCTTTTATGAAGGTTTCCTAAATATTATTACTATTGATCAGTTCTCCTCTTTCCCTCTTCCTAAGCCTTACAAAAGCGTTTACTCCAGAGATGCTGGACACTAACAAGAACTCAAATTATGAAGACTATGTCTACTCTAATCTGTTATTTCAGGAGTAGAAGAGGCCATGCCAAATTTGTTTCTTTATCACGGCACATTTCCTTACAGAGAAGAAACCAGCATGGCCACGGCTCCCTTGGAGCGTGGAGCCGAGCCCCAGACTCAGCATTCCAGATGTCTTTCCCCAGTTCTGAGTGGAAGGGAGAAGAATCCCCTGTGTTTTCAAGATGATCGTTTTATATGGATAAAAAGAAACTTTTCTTTTTTTTTAAAAAAAGGAAAGTTTTAAAAATACCTTTCTGATGTCTTTGTATTTGTGCATAACATACTATTTTGTTATTCTTGGCAGTTAAGATACATTATTAAAGAACTATTATTTCGAAAGGTGCTAGTTTCCCATGGAGTTTCTGGAACTTGCTAAGAATTCTCTCTGCATGCTTATCAACTCCAGATTTCTAGTCACTAAAATTGGCTTAGAGTACTTTATCTCCCATGATATCTGTGGGTTTTACTCGCTGCATCCTGGGTTTGCACGACACCTCTTCTCCCTTCTTTTTCCCTGCATACATGTGCTACTCTGAAGTCTATTACACAAGCTAAATATTTTTCACAATGTTAGCATTAATGACTTTTTAATCACTAAAGTAGTTTCAGAAATGAGTAAGACTAAAAGAAAAAATATTAATACAAGTTATAACCAATATTCCAGCAACATCTCTTGGATGGAGTAGGCTAAACTTCTACTCCCATAACTTACCCTATTCGCATTCCTTTACAGTTGCTGGTTTCAGACAGAATCCACGGCCAAATTAGATGTATTCCTGGCGTTAATGGGGATAAACAAAACATTAATGGGGAAATAAACCCCATCTTCCCCACTAATCAAACAAAATAACAAGATAAAGATAAATTATGGTTGCCCTCGATGCTCTCTGGTGCAGTTGTGTTGTGGATTGGTTATGGTTAAACAAAAAAAAAAATCCCAAACCCAGCTGTTTGGACAGCTCTGAATATTCTGTGCAGTAATCTCAGAAATTTATAGCGACCTGCTGGTTAGTTGCATAATATTTTTGAATATACTGGCTTAGCTCTAGCTTGTTGCCGTGCTAACCACTGCAGGCTCCATTACCTTCCAACTACCCATTGTAAATGCTGCCATTACCCTTCCTTTTGTGAGACTATTTCCAGTTCTTCCAGATCCAACAATTCGAGCACTGCTCTCCATAATTTGACCTCTGCCTCACCTGATGAAAAGGTGCCTTTGATTCTAATTAGATTGAGCTAATTTTGGTCTTGCTTTCATTCTACTTTGTTGTAGGATGTAACTAGACTGGGTTTGGTTTACGTTGTGACAGAACCAGAATGCCAAATTTTACATTTATTTTTTTTAAGTGTAGGGCACGGAATCAGGTTAACTGTAGGAGTAGAGGCTTCTTAATTATGTATGTTGCTGCTTTGCAGAACTACTCATCTTTCGAAAATAACACACTTGTGCTTCAGAAGGCACAGAATGGGTTGTTGGCTCTGCTGTTACCTAAACAGAAAACCTGAGCAGTAATGCAAATGCATAAGCACTGTTGTGGGGGAACTTCGGAACAATTTGGGCTTCCAGCTTCTCAGTTGTGAGCGAGACTCATCTACTACTGCTGAAGAGCATGAAATTGAGCTGTCGTTACTTACTATATTTTATCGTGCTAGGAATCGTTAGGAATCAAGGATGTGAGAGTCATGAGAAAGGGGAAGTTTATTTGTCTCAAGTTCTTACTATTAGGCTTCTCTTTCCAATTATTATTGAAATTTATTCCAAACTATTCAAGAATATTTTATTATTACGGATTCTTCCTCATGTGGCAACAGTACAAAGATAACTCTCAGCCTATTCCCTTCTCACAGTGACCCCACCCTCTAAGGCATCCCTTAAAAACTACAAACTAATTTACCACTGATTCTTAACAAACATTTTAAGACTTTTCACCTTTTCCAACTATCCTCTTTTTTCCAGAGAGGAATGTCAAGCTCATGGTGTTTGAGATGAGCCCCTTAACACGTTGCTTGGAATGACTGAAGGTCTTCTAGATAACCAGTAAGTTCTTCTCCATCATTTTAGCTTCAGAAAATCTTTATTAAGCCACCTATGGGCATTGTTACATAGGAAACAGCATTTCTTAAATTCAGCGAGGTGAATCTCGAAGTGTTTATTTTTTGTTTTAAGGAACCTAAACCTGGATAGATATTTTTCACTACATAATTTTTTTTTAGCAAGCTAATAAAATACCACACGATGTAAACTTGTAGACACAATATTTCATTTTTAAAAAGGGTAAACCTGAACATATTGCATACTAATTAATACTGGTGTAAGAAAGTATCTTCAGTGACTTAACTGAAGTTATTTGGATTTATTGGGACATATATGAAAACATAACTAAAATTTGATTTAATCTAGCATTCACAGATGATATTTTTAAGAACAGAAGAACTATCTCTCATTATGTTGGCCGATGAATTATATAATGTCACCACCATAATTTGAATTCAACAAGATAAAAAAAAAATAAAATTGAAGTATATGGTCCAAAGACAGACCTGTAACTTTTAGGTTGTTGTAACAGGGTGGGGTTTTTTTTTTGGAGATTAAATATTCTCCAAAACTTTGACAAGAAGTCTGAACTTTTACAAGCCATTTGAACAGCAACACTTCTAGCTATCCTTCAAAATCTTTGTTGAATCAGGCATGAAATGACTCCAGGTTGGATCTATGCTTCAGAAAGGCGTTCTTCTGGCTTGGCTTCTTTGTTTTCATAAAACCAAAACAAGTGTGACAGTAACAGGAACAACTGTTCTAGTTAGGCTGTCGTAAGACTCAGAGAAGTGACGGATAATGAATATTTTCTACGGTCTTATGTTTTTATTTCTAAAATATCATTAATGTTAACTATGATCCATCTACTATCCCTATTTTTTTCCCCTCACCGATGGGAATGTTATAATGTGCAAATACTCAAAGTATGAGGTTTTCATTACAAGCAGGTTTTGCAGAGAACCAAAGCAGAACGTTTGCAGACATGTAAATATTTCATTTCAGAGCCTGGACAAAAAATAATCTGTGGTAGCTAAATCTGTAAAAATTGTTAGTTTATCTAAGTTGCATGAAGCTTCTTTCACTAGATATTTTACCACGTGATGTCGTGGGTAACAAAAGCTATATGGTGTTATTACAGCTCCATATAGATTGTTGTTAATAGGTGGAAAAAAAAAGTCTGTAAAACTATGGTTCTGTCTCATGGCAGCAAAATACCTATAGGGAAAGCAGATACACAATGTTCTGAGTTCCCACAGCTTGTGTATAAAACAGAATTGGGAGCAAAATCCAGTGCTGTCCAGACCTAATGTTACTATCCCATTTTGATCTCGTAGAAGTGACTTTATTTTTCCCAGAATTTATTATGTACTAGGATAAAGGGTAGCCAGAATTAAATCCAAACGAATTTTTGTTGTTGTAAGAGCACCCTCGTTGTTTCTAATAACACCGATGAAATATTTCCAGAGATGAGCAACTGTCACTGAATATGACCCCGGCCCTTTCAAGGCATAAATATATTTCACTGATATACATTATTTCAACTCTTGGTGGATGTAGAACACCCTCTAATGCAAACATTAAACCAAAGACTTAATACCTTTCCTAATAACAACTTATCAGCAAAGCTATTAGAACAACTACTCTTGAACTTTTGCTCTCCACATGTGGAAGATAAATTTTCACATTATTAGAACAAAAACCTATCAGCGTAATCGCTTCAGAGCCTCCGTGTTGCGCTCATCAATTTGCAACTGCAATGTTGCTCCTGCAGTTTATCTCTGGTATTATATAGAAACAGAACATCATATAGACACCATGTGCACTACGAATTGCTAGCTATATATAACTAACAACGTGTTATGCGCACGTGCTATCAGTAGATATCCTCTCAGAGATAAATATTGGGAATAAAAATGGTCTCATGCTTCCCTGAAAGCTGGCACTCTTTCTCCTAAAGACCTATTATATAGATCAGGGAGTAATGAGAAATGAGATAAGGATGGTAAAACGAAAATAAAAAATACTGAAAGAGCACTAAAAGTCATTTTGGGATTTTATCCGTGCAATTGCTGGAAGTGCGAATATTTTTTAAAAGGCTGTACAGTACGAGAAAACAAAATCCACAAAAGGCCAAATATGTGATCAGAAAATAACGGAATAACGTTTGGAAATCCTCCATAACATATATGCCTTGTGGGTTTTCTTTCTAGAAAATGAACACTCTGGTAGATTTTGCAATTACGGCGTTAAAATGCATTCAGCGACGACCTCCGGCATTCTTCGCATTGTTACATACGCATAGGTTAATACATTCATAATTAGAGAAGTGCAAAACCGCTCAGATGACGAGCGATGAGGGACTGTAGTCTTCTACACCAAATCTGAAAAAATGCTTTGTATGAACAAGCGAGAAGTGAAATGGCTTAGCGGCTTCGTTATGGAAGACACGGCTTTGATCACGCTAAAGCAGAAAAGTGTCATCTAAAAAGATGTTCGGCATCAGAAAACTTCACTATTGAGATGCTGCACTTGTCAAAGACTTTTTACGTCAAGACAAAGAGATTCTACAGTGATGTCGCAGAGAAAAGCTACCAACAGTAGATGACGGCTGCAGAAAGCGTATCACGAGCAGTAGGAAGGAAGACGTGGGAATCAGGACTTGGCTAGAGTTTTCCAACACTCTGAGTTCGAAATTGCAAGTATTAACATCTACTCAAATTCTAAGTAACACAGTTTAAATGCACAGTCTTACAAATAAGAGTTTGATCTTAAAGTTTCTTAGGTGTGTCCTAGTGCTGAAAAAAAATGAAAAATAATCAATTATCAGCACTTACCAGTTTAAGAGCCACAACACACACATTCTTCCAGTAAATCCCACAAAGAGCTCCATTTGACAATCTCGAAATTTGTCTTTTATGTTTTAAAGGATGGGACTAACAACAAAAACAGCTGGGAGCAATCACTTGACTTTGGCACAATCACAATGCAATTGCTAAACCCTCTTGCACAGAGCCCAGGCGCTAAAGCATCGCTTAGAAAAGGCAGGAGAACTTTTAGTTCTCCACTAGATATTTCTCCTTCCCCAGGACAGCACCTGGAAAACATGTGGCCCTCAGGCAGGACACACCAGTGGGGAAAAGAGGATTCTAACAAATAGCTATCAGAAATACTATCAGACCTGATACTTAAAATGCCTAATTTACATTATCAACCTCCTAATCTAATTTTCTTTTTAACAAAGAACAGAATTCCAGTAAAAGATCTGTAAGATATTTTTGTACAAGTTTGTAAAAATACCTTGCTTTAGAGTAGTATCTCTCTGAAAACTTCCATTTTCCTGTTTCAGGTGTTTTGTTTGCTTGATTCTAAAGAAACAACTTGCTCTAGAGAACCTAACTTTTAACTGCTTGGATTCTTTTGATAAGTCTCTCCCTAGACTATAGTACCGGGAATCGGCTGATTTCTATCCTTGGAGACTAAGAGTTGGGAACCAGCTCCTCATTATACAGCAAAAATAAGATAAAATTTCACAAAGGAAAAAAAAAAGGAAACGGCAAAGGAAGACATAAACAGAAGCTGGTAGAAAAATATAATATCCTTACAATATATTGGGTCTAGAAAAAAATAATCAGTTTACAGAAAATTTAGACATTTGTCTCATAACCTGTTCCAGGCTGCATGTCTATATGTAGACATTTCCTAAAAATCTGCATTATCTCTTTTTTTCCTGATCCTCGAGTTCTTACAAATGTAAATGGAAATTATTAGCTTTCAAGAAACCAATGCCCTTGTAAATGTGAGAAGAGAAACATGTGAGAAGCCAAAATAAGCTGTTAAAAAACCTTTACCTTTTCTACTTTCCATATGCCAACAAATTAAGGTAATAAAAAAAAATAAATTTGTAGGTGGATAGTAAAGAGCCTCAAAATAGAAGTAAGATTTCAGTTATTTCAGAGGATAAGCCTTTCATTTTTTTTCCTAAATAAAACACAAAACCTATTAAAAAAAAATATCCCTTGCATACATTTTTTCCACGACACTATGAAATGCTTTCCAGAAAATATTTTTAAATAACTTTAACTTTGAAAGTCAAGATGATTATGAAAATATCTATCTTGTCTACAAAAGAAATTACTATGTTTCAAAAGAAAAGACTATTACTACCGTGAGAATTCAAGTTGTTATGGTAACTGGGTCTGTAAAGAGGGTAAACAAGCTCAGAATACGTTTAGGTGTTTTTCTCCGCAGAATTTTTACATAGTTTTTCTATTGTTCAGAAATAATTCAGAGGATATAGTATAGAACACAGGAACTAAAGAGTCGTCATTATTGTTCTGAAAGATGAACATCTGTTGTGTTTACACTATTTCTACGTTAACGGACACGGAAGGTTTGTATACTCTGAGACAAAAGGGAGGAGAAGCTCACTCATCCATTCCATTGACCACTTTCCCATTTCATCCAAACTTTAAAATTTGCCAAAAAGGAAAAAGAAAAAAAACAAGGGGGAACAAAAAAGATCCCTCACATCCAGGCAACTGGGATACTGATTTCATTAACGAGGTGATTTAGGAATCAGCAGAATTAGAACCTTGGTTGAATCATACCGTTCTGCGGGCTAAATGGAGCTGGTGTGTACACACTGGAGAGAAATGAATTGTCGTTTCACAGCCTCCCGGCCTATATTTGCCCAAACAGAGCCCAGGGGTGGAACTGTACCCACGGGAGCTACCGGCAAAGGATGGAAGTGGGTGCTAGCAGCATGAGAGAGGGAAATCGTGGACTTCGTGACTATACAGGCTCAGAGCTCTAAGACACCTTCCCCAGAAGCCTCCTCCATTTGTCATTGTCTCAGCAAAGAGAACAAGGTTGGAAGAAAACACGTGATGCTTTTGAGTCACTGACCACTTAAAATCTTTTTTTTTAAAAAGTAAATGATGAGAGTACGATGCTGTGGAACAGCATAAATTCTCCGAAGCCTTTGTCGATGGCAATAGTCATTGCAGGCAGTATTGTGTCCTCCATAGGTAGAAACACCAAGGTAAATTCACTAAAAATTCTACGAACCAAGGCATGTAGAGTGAGATCCTAAAGCAGCAATTCAAGTACTAACACATATTATTATTAGCAAAAGTGGTAAATTGTACTTCCCTAAATCTTTAGGCACTACTTTCTGAAAACATTCTTCACGTCATATATTTTAGTCTCCCATCCACTAAACCATTGCCATCTGTTCTGTAAATTGCATATTAAAATTCTCTAGGTTTGAACCGAGTCACAGTTAGGATGGAGCTCTCCCGATACAATTCTCTTCATTTGTAAGGAAAAATCCCTATGTTTGTATCAAAAGCATCCTATTAAAAAAACCCCACCAAGTTGGATCTAAGGAAGATTACATTTAATTTTCTCCAGCCAACAAAATAATCTATGAACTAGTCCTCTACGTGCTGCAGCTAAATATTCAGATTATTTAGAATCTCTATTATTCCTTCTTAGCCTATTTTAATGAATACACAAAGTACTTTGGCTGAAAAATGCAAATATACGTAGTGTTATCTTACTCTTCTGAAAGCTCTGTTTATATATTCCAAGCTGGCTGGAATTTTTTCAAGAACCTTCATTATCTTCGACATTTTGAGAATATTTTGAAAGCTTGAATAAACTGCCTAACCACCAAATGCCTAGGGCAGCTAGGCAGTGTCTGAAGACTTAGTGAGAATTGAGTGACTCTTAAATTAGACATTTGCATGGTTATTTTTAATTAATCACCATATAAAATGTAATTAGCATGCACCACTTCTCATTTCAATAGCAGTCGGCGTATTTTTTTTGATTTTTGTAAATTCTTCTTACAGCACACGGTTCAGGAGGAAAGAGGGAATCCCAGAGGCTGATGTCAGGAATAATCAGGGGTGATTTAGTTGGCTGTTATTTGGGATGTAACATGCAGTTTATTTCACTCTTTATTGGCCAGTCTTCTTTAACGTAGACACGCACAACTGTCCATGCTCATCACCTCTCCCCATCATTTTGGACCACTGGGAAGCCAATTTCTTCCAGTCTGGAGGCAGTCAGCTCTTACCTGGGGTTCAAAGGTATACATCTGTCCTAACATTTGCTATCAAAAGCTGCTGCACACCCTCAGCATCACCCAGGACTGCAGTTCTCACCAGCCTGGGGCTGGTAAGGACATTCAGAACCAGGCCGGTCTTTCAAAGACCACCCAGAGAATGGCATCTGCTTGCTTGCAGAAGCCCACTCCCTACAGCTCTAAGAGATGGCAGGTAGGTCCGGCAACATTCAGAGGGTCTGGACTTATCTCTACTCTGCTCTAGTGAGACCACAGCTGGAGTGTTGTGCCCAGTTCTGGGCTCCCCAGTTCACGAGGGACAGGGCAATACTGGAGAGAGCCCAAGGGAGACTGTGAGGATCGTGAAGGGACTGGAACATCTCTCTGGTGAAGAAAGGCTGAGAGCCCTGGGGCTGGTTAGGCTGGAGAAGAGAAGACCAAGAAGAGATCTTACCAATGCTTACAAGTATCTGAGGATGAGGATCAAGTAGAAGGGGCCAGGCTCTCGTCAGTGGTGCCCTGGGACAGGACGAGGGGCAATGGGCACAAACTGGAACCCAGGAGGTTCCACCTCAACAGGAGGAGAAACTTCTTTGGTGGGAGGGTGAGGGAGCCTGGCCCAGGCTGCCCAGAGAGGTGGTGGAGTCTCCTTCTCTGGAGACTTTCCAACCCCCCTGGATCTGTTGCTGTGTGGCCTGCCCTGGGGGATCCTGCTCTGGCAGGGGGCTTGGACTCCATCTCTGAATGTCCCTTCCAACGCCTACCCATCCTAGGATTCTATGAATAATGTCAGTTCCTGATGACACATCTGGAAAAGGTGCTTAACATTTGTTCTGGAACTAGGAAAGTTTGGAATAACACAAACCAATTTCTGACAGGCTGTGTTCCTGTCCTAACTACCTCTGTAGGCATCGAGGTGAGGCAACGCTTTACATCTACAGGCTCGGTCTCAACCTCTGGCCAAGACAGGTGACTGCAAAAAATATCAGAGTTTTGCTTTCTTTCAGCAAAGTATCCAAATAAGTTAAAGATGGCTTGGATGCTAATTTTTTTTTCAAGTTGGTTGTGTTTCCAGAAGAACAACTCCAGCAAATGAACTCAAATTAAAAAAGCAGGAGATGCTGACAGCATCTCCCTGCACTGAGGACATTCTCCCCTGTGAGTCACACAGCAGCAGATGGACTGCATCTTTCATGCCGTGCATCGCCAAACAGGATGGTGCTCCTGAAATTTCATTCGCAATAGAAAAAAATCTGTCTTTAAGAAAAGATCTGAAGCATCAATTCATTGGAGGATGAGTTAATTACTATGTTGCTTCCAAAAACCGGTCAAATTCTAGAAATAAGTTGAAAAAGCTTTTTGGAAGCCTTTCTAAACTCAACTCTCTCTTTAAGAAAAAGGCTACAAGACTGTAAAAAGGGTGGGGAGCCAAAAAAAAAAAAAAAAAGTCTTATTCTGCCATTTTTCACTGCACCTGAAAAATATCGAAGTACAATTCTTCTAGGTTTATACCACTCCCTAAGCTTTTGTAGCCTGATTTCAGCATCTGAAGCACAACTTAGACAGAACACAGCCACCTAAGTCAGACCTGATATTTCTGAAAATCCCTGCTCACCTACCTCAGCACACTTACAACACTTCAAACAGTCACTGTTGCCTCCACTTCTTTATCTTAACAGTTTCTCGAGTGCTGAAAGTTTTTTCTCGATGTATTTCCACAGATGCCTCAGTACTGAAAGAGCTGAGCAGACAGACCACACAAGCTCCCACCAAAACCTAACAACATAGAAGAAATTGGCATTTTTTCTATTTTTTAATTTTTTTTTTAACATTTTCTGTGATTCTTACTACTTGGAAGTATTCACAGAATGTCTCCAGAATAGAGCCATGAAGTCATCCTAGTGCTTTCTTAGTTCTTCTAAACACTACATAGGAAAATATTATCGACTTCTTTTAGGCAGTAACTCAGTTGTTAGAAAGACCATGTCAAAAGACAACATGTACAACAAGGGGAAAAAAAAATAACTAAGAAATTCAACTTCCCTAGAGAGACAAACACCACATTTTTCATATTTTGGTGTAACCTTAAGTGGGTGAGATCTACAAAACACTACAGCCTAGACTTTACCATTGACACGACAGGTAGGCAACTCCTGGGTTGTTTGCTCCCTCCTTCCCTCCCCTCTTCCCTTTCTTTAATGTTTCTTTTCAAAGGAGAACTGTAAACAAATCACTCCACAGCAGAGTTCCAACGTAGACAACATTAAAACTTTCAGCCCCTGGTATGTAGGTCACCTGGGCTCTGGAGAGGGAATGGCTTTAAAATGCATCTCTACGCTGAACAGTTCCTATCAGGTTTTGAATTCTACTCAGGAGATCAATCACTTAAAAGCAGGATTTGGTAGCAATAGATAACTCTCTGTCCTGAATCAGCCTTTGTTGTTTAAAAGCGGTTTGTTACACTTGTAACAATTGTATTCAAAAAATTAAAAATTAATTTTTAAAAGTTAATTAAATTTAAAAAATAAAAATTAAATTAAAATTTTAAAATTAAAATTAAATAGAAAATTAAAATTAAATATAAAATTAAAATTAAATAGAAAATTAAAATTAAATAGAAAATTAAAATTAAATAGAAAATTTAAAAAGTAAAATTAAATTAAAATTAAAAATTAAAACATAAATGTAAAAATAAAAATTAAAATGTAATAAAATTTAAAATTAAATTAAAAATAAAAACAAATTTTAAAATAAAAATTAATTTACAAATAAAAAAGTAAAATTAAAAAATCAAATTAAAAATCAAATTAAACCCGAAATCCCTCTATAGCAAGTCACCTAAATCAAATCCAACCAAGTCTATCCCTGAAACCCTCTCACTCCTAATCACCTTTTGAGCAGGATTTTCCTGAGGAGACCCAGCCATGCAAAGCAGCACATTCCAAGCAGGAAAGACTGACAAATGCCTCACCCAAAGGCTGCTGTCAGGAAATGTTCTCTCTGACCCTGCACCCTTCCACCAGCTGATTCTTTCAGACTAATCTTTTCCTCTTCCCTTTTTCTGCCCAGCGGGACATATTTTCCATTTTTTATTTTTTTTTCTAGCAGTTGTTCCCAAGCTGGGCATTAGAGTGTACAGCATAGATATTATTCTAATGAAAATGTCAGTTTTTTCCCTACCTCAGTAGCTGTTAATAAAACTTGTTTCCCTCTGGAGACCTTTTTAACATATTTTTTGGGGTTTTAAACTGCCTGTATGCTTGTAAACAGCTCAGACGGCTGTGAATTGATCCAGCTGACATCCTGCTTTCTGCTGTGGCTAGTCAGGATAAAGAGAAGGCCAGGTGAATTACAAAGAAGATGTGTTAATTAGCTAATTAACACATCACACTTTTAGGAAGGAGGAGGAAGAAGACTACAAAGTTTGCATGGAATTAAGGCTGATAGAGGGCTCGCTGAAACTGGCAACTAAGTTTTAACTTCACGTCTCTCTTTTCTAGGCAAAGAAGATGACAACAAGAACTTGCAGAACTCTGCTGTGTAATGCCAAATGTTTGTAATCCACCCACTGACTGAATTTGTTAATGCCATTTAACCTCTGGAAGGCATAGTGCTGTCTGTCACTCACACTTACTGCTGTCAAGAGCTGCACAATCACTTTCAGGTAGGTCTTCCAAGGCAGGTTATACTTCTCTTCAGAAACACTGACCTTTTCTGAAACAGAGAGGGAAGAAAAAAAAAGCAGCTGCACATTAAAATCCCCTCTCTAGATGATATTGTTTGTCTTGTTGGTAATTCATCGACTCTTTTCTTGCCAGTCTTCCAGTAAAGTGAATTGAGATTTAACATACTGGTTTTGCCCCCTATTTTATGAAGATGAATTTCAACCCTATTTTAGAGTTATCGATTTCCAAGTGACAGCTTTGTGGGACACAAAAAAATGTTCCATCAGAGATAGGCGTTGGGTCATTTTGATGAAGCAATAGTGATTTCAGGGATTTTTTGTTTGTTTGTTCAATTCTGCAGTCTTTGAGGTTTTTTTATGTCTATAATTTCTCAGTTCCTCTAACATCAGTATCTATTACAGGCACTGAAATTCAGTTTCCCATAAAAATTTCTGTAAGCATTGAAACACGTTTCACTGCTGTTATCCTATAAATTAGCCCTGGAAAATTCAACTGAGTCTGATTCTACAACTTTGCCTAATCACTGCTTTGTCACCTTCAATCTTTTTTTCACCGTTCAGTTGTGATGTTTGAACTAAATGATTAAAACCACACTTATCTGCATAAAATCACATGTAATCTCATGCCCACTGAAGTACTGTTCTCAATTTAGTGCTCCATTCTGAGCTGTACTTAGGAAAGCAGCACTAGGGTAGAATTTGGAAGGTCTCAGTACAAGTTGACCCTGTCAGAATGATGCCTTACCTGTAAAATACATTTCCAAAAATCTAAAAAATATTTCACTTATATGTGCAGCGCCATACTTTTCAACTTTTTTTGTAGTATATGTTTATAGCTGGTCACTTTTAGTGACTTAAAAATGTGAAGTACCTCTAATTTATCAAAACACACTGTTGGTTATTTTAAGTAGCATACTCTTAACCTCTGAACATTTTTTAAGATAAGCTGTAGTTTCTGTATTTTCTTCCCTATTTCTTCAATTTTTAGGTCTAGCGGATATTTTTCCCCCCTATTTTTTTCAACCAAGTTATTTTCTTAGTGTCTTCATAGAGCTGTTTCTGTGTCATGCTCAGGAATCACTGTTTTTCTTCTTCATTTCAGCAAAGGAGTTCCAAAGCCTCTGTAAAACTTAACATGGATTTATACAGAGCTCCTTTTCAGATTCCAAACCTTTGAAGCTAAAGCTACCAGAGATTCAGGATTCTATTTCACAGCTCTAAACAAGGTCATTGTTCTAGACCTATAGACAACTAAAATAAAGTCATTTCAGTGATTAGATTGATAGGGTGTACGTTTGTGGTCCTGATTAAAAAAAATGGCATATGTATTTGTGCCCTAATTTGTTTTACACAGCCACAGGAAATGGTAAACTCAGCAACAGGATTGATTATCCTACCACATTGGCCGGGTAAAATAGGTAATGAGTATTCCCTGTTCAAAATTTACATCTACCTTTCTAATTTTATGTCTAGTTTATTTCTAGCTGTCATGATCATATGTTTTTCAGGATAAAATCTGTGGCTCATCTACAAGACTGTTTAGCAGCTCTGGGAAAAAATAAATCCACAGTTTATTCACAGCCCCATTATTACCTGCATGTGTACTTAGTGTAAAGGAACAGCAAGCTACTACTTACTGGTTTGCTTTACAGTTTTTAGATTTAACTCTGTAATTTATTATATTCTTTGTTAGTCTAAATCTAAGTTTTCTGCGCCTTTGTTATTGATAATACAGACAACATATGGATTTGGAAGTAAAACCTCCAAGATCTATTAACTGAGTAACACTCAGTTAATTACACTAGCTCAAGAACAATTGCTTTATGTAAATTATGCAAAAAAAAAAATAATAATCCCAGCATTGTGATTGTATCGTGACCTATTAATATTGCAATTACTAATTAAGCTGAGTGGCAAATGTTTCTATAGCAAGAGACAGCGTACCAATTATTAATCCAGATTATTATGAACACCAAGTGTTTCAACAGAAACCTGGAAAAAAAAGCAACTGAAGAGCTAAAAAAGGAGATGAGAAGCTGCAACCAAAAGGAAAATCTGAGGAGGACAGAAAACAGGTCATATGAGAGCAGAAAGAGATGGAAGCAATCAAGGAGCGGGATTTTGTAAAAGATCTCAGGTGACACAAAACTGGTCAAAGTTGTCATATCTAACTGACATTCTTTTCTCTGTGATAAGTACCGCAACAATTTTGTCTTTTTTTCTACATTTACTGATCAGTAGAGGCTCAAAATTCTTCCAAAGAATAGATGAGTTTTAAAAATGAGATACGGCCTTAATTGTAGGCTTTATGAAGTAGATGGAAATAGCTGAATCCACATCCAGCCTCATGAGAGACATATTAACTACAGAATGTATGAGAAATAATATCTGAAATGGAGAACAGTTTGCTAGAACAAAAACAGAGGTGAAAGAAGCTGGGGAACACTGATATCGGTGCTGTTCAGTGCTTTTAAGAATTGGCTGTCAAATCGGATTTTCAGTTTCTTTTAGAACAGCCTTTAATTAATTATATTTTTTTATAACTGGCAGAAAGACAAATTGTATTTAAATAGGACTGAACCATTTTCCTACTCACTTTTTACTAAAGCAGCATTGACATCATGAGATCCAACAAGAATGATTTCTAGACTTCACAATGGTTAGCTGACGCTTCCTGTATTTACAGATACTCACGTTCTTTTACGACATTTTTTATGACACTTTTTGCAACATTTTTTGCAGATTGTCCTCTGAAATTCTCCTCTTGAAATAAAGTCATTTCTGTGACTCAGTTCCAGTACAAAGGTTGAAGCACAAAAGCCTGACTCCTATAATCTCAGTGCAAAGGTATATATGATTTTATGTGTATTTTTACATAAGAATAAACAATGGAAGACAGAAAATACCATTCTCCTTTTGCAGGGAAAACCACTGAAGGTTTAATAAAGGATAAATATTTGAAGGGCTTGAATCTAGATTGTGCTTCAGTGCTTTTCCCTTAAAGATTTTTGCAGTAAATAAACACCAAAGTATGTTTAGGCCAAGCGAGAGAGTTTTGGCACCTTACTATGGGAACTGTCCCAGTGCACTGATTAAAAAGAACCTTACTTCTCCACGCGTCCTTTTAATGTTTTGATTTGTTTTCCCAAATAAGCAGAGACCAAGCACTGTGAAGTAGATAGGACATAGACTGACCAAAAAAATAGGCAGTGATAATGGAATTGTTCAAATTATGTCACGCTTCAGCTGCGCAGGCATTTCATAACTTCGTTTAGAAGTGAATTAGTCACCTCACTCCTTTCATAAGCAAAGGCTGGTTACTGAAACTTTGATGGCTCTGTGTACTGGTTGCTGCAGGATCTTTTAAAATCCAGAATTTTAAACTGTTAATGGATATGGCCCATAGTTAAAAGAAATACTTCTGGAAGTGCTGCGATGGGCACAATCCTGCTTTCACTGCATTCAGAGCTGGTTCCCTTCCCTGCACCAGCTCTCCACCACATACTGCTCTGAAATATGATAAAAACCTAGGAAAAAAAAGCTGAGCCGTGAACGTGCTGTGAAATACATCCCTTAAGCTGCGATGCCCACATCTCAAGCACGTCTCCATCAGGCAAAGCTGGTGGTTCTGTGCAGAACGTTCCCTTCTGCGCTTTCCACTCCCCACTTGCAAACAGGTCTGCTTTTTGACAGTTCAGCGCTGCTAATGTTTCTGCTTTCTCTAGCCTCATTGAGCAGAGATGACAGAGTGGGTATTTTTTTTTTTCAGCCTTCTCCAGATGATTGTGCACATGCTGAGAGGGAACGCCACGTCCTAGATTCCGAGAGGTTTGTTTAGCTTGTCGCAGCTCATTTGTGATTTACGTTCCCTGCAATAAACTGGCAGCTGTTGGGTCACCATAAAAAAGAGTGAAAAAAGCAGCTCTTGTTGATGTTTTGGTGGAAAGGCCTACCCTTTGATAGCTATTTGAAATTTGGCTTAATAAAAGTCTTTAATGTGACATGTAATTGCCAAGGTAAGAATAGCAACCCCCAAGTTAACTGCTGGTGCAATCTGTATTGACTTCTGGACAGGTAGATTTATAGAGACTTTCCATTAGCATCCAGTGGAAAGGTGGAACAGTGCACTAATCACCAACTGACATTTCAGTTCTACCGAAGGATATCATTTTTGCCATGATAAAACTGCAGGGGAATTACAGAAATGGTCATAAATCAGTGTCTACTATCTCACCTGGTAGGGAAGTGGTACATAAACTCAGATTAAACACAAACATTCTAACACTCAAGAACTTACTTTCAATGTAAACATGCGCGTTCTGAGGTAGTTTTCTTAATTGTCGGCCTTTTCCCCATTGTATTACTTGAAACTAAAAAAAAAGAAAGAAGAGGAATGTACAAAAACTATGTCTGAAGGGTGACAAATACAGCTCAAACAAAACATTCAAAGCCACCAGGGAAATGGTGGCCCAAACCCAGTATTCACAGCAACATGTATTCTGTGTATAAATCACACAAAGCCATCTGGAAAAAAAAATAAATTACAAATCAACCTATAATTTATAGTAATTCTCTTGATGAGATACTGTTTGGTATACAATACTACACTGATTTCACCTTGTTTAATACAAAAGCAAATATCTGTGATGAACTCTGGGGTTTTTTTCAGTGTAAGAAACAGCTGCTTTTGATCTGGATGTTTAAACGTCTTTCAGGACCTCTGTCAGGGACATCACCGGTGATCACACAGATACCCACTTTAGTTTGGGATGGCAGTAGTTTAGGAATGCTGATTTTTTTTTAGAGTTTCCATTTTTGCTTTGACTACTCAAAGGATTCCAAGTCTGAGATTTCAAAAACCAAGTATAAATACATTAAGTCCTTTATTTTTTTCCCTTCAGAGAGTATATAAAACATATTTATCTCTTGGGAAGGGCACAAAAGTATATATGAAGCTAGGAAAAAAAAAAACCAAAACAGTGATTAGTTATTTCCCACTGGTTTCCAACACTATTTCAGCCAAACTGGGAAGAAGCATTCCCTCAGGACTTTTTGCTGTCCTAGTGGTTGTGTTTAACTCTCTAAACCTCTGCTAATTTTAATTCCTTAAATGAATACCAACATCTATATTTCCAGGGAATGAGAAAAGCTATTTCAAAGTATGAATGGCTAGGGAGCAAATTAAGAAAAAAAATAACCCACTGACAGTTGGGTCACACTTCAAAACTTTCTCACAGCAAGAAAATACCTTAAGGCAGAAGTGGAGTCGCTCACGTGTCACTGGGAGGAGGTGGGATGAAGCCGAGAGGTCTCCTGCACCAGAGAGCTCCTAGATTTGGAACGGTTTTCCTGCTGCTGACAGATGGTTAACCTCAGCTGAGAGAATTCCTTCCCAGGTTTCAGCCAGATTTCAGTGCTAGACAAGGAATTTAGAAAAAAATCATTTGTATTCCAAAACCCAAGAGCTTTTAGGAACCAAGCTTCCTTTCTGCTGTGCGCTCGCTCTCTCAAGATGCTCTTGGATGGGGGCATATGTTTATTTACATGTGTATACATCCACACCCAGGTTTGCTGGCAGATTGGAGTGGAAATATGGAGCTGAAGCTTGAGTTAAGGACCTAACCTGGCATTAGATGATCTTTAAGGTCCCTTCCAACCCAACCCATCCTATGATTCTGTGATAAATTCGCTAACATAACCTCTACCTGGATTTACATAAAAATGGTGACTCGATTTGTTGATTGCTTTATTCTAGCATAGGATAGATGGGTGGTTTGGGGATTGCTCTTGCAGACAGCAAATTCAGCAGATCTGTTTCCATCATCTGTTTGAGCTCTGCCTGGGTTCTGGTGAGCTGTGATTCCCAAAGCTGAACTGATGGAAACTTTTCACTTGGGTGACCTGCCCTTCACTGCTATGGCTTGAAGTGCTGCTTGTAATATTGAGGGAATATCTAACCATGAAACCTGTTGTGATTTTTTTTGTTGCTTTTTTCTTTCTTTGCTTGTTTTTTAACTCCAAATGACTTTTTACTGAATTTCCTTTTCTTTTAGTGTCTGAAGTAGATATACTTCAGTTTAGTCCGAGAACTGGCCTCTCAGGTCCCCCCCAGAATTGATGGGAGACTTGCTCAACCTATGTGTAATTAATACTTCACAGAAAAGTAATTTTTCAATCAGGAGACTTCTGGTATAGTCTATAAAGTTGTGGACCCCTCAAATAATTCATAGAGACTGTATCAGAAATAGCGTGGCCAGCAGGACTAGGAAGTGGTGAGTTATTTACATTATTTCTCTCCTAGAAATAATATCTTCCAACCTCTGAAACAATATACGTGCTGTCCTGTGTTGGAATCTTACATTCATACTCTGGGCTTTTAAATTCTGAGTATTTTAGTGAAAAGTGAATTGCTAATTTTTGAGCGGGCAAGTGGAAGATGACAGACGACTACAGACACAGAGAAGGAATTTTGGCTGCTTACAGGTTAAAAATATGTAACATTCTCACAATAGTTGAAGAGTAAAGAAAGTGAAAGAGAAACCATTCGCTTTTTTTTCAAAATTAGGATTGTAGAAAGTTCAAAGAAATTACCAATAAGGAAGAATATAATACACTGTCAGTGCTGTGCTGAGCTACTTTCTGCATGTTAGAGACAACATTCAACTCAGCCAGGCACTATCAGAAAAGTATCAAGCTCAAACATCTTAAAACTAAAATATTACTGTTGGTTGGTTTGTTTGTTTTTTAAATCATGGTAAATTGCTTACTTTGGTTTATTTACATTTTGTGCTTTTCTGTATTTAAACCCAAAGGAAAACACTCATTTTCCCTGCAGTCTTTCCCCATGACTTTAAATGTATTTCAGAATTACAAACTATTTTTTTGGTTTAGGAAAGTTACTGAGGAATTATTCCAGGTTTTTATTATTATTATTTCTGCTAAAATGTTCACAAACTGAAGGCCTACCCTGAAACAAGACTGTAGAAAAGCACAGGCACTGGAAGAACTCCTGGAGAGTGTCACATCCCGACATTTTAAGAAGGGACTACTATCAATTCCAACTGTATCCTAAACTCGTAACTATGCTGTAAGTTACGGATAACTGCTGAGGGTTCTCAGGTAGGAGTCAGAGAAAAAATACAGAAATGATCTGTTTTTCAAAAAGACAGTGTCTAACACATGGAATTCAAAAGGGTAATAAAAATGAATAAATTTCACTGATGGGGTGGGCAGTTTTTAAGTTATATTTTCCATCAAGTCATTTTTAGCCTTCTAAAAGTATTTTTGAGATTATAGTTTTAAAATAGATCATATGGAGGAAGATTCTAAGTCTTCTTCCTATAGCATAGTATCCTACAGCACTGGGGTTTTTTCAATAATACAAGATCAGCAGCAAAGTGCTAGACATTGTATTAAAATTTGACCCTTTATCGGTAAATTTAATGTCGAATTAATGAAAATTAATAAACATGGGGAACCTTTTTCTTTTCTTTTTGCAGCCATCGTGAGGAGGTTTTTATGAGTCAAAGAAGCAGTAGCCTACAGAGAGCATTTGTTCTCTCCAGACTAACTCACACTGCTTGCCATTAAGGGTTTGCTCTTTAATCTGAGGAAATGAGAATTTCTGGGAGATTCTTTGCCTTAGCATAATATTACCCGACCAACAAAATGCAAGAGGCAATAAAAGGTAATGCTCAGAATACATTTTCTGGCATATCCAAAACCTCCCATGTACTCACCACACCCTGGCTGTACTAAACTGACCTGTATTTTTCATGACCTGTATAATGTCAATAAAACCAATCTGTTTATTTTAACGTCACATTGGGAAGTGGAGTTTGAAATTGTGAAAGTAGATATATGTTATTAGGATGAATTCTATAGACATTAAGGATTGTGGTGTGATCTACAGAGAGTTACAGACTCAATATTTTATTCCAGAATTCCTCCTCTGTCTTAAAATGATCACCAATTGCTGTGAAGGAGCTGATGATAAAACATATTTGTGGTAACACTGCTTCTCCCATGATGGATTACTGAGGCTTGGAAGTTGACAGAAACTCATGAATTTGCAGTGTAAAAAGGAGCAGCCATATATTTTTTACTCACTGGGATTGAAGTTTTAAACCTAAACTACAAGATGCCCTTAACTAAGTCATGAGGCCACATGCCATGAATCCTCTGTGAGAAAAGGAGAGTAACTAACACTTCTTCACAAAGATCTCAGCTAAGCAAACCACGTGCAGTCTTTCCTTGGGGAGACAACAGTTGGAGAAGTGTCTCCATTGCCCTTCTAATCTCTCAAAAAAAAAAAAAAAAAAATTAAAAATATTTGGTCTTTAGCTCTCCAGGTGCCAAACTTTGAACACTGCAGTATGACCAAACTTGCTTGAACTAATCTTAGATTGTTATTACAGCAAATGACCCTGAGACAGGGCAGCGCAACTAGGAAAAAGCTCGGCCAGTTTTACCCTAGAAAGTAATAAAATATGTGAACTAGACGTCTCAAATGTGTGATAAAGGCACATCTTCACTGCCTCCAGCAGCAGTGTATCTGACCTCAGAGCACTAGAGAAGAGAGACCATACTGAATGCTTTCCTTTCCACATAAAATGCTCATCTTGATAGTTCAGACATGCCAGATGGAAGTAGTAGAGATAAATGGTGTTGATGCCTCAGGAGAAATGAGCTAGTAAAGTTATATTATGTTCAGCTGGGATTTTAAACATGTAATATAGTTAAAAGTGTTATTCTCCCCCCAAATTCTACACTTTGTATTTCAGCACCGTGTCATATATGGGGGAAAAAATTCCTGCCCTCATGTGCTACTATGAAAAGCAGATTTTTTTCCTGTCACAACAAAACATCCCTATTAAAAAAAAAAGTACTGTATATAATGTAATGTAGACATGAAATAATGAGCCACCTGTATAGGAAAAAAAACCAACAACGTATTTTCTCAATTATTTCTGATAGGGGTATAGCAGTATATATATATGGAAACAGGGAAATAATAACATAAAACTTACTTGTAACAGGTCCTTTCTTGCTTTCTAAAGCTAGTGAGAAAATCAAAGCTAAAGGTCATCAGATGCCAATAGAAGCCACAAGGCTGTCTTTAATTCTGAGTTTGATCTAAAGGTTTAACTGCAGCTAAAAGATGTTTTAAAAAATTTTACTGATCTAGATATAATTTGTGTCTTCTTCTAAGGAGGCAACTCTGAGAATTTTAGAAGGAGAAGGTAGATGTTTTGTACCCTGTAAGCAGAAGTCTGCCCGTTCCCCAAAAAATCTAAGGACTCAGGAGGCTGGAGTTAAGTTGCAAAAACATCCTGTCCTCTAAATTGATCTAATTTAATACAACTTACCAGTGATACATCTGCATTCACTCCCTTTCACTAGACTGTCTTCCACCAGCAGCATTCTCTTGATCCTCCACCATACGAGGAAGAACCAGAGAGAGGAAAGGAAGTTAAAAACTACAGAGCTGTTAGGAGAGTTATTGTTCACTTCTTCATTTCAGAGGAACGGTCAGAAACTCCTTTTTCCCCAAAATCACCTTTTCCTTCACATGTGGAGTTACTTTTTTTTTTTTCTTTTGGTGTCTGGATCAAGAATGTACTCCAAAAGCACACAACAAATTTGTTCTTGGAGAAGAGATGGAGCACTGATAAGAGAGATTTTTATATCTGAGTCAACAAAGACCAACTGCATTTTATTAGAAATCAGTGTTGTTGATAGAAAGGAGAAACTACATCCAGAAAACAAATAGTGTTACTAATACCATAAATGCTTACTATATGTACTAAAAAAAAGAAAGAAATTAAGGGATGTTACAATCTGTAGCATCTGTAAATCCTTGAAGAACGAAGGTGCAACAGAAACACTGAGCTGTAAGATTTTTTTATACATATATTAGTCAAACTCTTTGTCCTTTGGCAACGTGGAATTTAACTTCCTTTGTCTAACTTTTCTTATTTAATTTTATTAATTAGAAGGCAGCCAAATTTAGAAGAAGAAATATTACAGCGGTATATAAGAAATAAGACAGTGGAAAAGTCTATCACACAAAGATTAATTTGTCCAATTTCGAAATGTATATTGCAATATTTTATAGCTGACAGGTGATCATGGGCAGATAGTCATTACAATTTATCACAGCAGGAAGCTGTTAAAATGACAATATGGGCAGGTATAAAATTATATGAAGGAGAAGTTATAGAAGATAATTTTGAAACTCTAGCAACTCGTCCTTTTAAAGTTTCAGTCACCAAAAGAACATAATCCAAAAATCTAATTATAATTTTAAAAGACGGAGTTGGAAAAAAAAAAATAACCTGCTGAGGGGGGGAAATTTATGCAGGCAGATTTCCACCATCACTTCCTCCTATTCATCAAAATTTATATTTTGCTACACAGGAATTTTGTAAAAGTTTTTTGTCTCACCTTTTATGTTCTGAATTTCTTGACTGATACGCTGAGGAACAGAGAACGGGTGCCCAATCCCAATTTATGCCTTTTAAAAGCTCTCTCTCACTCCACTTTTGCAACCCTATCCTTTATAAACAGCAGCCACATGTTATTTTTAAGTGGAAAAGGAATGTTCTTTGGCACTGATCAGCCTTGAGGGAAGTTTTAGAACAGTCTTATACATTTCTCAATAGCAAGGTTTATAATGAAATTGCTTAAATTACTCTGACTCTACTCTGCTAGCTGGCACACCAGACACTGATGAATGGATCCCTGATATAAATGAACAAAAGGAGCTTGGAATTTTTCTTCCCTGTTTCTGCTAGCACTGCTTGTTGTTCTATATAATTCTACAATCAAAAACGCTGATTATTATAGGCTTTTCTTGAGGTTTTTCTGTGCTCCATTTGATCACTGGGATCCATTACAACACTGGGACCTTAAGATCATGAGCTCTTGAAGGTAGGATTGTATCTTACTGTACAGGAAAGCTGGAGAGGGACTTTGGGTAAGGGCCTGTGGGGATAGGACAAGGAGCAATGGTTTGAAACTAGAGCAGGGGACATTTAGATCGGCCATGAGGAAGACGTTCCTTCCTCTGAGGGTGGGGAGACCCTGGAAGGGGTTGCCCACAGATGCTGTGGAGCCTCCTCCTTGGAAGTGTTGAAGGCCAGGCTGGAGGAGGCTCTGAGCAACCTGCTCTGGTGGGAGGTGGCCCTGCCCATGGCAGGGGGGTGAAACAAGATGACCTTTAAGGTCCCTTCCAACTCAAGCCATTCTAGGATTCTCTAGGGTGCAACGTCTGCCACAGAGGAACCGCTGATCGAACGCGCTCTATAGATGCACTTGTACCGGAAATGCTAACAAATGGTTAAAGTGAGGTCTCCATTTTACACTTTGTGATATGCAGAGTGAGCAGGAGTACTTAGAGCTTTCAGAGATCATTTTCTACTTTTATTTTTCTCACTGTCTTTCAAAACTGAAAAGATCTGTCCTAAAGAAGGGGGGTACTCACCAAAGCCTAGTGGAAAAGCTGCTTCTGGCAGGAGTGAAATAACTGAAAGGAAGGAAAAAGCAGAACAAATATTTTAAACTTTATTGACAAAAATTTAAAATTATCTTCACAAGCTACAACTTTGAAGCTAAGTCAACCATTTAGGCAGGTGATAACGGGTCTTGACCAAACAATATGTAATAAGCAAATCTTCTTTTTAATAATTAGTTTATACACTTTAGCAACTCCACAAAATCCATATAATCAGTAGCGAGGCCCTTACAATCCTCATTGAAATCAAAGTGAGATAAACTGAGCCATCGCTACTGGCCAAGTTATAAGAAGCACCCTAATGAGAAAATAAATCAAATTTCTACCTAACAGCACTTCCTGGGAAAAAATTCTGGTTTCTGACGACGCCAACGGCAAAATTTCTTTTGTCAATGAAGAAAACATCTGATTATTGAGACAAAATAAAGGGACTCTGCAAATGCTTAAGCAAAGATTCAGTAAATTTAGAGTCCTTTACCATCTTTGCACAATGAATAGATTTAGTCTTTTTTGCCTCCGTTTTGTCAACATCCCATCTTTCATACACTAATATAGTAGTATAGTCTGACATATATAAATATTTCAAATGTATACTATAAATATATAATACTATAAATATATAATACTATTAAAGATACTACAAGTATATAAATGATAAATATTAAATATAATATTATTATTATTAATATATTT
>VWZK01007660.1:0-27684 GCA_013396935.1 Baryphthengus martii | reverse complement strand
ATGATATAGATATTGAAAAATAATTGCTGGGCAAGGTTGAAATCCATATTTTTTTTCTTTTGCTATTGTACAGAGCAAAGGAAGCTTTTAAAAATTATTTTAACTCATTTGTTAAGCATTACTACAATAAGAATGTGTCTTTAAAAAGTGAACATTTTGTTTCTCATTTTATCATCTACATTCTCACAAAGTCTAGTTCTAGATATACAATGAAATATTAAATACCACATAAAATAAGTAAGAGAAACTGATTTAATGTATTTTTAATACCTCTCACCCAGCACTCCCCCGGATCCAAAAAAAAAAGAAAAAAAGAAAACATTTTCAACTTTATTTGTCCAATTATGTATTGCAAAAGGATAACTGCTCTTCAGAATCATCCATCCTATTTAATTTACACAAAATTAGATGTTCCTTATAACAATATGGACTTGCAGCTATGTAGGAGAGTCTTGGCTTATTCATATGTTATGAACAACAGGTTTTTTATTGTCTACTTAGGACAATGGTCATGCTAAGCAGGCCTTGAAAATCATGGATATCCTGTCCAGAGGCAAAAGATACCTGGATGCATATTCATGAACTTAAATAAAATTCCCATTAAAATTCAATTCCATTGCTTTCTTAATACTATCTGCTTATATTTAAAGTACTTCTGAGAACTTCAAACACTATTATCTGAAAAAGATGATTAAGTAGTTTTTTTATGTCCAGAACGTTCACACGACTGCCACATCCATATGGATGTTTAATACATTTCCTCCTGTAATTTTCATACATTATTGAACTGAACAAAATTCAATAAAAACACAGACTCCGTAGTTCACTTGTCAACATCAACTACAGTTTGCACAGGCTTTTTTCAGCTAATACATCTGAATGAAGTTTGGGTTTTTTTCTTCAATTTGTTAAGTCAACTTATACTGCATATCAGTATACCGGACTAGGTCAAAAAGTTTAAACATGAAAAACATGAAATTCATGTTTGTAAATTTAGTATCTATGGCTCACAAGATCTAACGGTCTGAGGTAAATCCTGCTGCAGCTGGACATTCCAATCTGCTCAGTGCAGTACTATCTGTCTACCTTTCTGTGCCTCATGAGAAAGCATTCTCTGGTCTTCCTGTCTTAAATAAGGAAAGAAAACATGGGATTGTGGAGCGAGGAACTAAGTAGGCTAATGAGTAAACTGCACAGGAAAGTATTTCCTCCCCCCAAAGTCGCATGTCTGTTCTCTGAGAGGCACACAGTAGGCCCAGGCTGAATCACAGAATTCTCATGGTTGGAAAAGATCTCTAAGATTACCGTGTCCAACCGTCAACACAGAAAGAAAAAAAAACCCAAACCAAAACAAGAAAAAAACTCCCCCAAATCCCCAACAAACAATCCCCAAAACCACCCCACAAAACACAGAAAACCCCTCACCATCCCACTCGAGCATGTCCTGAGGTGCCTCATCCACAGTTTTCTGAACCCCTCCAGGGATGGTGACTCCACCACCTCCCTGGGCAGCCTGTTCCAGTGCCTGACCACTCTCTCGGTAAAGAAATTCTTCCTGCTCTCTCATCTACACCTCCCCTGGTGCAGCTTCAGGCCATTTCCTCTGGTCCTGTTGTTATTTACTGGGGAGAACAGGCCGCACCCACCTCGCAACAACTTCCTGTCAGGAAGTTCCTGTCAGGAAGTTGTAGCGAGCAAGAGGGTTTCCCCTCAGCCTCCTCTTTCCAAACTAAACAATCCCAATTCCCTCAGTCACTCCTTATGAGACTTGTTCTCCAGACCCTTCCCCAGCTTGGTTGCCCTTCTCTGAACTCACTCCAGCAACTCAATGTCTTTCTTGTGGTGAGGGGCCCAGACTGAAGCCAGTACTCACAGTGAGGCCTCACCAGTGCTGAGCACAGGGGAACAATGACGTCCCTTCTCAGAATCAGCTTTCTGGGTGCAGTGCTGCCACCAGAAAACCTGTGCAAATCCCCAAAGCCAGAGTCAGGCTGTCAAGACAGATATATGGAAAGCATATCAAGGCCTTCAGCTGCTTAAATGTTTATTTCCAAAAATCTCGGCTTGTGTCACTGAGTAACTGCTGTCTGATTAAAGATGACGTCAATAAAAAATGCCAAGAAGCAAATTCTGAGAACCAAGAGGAATATTTTCATGTAGTCATGCTACAAAATGACAGCATTTACATAAAATCATTTTGGGAGTTCAGAGAAGACTAAAGACAATCCAGCTCTATGGTCCCGCACACTATTTTACACTGATCAGCCTTTCCTTTGAAAATAAAGTATATCTTGCAAAACTACATGCAAATGTGGAGAAACAAAAGGGGAAATGCTGCCTTATCCTTCCAACCTACGCCTTTCTGCCTTTTGAAGAAATATATACCACAAACTGTAAGCTCCTATGAGCAACTGATAATTGTTTTTTTTTCAATGGCATAGTGTAAAAATATAATAAATAGCAACACATCTTTTAAATGAAATGTAAAAAAAACCCCAGTTTGTAGGGCTGGACTTTCTTTTTGTTTGATAGATTTTTTGATAGAGCCCCACTGTAGGTATTTAAATATCTGATCTACATGTTCAGCAGTAGATGGAATTAAGCAGGCTCTAATTTTCCTTATGTGATTTCAGATAAAGAGAGTTGCTCCATTACTTAAGTGTTTACGTCATTCCTCAGAGAAATGACCTTAATTTATTGTAATTTCCAGTTGGAAGATTACCAAATTGGTTTTGAACTTAAGTAGCCCTGTGAGTGCAGAGTCATTTACTGCCAGTTACATGAAGTACACCGATTACTTTCAATTATAAAAGACTTATTTTTCTTAATAAATAAGTTCACCTTTATTACTAAATAGATACTACAGTTAAAACTTTTCTGTTAGAGTCATCTTGCTTATGGGCAGTTGTCTTTCAGCAAATAGGTAATCAAAGCATCTTTACTAATGGAAATACAAGCTACACAGTGTATATATAAAGGCATCATTTTGTGTATCACAAGAACTTATCTAAAGTTAAACAGAGGTTTGGGTGACTGAGCTGAATTTTACACAGGGCAGCAAGGTTTATGTAACTACTCTTAAGAGAAACTTTGCAAAATGTTTAATGGCAGCATGTTAACAAAAATTAGGTTTTATAACTCATGTGACCATAACGAACACAGTCCAACTGACACTCCACACCATTAGCCACTGTTCCTCAGTTTAAATTTTCATTAAAATTTTCCAAGTTCAGTAGAACCTCTTGGTTACAGACAGCTGTTTTACAAGGACAAGTTATTACATACAAGGAAAAAGCCAAAAGGAATTTAAAACTACAGTGAACAAGCAGCAGTGGTTCAAGAAAAGAACTCTATTTCAGGCTGGGGCCAGTGGATTGTTTCATGAAATACAAAAATGAAAACAAGGAAAATAGCAATGGAAAATCTAAAAAAACCACAACAGCAAAAGTGCTCAAACCAAGGACATTTTAAGGCCACCAGCACTAATCTTAGGAATTTCTTATGATGCCAGATACGAATTTTAACAAGTCAGTTAAATGCCACGTATAATGCCTCATAAATAAACTTAATCAGAGCGCAAAATACATTTCTATTCTCTTTACCTTGCCTCCTCTTCTCATTTCTCTGGAAAGTTTAATGGGTGATCACGATTCTTCTGCTGGAAGAAACCTGGGCTGTGTACATTTGAGACCTGCTGAAAAACTCTTAATTTTTCACCTGCATTTCCCTGTGAAAGAATTTTTGCTGTCAGCAAATATCTTCACTTTGTCACACTGGACTTGGATTCTCAGATTACACCTCTCTGATCCATCCTACAGAGATTGCACAGCAAACACTTTTTAGGATCACCTGATAAAATACATTGGTTAGGATCCCGCCCACCCCAAGACTTTGGAGAGAGAGTCCCAAAATGATTAAGAATCCTATAATAGAAAAAAAACCTGGCTGTAAGTGCACGTGTCTGTGCGTTTATAGGGAAGAAACCTTTCTCCCAGGGAATTTTAATTGGATGCTTTTCCTTCTTTCTCCACTTTCCTTCTCTTTATTAAAATATGAGCTTGCTGACGTCTCCTATATTTCCAATAATGAACAGGGTTAGGAAATTAGAAATCCAGAGGCAATGCCTGGAGAAGGATCTTTAACATTCAGAGGGTATTCCTGCTCAAATTGGAGCATTTGTCATGCTTATTGTGGTGATATCATAAACTGGGCACCAAGTAGCTACATCTCATTCAGGGGTGAGTGCAGTTCACTCCCACTGAACTAAATGTGCTCCACAGCCAGATTATACTTCCCCTGTGGTCAGAATGCCTATTAGGTTTCTTGTCTCTGTGTTTTTATATAAAAGATCTACAAGAAATTGATATTTGTCACAAACAATCACATTCTTATCCATCAGTGGAGCAAACTGAAAGCAATACAACCCCAGAGTAAAGCAGTAGGGGTTCTTCCCTTGCATATACAAAAGGAAATATTAAGTGTTCCTTTGGGATTGTTTCCTTCTTCCACTGATAATGTGATTTATTTTTTCCTGTGTTACCAGAAAGTGTCCGTCCTGAAAGAGCTATTTTCCTTTCTGGAAAAACTTGATGCCTGAATGACATTCTTTACTTGTTTAGCATTTTAGAAACATTACACTATCTAATAAATTTGACTGTATTCAGCTTTAGTAAAAGAACTCGATTATCAGCTATTAATTTGGGCTCTAAAACGTGCTGAGTACTTGTAGGAATACATGATTTCCAATGCTTCCTCTCCATCTGTAAATTTTATCCTTCTTCCCCAGTACTGAAATCATGACTTTTTTCATCATTTTCAGAATATGAAATATACAGGAGGTGTTACCAACAATGGGCCTCAAAGCACAATTCTGAGTGAGGCGGAGTTGTGCCTGCCTAGGTGCCATCTATTTGGATTCCTTAAAAACACTCTGAGAAGAAATGTGACAATAAAGCCTGGAACTAAAGCAGACGTAGGTTAGCAAGAATCAAACCCTATGCTACTGGTGAGTTCACGCAGCCAGGTCACCTAGGACTAAAAGCTTGATGAGAGAAAATGGGCTGAAGTTGTACCAGGGAAGGTTTAGCTTGGATATCAGGAAAAAATTCTTTACTGAGAAAGTGGTGAGGCATTGGAACAGGCTGCCCAGAGAGCTGGTGGAATCACCATCCTTGGAGGTGTTTTAAAACCATGTAAATGAGGCATGGCTTAGGGGTCATGATAATGTTTAGTAGACAGTTGGACTTGATCTCGAAGGTTGTTTCCAACCTCAATGATTCCATGAACTGGTCAAGCTTGGGAGTTCCTTTTCCTCCGCCCCCAAGAGCTGCATGATCTTGAATTCTCCTCCAGGTCCTTCCATGAAAGCACACATGTCACTCGCTGCATTTCTTCTGGAGAAAATTGTTGTCTGACTACCACAAGCATTTTCTGAGGCGCTGTTATAGCCATTGCTTTCCTGATCCAAGGTAACAGAAGGAAAGCAGAAGCTCCTAGTTAGTCAAAACTGGCTGTTTTGACTACCCAGAGATGCAGATACCTCACTTCAACCTTTGGCAGCTGATAACCAACCATTGCTTGAGTTTCAAGCAGTGCTGGTTGAATCTGTGACAGCCCAGATGCCAGTCTGCTCATCAGCATCCTCTAAGAAAGTAAAATAACTGGTAAAAACTACTTCAACTTTATGGAACAAATCAGCTTTCACAAAACCGAGTGTTTACCACAGGCCATTATCAGTTGTACCCATCTGCCAAAAATCTGCTCTCCTGAGGAAGGCAATCTAAGATAATTATCTGTGTCTATGTGCTGATATTTTAAACAAGATTTTATGTCCACAGCAGTCTGCGTGGAAGCGGTGGTGTGAATTTGATAGCATATATTTTCCAGTAAACTACAGACATAATAGTGAACCATCAGTATTTAGTTGGCGGTTCAAATGCTCCTGTCCTCTTTTCAGTTTAAAACTCCTGTTATAATTCTTCCCTGTGTTAATCTCTGGATTCAACTGATCAATTAAAAGGTCACTTTTACGAATACAGGGCCCACAGCCTCATGACATTGCTGTGGCATTGTTGATGTTCACAGTATGTGTAGTTTCCTAGGATTCTGTCTGAACTGGGGATGGATGAGAGGACGTGAAATGTGCAAGAGGGTCTCAGAAGGCTTTGCACATCAGGCACAGCATATCCTCAGGCATCTTAGCACACAGGGCTCAGTATGTAGGCATCACCATCCTTTATAGCTCAAATTTTAATGCAAGGCATCATGAGATAATCCAGAACTACCTGAAAGCAAATGAAAAAAAATGCATTTCACTCAGCATTACCTGAATACTTCAAATAAAAGAGCATCTGAGACAACTAGGTAGCAAGCAAAGAGAAAGGCAGCCTTTCTGAAGAAGGTTTTCTTTCCACAGAGGGGGGAAAAAAAAAAAAAAGAACACGGAGAGAAAAACTTTTGTGTGCATTGTGCACAGAACTGCAAAAGAAGTCAGAAGGTGTTTTGAAGATTTTTCTCAGACACCCTGGGGAAAAAAATACAAAAACTCCTGCAGAAAAACAGGCTTACATTTTTACTGCAAAAACACCCCCAAAAACCCAAACCAAAAAATAAATGTCAACCTCCCCAGCAGCTGAAGTTTAACAGGACAGCAGAAACACTGTAGGACTCCTGAAATATTGAAGGAAATACTTAGAGGACAGGTGGAATAGGAGCCTTGCTGAAAGCGCGAGAGCAAAAGGATATTGCAGGATTGAGCCCAGACAAGATGTAAATCCTCTGAAAGAAATAAACCCAGAGGAGGAGTGCATTAGAACACAGATCTGAGCTGTGGGATAGCAACCAGGAGATTAAATCAGCCAAAGTTATAAATTCATTCATTGCCATAAGAAACAGCCTGTGACTTCCTCATTCCTCATGTTGTTTTCAAGCCAACTGTGTAAAGACATTAAACCTCATCCCGATCCTGAGGCATCCTCTAACCTGTGACTATCAGCCATCTAGGTAGAGGCCATTTGTATCCATAACTTGAATTCTGCCAGAAAGGATAGTGACAATCTAGCCTAAGATATTCCTTACCCCACACCGAAAGAATCTGATGAATGTTTGCAAACGCTTCAAGCACTGTTTTATTGTAAGATTAACTGGCTTTTATTTGGATGCTTACTCTTTTTTGAAGTCATATCTACTCACACTTAACAAAATTATTCCTGTCGAGTCCAAGAACTCCATTTTCTGCTGGACTTGTTTGATCTCATCAGCACCTCCTAAGCAAGCTGTGGTTTTTTTGTGTTTTCGCGCACTCCAAAAACTCATTTTCAAAATTACTTCCTTACACATAACTATTCATTAGGATTTCTGAATCACTCCGAGCAACCGATCTTTTAGGAATAAAAATATTTGCCTATTAGAGAAGCATTTATTAGCATCCCATGCAGTAGTAAACAACTATAAAATTTATCATAGTGTAACATCATAAAGAATCCAGAACACACTCTGTAACTGCTGCTGTCTCAGGGATTTTAAAAACCTGGTGTCTCTGAAACCCTCCAAACCACTCCTAATCACTGGGTCCTGGCTTTGACCCGAAGTTAAATGCAAATGAAAATATCCCTTAACAAGACAGACGGACACAACAAGAAAAAAGGAAAAAGCTCTTATGGATCTAACATAACAAGGAAGAGAAAATAAAGATTATTTCATTTCACAAGAAAGGTCAGAGTATTTGCAATCAGCATTTCAGTTCAGGCCCATCTCTATTTTAGCCCCCAGTTGGCATAAGTATATATACAATAAAGATCAATATGACTGTAATTACAATTAGATTTTAAAACTCTGTGTTGTTCTGATAATTCTAACGGCCGAACTCTACGGATGCTACTGATAGTGGAAAATATGAACAATAACAAAAAAAACATGTGGCCCTACAGCAGCCTAGGAACCTTTCTGAAAGTTGGCAGATGTGCACAAACTGCCTGATCCTTCCTTCAAGGTGTCCTTGAGTACTGAATGCAGCGAAGAGGAAAAGCGGATACGCTGTGCCATCGGAATGCATTGCACACAGGACTGAAGTGCTAAGAACATCCTTGGATTGCAGCAAATTATTGTGCTAAAGCAAACCCAGATCTAACAAGAAAAGCTTCAGCTACACGCCTTTGAGGAACTTCTAAACATTTCCCTGATCATCCTGTTTTCTCCTCCCTAGCCTGGCAACGAGCTCTCTTACTGGATGTGTACCATTTGACACACAACCTTTGCTGGAAATCTAAATTTCTTTGTCATTTCAAGTTAGTATTTCCCACAGACTGCACACCAAAAGTCTCCACGGATGGACGCTTAGCGTGGGATCGGCGAATATTTGTGAGAGTAATTTGTTGTCCTCGTTAATTTTGAGCAGGGAAGAAGTTAATTTCCATTTGGTGCAAGAGGTGTAAATACTCCAAATTAACCTGGAAGGGTTTCAATACCAGATCCAATCTGTTACAGGAGAACTAGAGGAGAGCAGAAATACTGCAAGGCCAGTGCCATTCAGAAGACAGAGCTTTCTAGACGGTAGCACGCCTAAAAATTGCTGAGGCTCATGGTACTAAAAGGAATGAAAAGTCTGTGCAGTTTTTTGTATTTCAAATCCTATCATTTCATAAAATACCGTATGGGACTTTTTAAGGTCCTGTAGTACTATTAGCAGGATTTTCTAATTATCAGGAGACCTTAAATCTATCTCTGGACAGGGTAAACATTCTTTTTCTATGACCAAGTTCACATTTAATTAGTTTATTGCGTGTGTTCACTTTACTTTTCTGTATGATTAATTCTATACTTTTTTTTTTTCATATCAGCACATTTCAGTGTTAAGCTACTATTTATAAAGAGGCTGAGTTATGTCTTGACTTGGTTCCTTCCATGTATATGCGCACTCCATATTAAAAAATAATACCATGGTCATTTCAATTTTCATTCTCATTTCTGGCACACCACCAAAATAACAATTTATAAAGCACTAAATGAATTTCACATTTTGGACTTAGGTAAATGATAGTACGGAAATATAATTATGTACACTAAGCATCCATTTGCTCACATCAAAAATCCATTACATCATTCGCCACCTCTTCCAGAGAAAAATCCTGCCCTTAACTTGAAGTCGGTGGTAGATTTCAGTGAGTGCAGAATTAGTAGTTTCTGAGGGGTAGTTGAAGCGATGCTAAAGGTCACATCTGAAATTTCTTAGCACACTTGTGAACACACTTGGATTCAGTAGGTAAATCCTCTGGAAAGCTAATAGAACATTTAGCATTTTGCATTGACAAATTCAGAGAGAGTTTTTCCAATTCACCTTCTACAAAATAATTCCATTCTAATCCAGAAATTGGTCTGATGGCACATGACAAAAGTTTCTGGTTTGGTTTTTTTGCTTTTTTTTTTCATGTGTGGGGTTTTTTTTGAGTTGGTTGCTTTTTACTTTTTTTAAAAACAGTATGGCCAGTATGTTAAAATTCTGTGGCATGGTCAGGTAGAACAAGAGACAAAAGGCTCAAATATACAGTGCCAGATGTCAGCATGTGTAGTTCCTACAATTTTACACTATGTTTGCAACAATAAGCAAAAATATTCACTGAGTGTTTTCCTGGCTCAACTGAAGTCAAGAAAAATTTTACCTTCAAGTATCCTGGAATCAGAATCCTTACTCATCACATTATTATTCCAGATCTCAAGCTCAGCAGAAAGCAGAAGTTTAAAATGACATCTCCAAACTTCACCCCAGAATCCGACGACTTCATCAGCACTAGAACAGTTGTGATCCACGTTTCTGCTCCGGATTCTGCAGCTTCAGTTTCAACCACATTGACTTCCACCCTGTGAAGGTGCTTCAGTTACCTCTGTTTACTCTGTATGTGACAAACCCCCAGTTTCATCTAACATCTGAATTCAATCACCTTTGCAGTCCCTTAGTTTTCTCAAAAGTAGAACTATTAATATTAGACATAAATCTATAGTGAGCTGAGTAAGAGCTATCATTTATATTTACCTGAATTCTCATTCTCGCTTGCACCAAATACGAGATAACCACCAGTTATTCTTAATGCCACATTTACAAAACCTCTCTTGCATACTGCCAGGGGAGCCTGTGGTACATCAGTGATCAGTTCCTTTTGTCGTTCTGAAACATTATTTCCATGCTGAAGGCAGAAAATTTGAATTTACAAAAGGTAAAATCTCTGAGGTTTGAATGGGCTTAGATCTACTCTTCCCAGAAGTTGTCTTCACTGGGTTGGAAAGAGAGGTTTTGTGATTCTGAATCATAAATCACAGTCTTGTTTAAAGTAGACCTACTATTTTGGGAGAGTACACCACCACTTGGACATGCTAATAGATGGTTTTACATCTCGGCTCCATTGCCCACTATTTAAGTTAAGGCAACTCACGCTGAGATTTATTTTTTTTCGTTCTCAACAGATTATAAACGAACCCAAAATGAATACGAATGCTCAAAGGAAACGGTTTGTACCATTTAGGTTTGAAATGCAGAAGTAAACATGGAATTTATATTTTAGCAAAGCCTTGCTAGAATTAGTTTTATCAGCATCAAAGGTACTTTGAAAAAAAAGAACTCTGAAAGTGAATATCTGACATTATTATACTCAAACCTTATTTAAGTAATTTTGTAATACATTAAAAAAAATAAAAATCAACAAACTAAACAACAGAAAACTACGTGCTTAATCTTATTGGAATTTAGAGCTCAAATTCCCGTCCTGATGTGACATAAAACAGGAGTGGGCAGACACACTTCAGGACATGGTTTAGGGGTCATGATAATGTTTAGTAGACGGTTGGACTTGATCTTGAAGGTCATTTCTAACCTTAATGATTCTACTGCCTTGCCTGAGTAACCCACGGTGGCCGCTATAATCCAATGGACAATTAGCCAATTAGTAATTACCCAATTCTAGTCGTGAGCAGAGAGGAGGAAGACTTTTGAAGCTTATTAAGATGATTCATTTCTCTGCACACTGATGCACCAAGAAGTCAACAGGTAAGGTGTAGATTTCCTACGGAAGATGAAGGCAAAGACATCAGCAGCCTCCTGGGTGAGTTCTGCCTAGTATGGAGCATCTCTCCACTTGCGTGGTGTGATGTCACTGCCTCAGCCTTCCTGCTCCTGCCTCCCCGCTAACTCCAAATTCTCCCCTTTCATGCTTGGTACATAACCTTTGAAAATTCCTGGTCTTCCTTTCCTTGGGCAGGATGATCCCAGCTGCAGAGACAAGCAGTATTTTCCTCCATTTAGACCAAACTGTACTTTGATATCTAAAGAAAGAAAAAAAGGATAGGTAATTTTTAATAAACACTGAAGAAATCTGTGTCTGTGCTCCATGGCTGTCAAGCCACCCACAGGCATTGGGAAAAAAAGTACTGGTCAAAGATATGTCCAAAGTTTATCTGAAAATGATGTCTGGCCAACTTGCTATCAAGTTTTCAGAAGAGATATCAATACTTCTGTATCTAATTATTACAATTTATTTTAGATTAAATGGGAGATTTACTCTTACCTGATATGAGAGTCCTCAGGTTTATTTATTACAGGGATAAGGAGGGTGAGATACATGTATTATTTCTTTATTAGTTTTTAAATTCCCTACGAGATTTGCCAAAGGGTTTCACTGTCACTAACACTGACACTAATTTCACTCAATATTCTTCCAGTGCAAAGCTCCAAGCTAAGCAACTTATTTGCAATAATTCACTGGTCTCTCTTAGAGCTGCCAGGTGCTGCTGAAATTAAAGCAACAGAGACATTGCCAGAATTATCCAGATCTGATAGTTTAACTCCTAGCACATCAGATCTATCTCCAAAATTCTGAACCTACCACGGCATCCACTTTTGATCGCCTAAAAGGAATTTGGATTGTTAGTCTTAGCCCACGGTAGATGATGGAGCAAGCAATTCAAATTCTCTGCTGGATTGTTCCAAGTGGTTTGGCCTTCAGCCAGAAACGACAGCAGCCCTTGGATTTGCACATCCCTTTAGCTGTCTGCCAAAAAAGACTGCCCTAACACTTTCAGAAACCTTCAAAGTCAACTTTCTTGAGCATCCAAGCAGCCATTACAAGACAAATTAAAAAAACCAGTATTTAAATTTCTCTATTTTTAAGAGAATTACTATGTCCATATACATTTTTCTAATTCTTAGTGAAAACGCTACCTGAGATGTCATCATTTTTCTTTGTGATTTTTTCATACTAAAATTAACTTCTTAATCATCAAATAGAACTATGTCCCCTTCTTAAAAAAAAAAGAATTCATTCAGTGAATCTTGCCAAAAATCTATTTTGAATTCTTTGGGAACAAGCAGCCTCAGAATTTTGCTAAATTTTTGTTCTTGTAAAAGAAAATTCCATGCTGTTTATGCTGTCATTCAAGTTTAACAACGACAAACCTGAAATAGCAAATAACCCACTTTGATTATACAAGTGTAACAAATACAAAGAGAAGCAGCTCTCTTTCTTTTTAGTTATCCAGCTGGGGCTGGAAAAGTCTTGGAGGATCTAGTAACAAGACAAATAAGTGACTATTTTTCTGCTTTTTGCTTTTGTAAGAAACCTCAAATTTGAAAGAAAAATTACTGTTTAAGATGTTATCATAGCTAACTCATTTTGTTGGGGTTTTTTTTAAACAAACAATTAAAAATGAAGATAAGAAAATAGATTATACTTGGCTTTTTTTTTCACTTGGCATTCACTTGCATGTTTTCATATAACTAATTTTTTTTTGAAATGATATTAAAACTTTGAAATTTTATCATTGTAATAACGTGTCATACAGGAACAACAGTTAGCAATGATCACTTGGGAAAAAAAGAACAATTTGTTTATGTAAATTGATAACTCAGAGGAATCCGAGAACTATAAAATAAATATCCATAACATTACAGCAGGTAAATGTACAGAACTTAATAAGAAATGGTTATTTTTGACAGGAATCTTGTGGTTTGAATTAACAAATGTAACAAAATATTCAGACTAGGAGTTAAAAATACCTTTTCCTTTACCTTTTGAGACAGGACTTAAATGGAACATATACAGGGATTTTTTTTTTTTTAATTATTATTTAGCATTATGTTAGTACAATGTTCTGGCCAAAAAAAGAATGTTCATTGTAGCAATCTTTTCAGAGTGGTATATAGCCTGTGGTTTACTAGTATATTTACCGAAAAATACTTATCTTTGGTCATTGCAGTGTTTCCCACAACCACCTCATCACTTATAGCAACAGGTCTGAGAGTTCTGTAGCCAAGTAGGGCCAATACAGAGCACAGAAAGTACTTTCTATATTAAACTGGGGTGGGTTTTTTTGACATTGTCACGTTTTTTAAACAGTCTGTCAACAAAAAACCACCAGTTCTTTTTGTTATCTACCCTAAGCGAAATACCAATCATTCAGCTCCAGATGATTAATTTATATCCAAACAAACTCCTGTCATTTAGTATGTCAAAAACTGAAGTTCAGCATGACAGAGAAAAATCCAATCCTGAGGTTGCCCGTATCGGTCAATCTTACTGGTGTTTTGCAAGCCTTTTGACTCCCCTCATTTTGTCAAAGCAACGAGGTTTACCTGAGGATTGGCTTAACAGCCGTAATTACAAGACAAACGCGCAGAATGTAGAGTAAATATTTCAAATGCAGAAAAATTCTATTTTGGGCAACTCTTGCAATAGCTCACTGTAATAAGTTTTGGGTTTTTTTGCAAAGATTCATTTTATGCCACAGATAGATCAGTCAGAGCTCACACGGTGAATAAATCAGGCCCACGTTTGCATTTTAATGAAGTGTGATTGCTGATTGACAAGTATTGCAGGGTAACTTCAGTAATATATAAGCATCCAACTTCTCAGACATCTTACTTCCGTAAATATTTTATATTTTCCCCTTTATTGCTTAGAGCTGAACCAGTTATTCCTTACCCTCTGTCATAATTCTTAATGACACGAATTGTCTGGCAGTGAGCACCTGCCACAGGGAACCTTGGACAAAATTAAATTTGATCCCAACCAGATAAACGGTTCCTCCTCTCATTTCCTGTGATTCTGAGGTTTCAGGTTGGGATTTCATTGTTTTGTTTGGGGTTTTGGTTGGTTGGGGTTTTTTGAGGGAATTAGAATAGGTGCAGAAAGGGAATGGGAATCGAAATAAATACTTTTGTCTTGACTCATGTGCTCTTCCATCCCAGTGTCTGTTTAGTAATTCACCTTGGCCTTTTAGGATGCCTAGGCTATCAGAAGTGTTAATAAAACATGATGAAAATTATTATTCTGGAATCTGAGCCCCCTTTTCCACCTTGCTCAGCTGATTAAAAGCCTACCTGCTGTATAGCACGGCTGTACAACAGGAAGTTACGTCACATTAATCACGTGATATTTCAAGAGGCAAATACAAGGCCGTGTGCATTATTAGCTTCAGCTACTCACTGGTGTAGTGATGATATCCTCTTTCTCATGGCTAATCTGAATCTCCCCTGCTCCACTTTCAAACCATTGCCCCTTGTCCTATCCCCACAGGCCCTTATCAAAAGTCCCTCCCCAGGTTTCCTGTAGCCCCTTCAGACCCTGGAGGCCACTAGAAGGTCTCCCCAGAGCCTCCTCTTCTCCAGGCTGAACAGACTAAACTCCCTCAGCCTGGCCTCACAGCAGAGGTGCTCCAGCCCTCCCATCATCTTTGTGGCCTCCTCTGGACCCTCTCCAACAGATCCATGTCCTTCTTGGGTTAGGTTCTCCAGAGCTGGATGCAGTGCTCCAGGTGAGGTGTCACCAGAGCGGAGGGGCAGAATCACTTCCCTTGCCCCAGTGCAGGACCTTGCACTTGGCCTTGTTGAACTTCAGGAGGCTGGCCTGGGCCCATCTCTCCAACCCGTCAAGGTCCCTCTGCCACAGTTTCCACGTTCTCTTGCCTTTTCTCCACTGCTGACACTGCAAACTACTGCTATTGAACTTTCAGAGGACAGCAGTATTTCCTACTTGATTGCTTAAACTAATAAAGATAATTAGTTAGGTGCTGAGCTTCAACTGTTTGGTCCTTACAAAATTCAGAAAACCACGACCTTTTCACTTACGGAACAGAGAGCATTCATACCTCACCCGTTAGCAGCTGTACGCTATGATGTCAGCGTGACAGAAGTCCACCTATGCTATTATTTCCAGGCTAGGCAACAGTTGGTGGGGTTTTTATTCTTCTATCATCTTTTCAGGAGCCTGCCAGCAGCATCAACCAGAAAATACAGACAAATAGTGTTTGTAGCCCAGCATGCAACTTGCTATAGTCATCACAAGCAGTCTGAAGGCCATGTATTAAATTGCTGACAACGCTTTTCTAACACTTTCTTCACATGAGATTTCTGATTTCAAGGGCAGGCTCATTATAAGCATTTCTTAAAACACTGGGGCAGAAATTCTCCGCATCCTTTTATTTCTCTGCGTCTCTCCAGATGAGCTAATGCTACAGCCATCTTTAGGGATCTTACCCATTTGCTGGTGAGTTTGCTCTTTTAAACAGTGAGAAAGACGGGTCATTTCTTTCTATCATGCCAAGAAAAATCACGGTGAGGTGATGGTTAAGACTTTAAAACAAATGTGACAAACATACATCTAACATTGATGACTGCTTTCCTGGAATGAGCCTATATTTTTTTAGCAATATGACAAACTAAAATTCTATTTGACACATAAGATAATAACATCAGATATAAAGATAAATTATCTTTCCTGCAGCATGCAATACATCTCAAAACGCAGTAAATTTCAATAAATTGCAACCTATCTGTACACATTGGGGTTTTTTTTTCCCCAGCATGCGATGAAATATTGTATTTTTTCCAACTCAGTTCAATTTTCTCTAGGTTGCTATCAATAAATTGATTAAATAAAAAACTATGCTGTAAGTAAAACAGTGCACTGTTGGTTCGTGGTGGAAAACAATTTGTTTTACTTCCATTTCCCCACCCCCAGATTAGTATGAAGTACAAAGGCTGTCCGTACAAAACCAAGTAAAGTAGGTTTTAGACAGTTTTTAGTGTAATCTCAAATCTAAGACTTTGTCTTTACACAGGTTTTGGATGACTGAATTAATTGGATTAATTAAATATGAACGACATTATTTAAAGATGACCTCTCTTTTCTGAAGCTGTAAACAAAACTCAGCTTGTTTCAACATTAAACAACAACAGCACGTTGTACTTACCATGTAAGGTTATTTTTAATGTTTATACAACATCTATTATAACGAGGCTCTAATCCTGACTGGAGTCTTTAAATGCTACTCAATAGGAAAAAAAAAAGAAAGGAGTAATGACTATATTTATTTTCTTTTTAGTAATCCATGGACCCATTAATTCAACCAGAACAGCTGGCATTCTTACTCCACTTCTCAGCAAAAACTGAACGAGCAGATTGTTATAATGAGATCTCACAATATTAAAAGATCATTAAAGGTATGGCAGTTACTGTTAGGGGTATGCTGTACAATAAAACATTTCAAAACCCAGATTATCAACTAAACAATGCTCTGTAAGACTACAGAATAATGTACTGTCTGCGATACATCGATCAAGTTACAATTATTTTACTTCTGAGGCTAGGAATCATTCTGCCATGGAAGGGCACCTCAGGAAGCTTTGAAAACTCCACAGCTTTTGTCGTCTCCTTTTTTTCCACACACTAAGGTTGTGGACAACTTGCCATGGCAAGACCAAGGTGAGTTTTCCTCGCTTTTACTGCTGAGATGTGACTTTACCACGCTGCTGTAGTAACTAGGGAACATGGCCTTGGTGTATCATCAGCAAGTCCTTAGTACTATTAAAAGAGTAGTCCAGTTTGTTACTTCATCCTAGAATTCAAATATTACTTTGTGCCCTACAGTAACAGCTCGTTTTTTCTCCCTGCCTTTTCTTTATTTCATGCTCCTGCTGTTCCTTCTATTCCATATATCGTATTTCTTTATTTCATGCTCCTGCTGTTCCTTCTATTCCATATATCGTATTTTACGTATTATTATAATACTATATTTTAGATATTAAGTGCTGCTTTTCCTGAGCTGCTAAACATACCAATCAAATCATGGGGAGTTCTAATGTCAAATATACTTCTCCATATATTTCTATCTGATTTCTCGCTGGTGTTTTTTCAGAAACCCCGTTGTAGGCCTGTTGTTCCTCACATTCTTAATGAGAAGCTTTTTGCGTCCAGGATTCCTCTCTGTGTTAAAAAGCCTGGGAGGGAGCTGCCTTCAAACAGCTAACAGATGGTTTCATGACAGCCTGCATTTTTATTTTATTTTTTTTTTCTCCTTTTCTTAACTGGTCATCAAAGGCCAAGCAATGCCCAAATGGAACATAACTGTTAACGCAACCTAAATATTTCAAGTGGAGTAAACAAAGTACCGCTGGATGCTAAATCAGTACTGTTTTGCTTCTCCACTGCTCCCCAAAGAGACTATGTGACTCGTATGGCTGCCTCTGCAGCTTTGCCTGAACTAATTGTCATCTCCAGAATGATATTTACATCTAAACATAGACACACAAAAAATGAGAAGTGCTGTAAGGGGAAAAAGAAGTATCTTGATGAACAATACTTTCTCTTCCAATGACCTCAACCCCACTTAACACTAGGATGCCCTCAGCATCTACATTAAAGCATCCTCACCCTTCTTCTAATCATGAAAATAACGATTTAGCCATATGACGGGGTAACTGGGAGGCAGAAAAGTTTTTTGGGGGGAGGAAGAACAAATAGTCAAGCTGGTGTTTTCTAGAATTCAAGCACAGAGAATACACTTGTGACTAAGTTTAGGGCTTCAGCCAGATGACAAAAGCAGTGTTAAAACTATAAGAAAGATTAGATTACTGTAAAAAAGATTAGATTACTATAAGAAAGATTAGATTACTTTTTTTCCATCTTTAATTGCTCTCCTTTGGGGTTAATCTCAAAGCATTTCAGTAGGTTGCTGGGTTTACCAGCTACGTTCTGATGGTAGAAGAATGATGACTGGGTACATACCAAGAATGATGGCTGAGTACATAGGACTAAAGATCCAACCGCCAGACAAGAACGATAATATCTTACTAGATGTTATAAAGAATAAACTATGAATAGTTTTTTTTATTCTCTCTCTTAGAAACCTCAAATCCTTCTTCCTATAGAAATTTTCTTTGCGCAATGATGGAAATATCTCACTTTTTTTCAACAGGTCTGGCTACTCCCTTCCATTTCATTTTACATTCAGATGCAGAACTACATTATGTTCACAATCACTATGTTTCTGAGCACACATCTATCACGCAATTCCTCCTGAACTATGGCTAAAGGGAGTGAAATAGGGATTTTCTTTACCTTAAACCACAGAAAGTCTGTAGTAACAGCTAAGCAGCAGCTTTCTCAAGAGAACCTTGGATCTACAGGAGCCCTGAAAGCTCCAGATCACCCGGTGCCTCTTTGTAAGCACAACCTGGACTTTTGAATCTAATTTTGGTTTTTATCTTTTGTCACGCCCCAGCAGCACCGGGGGATATCAGGCCTGGGTAGCAGTATTACAAATCATATCCCGGGGCACAGCATTGCACCAAAGAAAATATAGAACAGCAGTATTTGCTACCACTAGACGCACACAATCACTCAGCAACTAGAAAGGATTCTGACTGTACCCACTTTCCAGATAGGAAAGAACGTTGGCAAATGCTGCAAATACTTTATCAACCCCAAACTGCAGAGTAAGAGCGTGTCATGAGCTTTGCAATCCAGAGCTGATCAAGGTATTTTACTTTAATATTTTGTCAAAAAATGAATAGGGTATCACTTCTTTTTTTTTTTAAAGCATTGGGAGCAAAACAGCTGTAAGAAAGTCTCTTTCTTCCATTCAACTTGGCTGGAAGTTTTGGTTGTATCAAAACAGAGAACTCTCCCTTTCTTCCTTTAATATTTGCTGTATGCATCAAAATAAAATTTTGATATACATTTACAAATAAAACAAAACCTAACTACTGTGATATTTTATCACCACAGGATGGATAAATGGCAGATAAAAATGTATATAAGAAATATTCTGAAGAAACACCAGTAAGAAACATCGTTATGAACTAGAAATAGTCATATAAAAATACTTTCCATATTATGAAGTTTAACTCACACACATAAACTAAATTAGTGGAATTCTCCTTAATTAGACAGCTAGTCTAACAAAACAAAGTCAGGCTACATGTAAAAATGAAGAGATCATACACAGAAGCAAAGCTTTTGAGGATCGGAACTACTAAAGTGTACAACTCCTTTAGTCTACAGCACCAACAGATTAATAATGATTCTTTTTAGTTGGCTTCTCTGGCCCTTTTCTGAAATCCACTGGCCAGAATAGAATTCCACGGTCAGAACAGAACCAACCAACAGAGCAGCCACAGGAATGGCCCGTTAGGTTCTTCTGGTTTTTTGAAGGACAGATTTTATCACAGAAATTCTGTTCCGATGGCTGCATGACATCTATTCCCTGGTGTCACCCAAGGCAGAAGCTGATTACTGATGCTCTCTGAGCCTTGCTTCATGATCATTAATTTGACACAGCACTCCTCTGAGTTCTATTCCAACCCAAAACTTTTACTAGGGAACTTTGTGCTCAGTGAAGTGAGGATCATAGTTAATTTTAGATTATTTATATCGTATCCAGTGAGAAATATATTAATAGTATTAGTTTGGTTCAGTCATGATTTTTTTTTTTTTTCCCCAGAAGCAGATTCTGTTTCATTTTGAAGAGGTTTAATAAAAATTAGACTGACACATTTATACAAGCAGCATTGAATGTCACAGCATCCCTGATTAAACATTTAGGGTGGCATGTCAAAGTCTTGGCAAAGTCTAGCAGCGCTCCAATTTTCCAGAAGGGATTGGCATATACATAATGTCACCATTTATCACAAAGCTGCTGAGCTGCATTTTAAAACGAAGAAGAAATCTTTTCCCGTGGTCATTAGGCACTCTGTGTATTTACAGAGTATTTAGATAAAAGGACTAAATTTTAAGGTGGATCATAACTTGATGGATTGACAAAAGCCTAAATCCTAGAGTCCTACTTAGCATTACACTTACTGTGCTAATCCTATAAAATCAAGATCTCAAAACCAGAAAGACAGCTTATCATTTATAGATCCAGGAACTAATGATCAAAATGTCTTTCGTACATTTTTTCTTTATGACTGTATCAGACAAAATAATGACAACCAGAGTAGAGTAGTATAATTTCTTCCATTCAGCCTTGATGGCTTCATTTGTTTGAACATCTTGCTGGTACAAGAAGGATATTTCTGTTAATGTAGAACAGCCCTAGGCATATTTATCATGAATATGCTGCATGTTTAAAGAACGGCAATGAAACTGGTGAGGAGTCTAGACAACAACTCTTACAAGGAGCGGCTTTTTGCTTTTAGCTTTTTGCTAAATTCAATGGTCAAGCAGCTGAAGTGGTAATACCGTTCCATCCATAGAGCTGGAAGACATATCCTCTCCTCACCCAGGTGAAGGTGGTGAGGCCCTGGCAAGGGTTGCCCAGAGAAGCTGTGGAGCCTCCTCCCTGGAAGTGTTGAAGGCCAGGCTGGAGGAGGCTCTGAGCAACCTGCTCTGGTGGGAGGTGGCCCTGCCCATGGCAGGGGGTTGGAACGGGATGAGCTTGAAGGTCTCTTCCACCTCAAGCCATTCTATGATACCACACATTTCTAGAAGCCAGTAGCCATAAACTATAATATAGACGTAGGAGTTATCCAGAGCTGTGCACTATACAACTTGCAGTGTTACCTGGTAACTCTGATGGTGCAGCATGAAGAGTGTGGCTGTCTTTCTTTCCTTCCTACCAGTCTTCCAGACGTATTCCTGATGGAAAGTGAGCAGGGTAAGCCTACTTCCTTTGCTTCTCCCATAAGACCAATTTGAAATCTAAAGTGGGAAAAAAAAAAAAAAAAAAGACACAAAAACCCCAAAATAATTAGAACCCAGTCCGGCGTAAATCCACCTAGTCCATGTGCTAGGGATCGCCACTGCCTGTGCCAATCCCAGGATATTATCCTTTGAGCTGTTGAGGTGTCTCTTGGGAAATGCATCCCAGGTGTTTCATGCTCCCTGTTTCTCTCTAAGGTTTAGGTTGGTAAGTTGTCTGATCTGGCTGCAGAGTCTCCCCACCTACTGAATTATTGTGTTTCCTGTAAGTCAGATTTTGTGGAGCATAAAGAAGCTACAGATGAGCTGGGACTGAGTGTGCTCATCAAGAGCAGTGGGATAAAATTCTTAAAGAACCCAGGTTAAATGTGAAGCAAACCCACGCAAATGTTTCAGCTGAAAATGTTGATGTTTGTTCAGCAACAGACTTGTATAATTGAATTTTCAAGGTTAAAACTAACAGCAATATTTACAATTCCCTGAGAAATGAAAACCTCAAATTTTGACACACTCTAAAAATCACATTTGCAAATTTGCTGTTTAATAGATTAACTTCCTTTCAAGCAGACTGAAAACAGACCTTTTACTTTCTAAACAGTGTTTTACCACCACCCTCCAAGAAACCTCTATTGTCAAAACTAAAAAGACTCTTATCAGCTATTTCATTTTGATTGTAATTTCCTTCCCCATAATTTTATGTTAAAGTATGTACAGAGCAACGAGGCTCTCCCGTCCAATGCAGCAGACAAAGAAACGATGGCTAATGTAGTTGCTCTACCATATAAATATTTCCAGTAATTTATCCATCAAAAGTAGAAAACATGTAATTTTATTGCTGTACAGTTGCTGCAGGAATACTTTATCCATCAGAAATGACATGCACAATGATGGCCCAGTGAAGTTAAATACTATAAAAAAGAAAGTAATTCATAACAGAAAGTTCATGAATTTTCATCTTCTCTTTTAAAAGGACTGCAGTAGGAAAAAACCCACAAAATCTATGCTATGAAATAATTCATTTTTCAGCACTATTAATTCAGTTTACTCTGACATGAATACTGATGCTTTGCAGAGCACACCATATCTAAGAGTAGCCATTTCAAGGCTGAAGATGGGAGTGATTTCATTTATTAGATTTCTCCTGCTGCCTTTAGTATCTCTTTTGGTAGGAAGGATCATTTAGGCTTTGCTTCAGATCAGGGCTTTTTACTCTTCGTCTTCATCACTGAGGAAAATCTAGAGACCAACACCATATTCACTTCATATACCATAGAATAATTCATGCCTGAAAGAATAAAGTAAAAGGGAACAAAGAAAAAATCAAGCCTCCCTACTAAAAAGGGACATGAGTCGTTTCTCTCTGTCATTTGTTTGGCAGCTGATGTGCTCTGTTTTGTAAATCATTACATCTAAACCAGCTGAAGCGGTAAAACTAATGTAGCAGGTCAGGGAAAACAGCCAAAACAGGGGCCGAGAATCTGAACTCGTGTTACTAGTTCAGCCAGTCTGGTGTCACATCACTTACTCTTCATTTTGACACGCTGATAATAAGAAACATTATCCTCTACATGCTTGCAGAGGCCTCTGCTGCAGAAACATAACAATTGGAAGTCTGGGAAACCAAAGGGGCGAGGTGTTTTCTCAGAGCAAGTATTTTAGGAAAGACTTTGTAATAAGAGGATATAATGGAACAACGATTCACGTCACAGGAAGCGAGAGCAGCGGCAATTAAAAACAAAACAAACCAGTGATGTGAAGCAAGAGAAGATCGAGGACGAGTGATAGTTATTAGTTTAGACACGTGAGGCAAAAGCCTTTATTAAAAAATGTGGCAAAGGGCTTGAATTTGATTCTGCAAGAGGTAGGAAGGCAGAAAAAGCTAGAGTTGAACAGAAAGAGGTAAGTGTGGGAAAAGACGACGTATCGAGTATTCAAATTTTAGATACAAAGGAAGAAGGGACAAACTGTCCACAAGGATATGAGCAGAAAGGAGGAAAGGATGGATTTTGATGGTAAAACGGAAAGAAGGCTTTCTGAGCTGCAAAAGAGAAGAGAGGGGAGTCAAAACCGACACGGAGTGGATTGGCCAAAACAAAGAAAACAATGAGAGCGATGAATAAAAAATGCTAGTCATCGATCTAGTCCTACTGTACACCACCTGCCATCTTTTCACCACATCAGAACTGCAGCTCTATTACTTTCAACTGCAGAAATGTTACCACGGATTTCTTGACTTTGCACTGGTGTGTACTGAAAAAGGTGCTGCTCACGCTGTCTTTAAAGCCGTTTAGAGAACTGAAACGTAACATTTCCTATAACAACGACTAAGGACCGACGCAATACGATTTTTACAGAACTATCTCCATTCCACCAGAACAAAACCAGTACTTAATAAAGATATATTCAGTTCTCCAAACTTCCAGAATATTTACCTACAAGCTTCAGAACCAAATACAAATATTTGTTGAGCAGTCTTATCATGTATCTCTTTCTGTGATTCATTTCTTTGGAATGCAATGCCTGGTCTTAAACCTAATACGGAATGAAAGGAAAATGTCATCCTAAAGGTCAAGTATCCAAGCTAAAAAGGAAATTTTAAGACAGGAACTGAAACCAGACATACTAAAAACCACACCAACGCTATTATTTGTTTTTAGCTGATGTCATTTGTCTAGTGGCCAGCCCAGCTCCAAACCTTGACAGATTTATTGGCTGCTCCATGCTGTAAGGAAAACTTGGTCAAATTCAGAGTGAGCTTCTGCTGATATTTTAAAAAAGAATTGCTTAAAATCACCGGAAGAAAACCCACCAGATTTATTTTGTACACAAAACTATAAACCCATTTACTTGTAAAACCACTAACACCTTTTGGGCTCGTTAACATATTTTGGGCATTTTCATTACAGGCTTTGCTTGGAGCCCCGTTATAACCAGTGACAGGTTTTCACCTCACTTCAGGGGTTTCAGAGTACTGCACATTTTGCTGTAATCTTTTGTCAGATACAAAAACCTCCTCTTTTAATTTCTGCTATTAAACTGTGGAGCTGTTAGTATCACTTTTGGTATTTCCTAGTTTCTTTCTTCTTTTCTTTCTTCTTTTTTTTTTTTTTTTTTTTTAAGGCAATGGTTTTAATGATCTACAATTTTGACAAAATACAATCACCAAGGCTGAAATTTTCCACACAAGATCACTTTGGTTTTTGTCTTGATATTAGCAAAAACAGTTTAGAGAAAGCGTATTGTTCCCTAATATTAAAAGAAATTCTTATTGATGATTGATTCTCATCAGCTATTAACTGGAAAGCTCTAGAAGTTCTGTGCTATCAAACTGAAGGTAGGAACCTACCCCCGTATTTTTGGTACATATCTAAATAAATGCCTGATTTTCAGCTAAGTGGGGAAAATATGCTTGTGGTTTTTAGCATGTGAAGTAAACAGAAAGTTTGAAAAAATTATATATTTTGGGTTTTTTTCCTACAAGTATCAAGACATATCATTCAATTTTTCTCAAAGGACATATTTACAAATGGATTAGGCAAACACTTGTCACTAGAGCACAGAAGACCTTTCAGTGTCTCCAACAACAATCAATTTACCTGTTTCTGATGTTAAATATACCTTAGGCTGAAATTTTAGCCTGTTTTTCACCTTCATGACAGTTACTGCATTATAATGAATCGATCACCTCACAGATGGTGCTTGAACAAAAAACTAGTACGTGCAGCACTTTGGACAAATACGTCAAATATCTGTGTTAGACCAGTAACTTACACTCTACTGCATTGAAAATTAAAAGGAGAAAAAGCAAGGCCAAAAAGTTTAAAAAAAAAAGGATGGTTTCCCTTACACTCAAATGAGATGTTATGAAGAAATAATCAAGCTGGAACTTATTTGAACTTCTCTGTCTCAATCAATAGAGGCGTAGTCTGTCTTTGCAGTGATAAGACTGGAAGAATGAGTCTTTCTTTTGGGCTCAAGGCAAAAGTTACGGGTTGAAGCATCATCCAAAATTATCTCCTAGGCTCTTTCTAGCTCTTTTTTTTTTTTTTTTCTCCCCTCCTCCTAGAGATGAAGCTTCAGTCAATGGTCTCAGAGCTTCAGATTATCTGTCAGAGAAAAGCCGTCTCAGGCAGTGAGGATCTCTAATCAAATATTGACAGATGAGATGTTCTGAGTGATAAAAATAGATTTAAAATCCAAAGTGACATTTTTTTTGATTAGAATCATAGCCTAACTGTTAAAGTCATGATGGGAGATAAATGATACAGCCTAAGCCTTCCAATTAATTTATTACCTTTCCTAAATATAATGAATATGAGTTTCCTATTTAAGCCAAGGTCAAACCCCCACAAATTAACCTAAATAGCTTCATATTTTCTCTAGATTGATAGAAAGACATCTATTCGTGATATAAACAACAACTTTTTGATTTGAAAAAGTTAGAAGTTTGAAAGATACCTGGAGAGAATAGGGAATACCGGTAGAACTGGTCATACACTATAATATTGAACAAATATACCATTCTAACAGAACCTATGCTAACAATGTAGTATTTAACAGCTCATCTAGAGAGATTTCTGTAACTAGAAAATATGGATCACCTTACCTTCAAAACTCAGTTAAAACTTCATTTAAATTAATGTAGTCAATTACGCACTCCACAGGAGTACGTTAAATAGCAGAGAAGAAATCACAACTAAACTAACTACCCAAAAAAATGCAATAAAAAGAAATTAATTCTATCCACTCAGAATTGGATGGATTTCAAATAAATCCAGCTTCAACCGATGGGCACAGAATTCATGGGTCACAGAATAATCCTACTAACTTGCTATTGGTGGAGGAAAAAGAGGGAAAAACGTGTCTTCAAAAAGACCCTCCTGTATAAATTCATTATTGAATGAAAGTGGTTTAAATGAATATAAAAAGGTTACCTTTAACATAGTAATGACGACCTTGATGCTACTCTGTTATAAAAGTATTTAACACTGTGCATTAATTGCTTTCCTAAAAACACTTTAAAAGGAGGGGAGGAAAAAAAAAATGCAAAAGAGGAAAAAGGAAAAAAAGGACGGAAAATCATATAGATAATTTTCCCCGTATTTGACTTTGGGTTCCCGGAGATCCGAGCCGCTATCAAAAGGGAGTTCATCAAATCTGCTGCAGCATAAGGATCGAGGAGAGGTGGAGAAGGAAGAAGCCAGCCTATCATTTTTGTGCAGATCCCTCACATACCTGCAGACAGTGATTCAGCCCAGGAAACGGCCCTTCCAGCAGGACCACGACAAGCAATTAGCATCTGAAGGATGCACCAACAGCCCAGGTTAACAGAAAGTGGCGTATCAGGGGGGAGAAAAAATAAAATAAAAAGTGAGTGTTGAGGAAAGGAGGTAGTTTGTGCCTGGAATGGACACCTGGCCAACTGTGTGGTGCAGAGAGCCCAAACAATGTAAGAATTCGGGCAACAGCAGCATTTAACAAGCCTTGGGAGAAATATATTCTCCTCTCCAGCCTCCTTGCGACATCTAAATAAAATCTTTGTCTCAATAAGGAAGCTTTTGAACACCAGCACAGAAGACCGGTGTTCAAATAGTTCAATAGTGAAGACTATTACTCTTCACAAAGAAATTTTTCTCAACTATCAAAATAATTCTGGCGAGGCATGGCTTGCAATTTAGTGCACATCCAAATTTTAACTGAATTTGGCCTCTCATTTCCCCTTGCAATACTCCCAAAGATTTTATTTGCTTTGGCTGTTTATAGGCTTTGGTGCCAGAACAACTTTATAAGCAAAAAAAAAATCACAATTAAGTCTCCCAGAATCCACTGTAAGCAGAAAAAAATGACATCCAGTTGACAGATAGAGAATTTCCTGAGTTCACCACAGTCAAATGAAGGTCATACGTTCTCAGCTGTACAACAGCTACTGAATTCATGATTAATCTCAAACTACAATAAAGCTCATCTTAAATCGAGAGGAGACACATTTTCTTCAATTTCCAGCACTAACTTTTAGCTACAGTGTTTTTCAATTAACATTGGCTTGGTATTTTTTTTTTTTTCCTATTTTTTCTTCTTTTTTTTTTTTTTTTAACCCCCTCCTTTGGATTGTTGGTTGCCAACGCTGCTCCTTTGGCAAATTAAACCAGGGACTGAAAAGGCATTGAGAGAAAAAAATTAGTAACACGGGGGTTAAACCAAACGACTCTGATTCTCATCAGAGCAATTCCACAGCGCGGTTACTCTGACAACTGCATCCATTGCACGGACATTTATTTCACTACATTTCACCTGCATCACACCCTGACTTATTTTGTGATTTTTCCACCATGTAAACTAGTTTAGATTAAGAGCAAGTGAGGCAGAAACCTGTCACTCGGACCATTTTTTCTTCTCTCTTCAGAGTTCAAAAGGCTGGTGTTACAGAAATAATTATATTAAACATTTTGGAGCCCATAAACTAGCTATTTTCTAAATCTTTTTCATCCAGTGAAGAAATAGACTAATTTTCACACTTCTAGTATGCATCACAGGAGTTTGCAAAGGTACCTCTGCAAATTTCTCCTTCGCTCTTTTACTAACTAGTCTACAGCCAGGAAAGAAAGAAAGAAGATCAAGTTGTGGTGGAAAGAAGTGGGTTGGGTTGGTTCGTGGGATTTGGTTTTTGATTTTTGGTTGGTTGGTTTTGGGTTTCTTTTGTGATTTTTTTTGTTTGTTTTTG
>VWZK01007659.1:48309-62553 GCA_013396935.1 Baryphthengus martii | reverse complement strand
CTGGCGAGGGGATCCGGGCCGCGGGAGGCGGCCGGGGCTGGCCCGGGGGGCAGGAGAGACTGGAAATGGGGAGCCGTGATCTGGGGGGGCTGGTCGGGGGAAGCGGCTGGAGCCGTGAGGGAGGTGCTGGGATAGGGGTGTCCGCACACGTGGGGTGCTGCGGGGCCTCGGGCTCCGAGCCCAGGGAGGAGAAGCGGGAGGTGTGCGGGAGGAGGAGGCCGCGGGGCTGAGGGAGCTGTTGAAGGGCAGGAAGGATTTGCTGGTGGGTACGGTGCCAGTGCAGGCTGGGGGTTTTGGGACGGGGAGGTTAATTCTCAGCTCCACAGGCACCAGAGACCCCCAGGCCTTTCCACTGAATGTGCTATTAACAAGCTCGTGGTTTTATTTTGCAGGAGGGACGGTTTAAAGGGGCTAGAACTGGAAGTGTGAAATGGCCGCGAAAGTGTTTGAAAGCCTTGGGAAGCTGGGCCTGGGGTTGGCTGTTGCAGGGGGAGTTGTCAATTCTGCTCTTTACAATGGTGAGTGGGAGAAGCTGAAGCACTTCCAGGCCACTTTATATCTTTTATATTTTTTTTGGTCACTACCTTCGCTGCCCTGTACTTTTATTGCTAATGGCACCAGGGGGAGGTGAAGCTTTGCTGGCTTCTTTAATACCTCCTGCATTGCACAAGCAAGAGGATTGCAAGGTGTTTTCTCTAGAAAGCTATCAGCTGCCCTCCTGAGCAGACTGTTGGCCAGGAGTCACGGCTGCATCTTCCCTTTGCCTCGTTGCTCCAAACAGTCTCATTAATTTCACTGGCTTCCTGTAGCAAAAGGTCTTGCCTGACCCCGACGGACCGTTTCCACGGAGCAGGCTTTGGTGGGACAGCGGGTGGCAACGGCTCTCGACGCGCTGTTTTCCTCTCTAGTTGATGCAGGTCACAGAGCTGTCATCTTTGACCGATTCCGTGGGGTCCAGGACACGGTGGTAGGAGAAGGTACCCACTTCCTCATCCCCTGGGTGCAGAAACCCATCATTTTCGACTGTCGCTCCCGGCCCCGGAACATTCCCGTGATCACCGGCAGCAAAGGTGAGTGGTTGGACCCAGCAACTGGGAGAGAAACAGATGCTCTGATGATTTATTTATTTATTTTTAATTCTGGATGTGGGGAATCCCACGTGTCCCAAGCCCAGCTTAGCACGGAGTCGGGAATGGTTGGATCTCTTTTAACAGTTGGACTTGATCTTAGAAGTCTCTTCCAACCAGAGCGATTCTGTCTTTTTAGTTACAGAACAGATTGAGGGATCTTTCCTTCAGTCCTGTAAGTCATCCCATAATGTCCCTGCCTTTACAGCAGAGCAAATAATTCCCTGCATCACAAACAAACTGAAGCTTCAGTCGTAGCTTTTGGGAGAATTTGGATTCCAGGGTGAAAGGAGGTAGTAAAAATAACTCTGCTGGCAAAAAGAACTGTGTCTGTTCTTTCTCACTGAGCTGCCCTGGAGAGGGGCAGCTGCAGGGTATCTCCTGTCCCTCTGCTTTGCCTCTAAACTCCTGACTCCCTCCCTGCAGATCTCCAGAACGTGAACATCACGCTGCGTATCCTGTTCAGACCAGTGACCGCCCAGTTACCGAGGATTTTCACCAGTATCGGTGAGGACTACGACGAGCGTGTCCTGCCCTCCATCACCACCGAAATCCTCAAGTCTGTCGTGGTAAGGAGGGTGTGAGAGCTGCTGGGCTCCGCTGGTCGCTTCTCTTTGCTCTTTTTAGAACTGAGGGACCCACTGGAGCATGGAGTATGTTGTGCTCTGGAATTAGGCTTCTCTTTCCACCTCGCCCAGGCTGTCCAGAATTATAGAATCCTAGAATGGGAGGGGTTGGAAGGGAGGGACCTCTGGAGATCGAGTCCAACCCCCCTGCCAGAGCAGGATCCCCCAGGGCAGGCCACACAGCAACAGATCCGGGCGGGGGTTGGAAAGTCTCCGGAGAGGAGACTCCACCACCTCTCTGGGCAGCCTGGGCCAGGCTCTGTCACCCTCACACCAAAGAAGTTTCTCCTCCTGTTGAGGTGGAGCCTCCTGGGTTCCAGCTTGTCCCTGTTATTCCTTGTCCTATCCCAGGGCACCCCAGACAAGAGCCTGGCCCCTTCCACTTGACCCCCACCCCTCAGAGATTTCTCGACATGAATCAGCTCCCCTCTCAGGCTTCTCTTCTCCAGACTAAGCAGCCCCAATTCTCTCAGCCTTATTAGCCTCAGAAATGCTAATTGCAGCTGTTCCCCCTTGTTTTCTCCATGTGACTCCTTGTAGAAAGGGAGTCTCCTTCCTGCAGAGTCCAGCTGTAGATCAGCCCTTACCTGAAGTGCTCCCCTGGGTGACCTCCCTTCCAGCTCACCCTTAAATTCCCGGCCGTTCAATCTTCCTCTTACTTCAAACACCGAGAAACTCGGTGTTGCTGCCTTTGGGAGAAGAAGTGGAACCACCTCTGGGGCTCGTGGGTGCGGAGGCAGGTGGAGAATCCATCCCTCCTGGGAGCAATCTCACTGTTATCCATCTGGATTTCAGGCTCGCTTCGATGCCGGGGAGCTGATCACTCAGAGGGAGCTGGTCTCCAGGCAAGTGAGCGAAGACCTGACGGAGAGAGCGGCGACCTTCGGGCTCATTCTGGATGACGTGTCCTTGGTAAGAATTCGCCCTTTTTGGTTTTGTGGGGTTTTTTTTGGAGAATGCCCAGACAGCAGCAAACTAAGAGGAGACTCAGTGGTTGGCCAGGGAAGGGTGAGCTGGAAGTTTGGACCTGTGGACTGTGTTTGTTTGTCTGAGGAGACCGCTCAAATCAGTACCTGCGGTTTTCTCCTTGGCCTGTGACCTTGAGCAAGCCCTCGGAGGCTCCGCCGCGCTGCCTTGTCGACCGGCTTCTCTGCTGCTGGGCTTCTGTACTTCAGGTGGAGAGGGAATTTCTGGGTGGGTGATGGATCAAGCTGCACGTTGCTTTAGACGAGGCAGCTCTTCCACGAGCACCCTCAGACACCGGGAGAAAGCGGGAGGCAGGAGGAGTGAAAATAGCTGCTTTTCGTCGTGTTTTTTTTTGCTTTCTGTGAAGTATTGTGCTCCTGGCTGTGTAGTCCTTAAGTCTGCGAGCTCTTCCCTCCTACCTCCCTATAAGCTTTGTAAATGAAATCCTCTGTCATCTGGCTTCTCTGTGCACTCCCTGTCTCTAGTGGGACTCCCCTCGAAAGGAAAGGGAACCCAGCTCTTCCAACACGTAGGAAGTCTTTGCAAGGTGCCTTTGTTGCTACAAAATGTGAATTTTGACTCTGATCTTGAAATTCCTGCTGAATCATAGAACGGTTTAGGTTGGAAGGGACTGCTGAAGGTCATCTAGTCCAACCCCCCTGCAGGGAGCAGGGACATCCTCAACTAGATCAAGTTGCTCAGAGCCTGGTTGAGCCTCACCTGGAATATCTCCAGGGATGGGGCCTCAACTGCCTCCCTGGGTGACCTGTTCCGGTGTTTCACTGCCCTCATGGGAAAGAACTTATTCCTGACATCCAATCTAAATCTGCCCTTCTCTAGTTTAAAAACCCCTGAAGGAGATTTGCCCTTTCCCCTGTCCCGTCCCAGGAGCCTGCAGCTCTCCAGGCAGCCCACGCTGAGCACACCGGTGCCCGGTGGAGCTCGGAAGGTGGAAGGTGGCTCATCGGGAGGCTGGGGTTACTGCTCTGCTGCGCTGCCTTGAGACTTCAAAACAGGATGGGGAGACCCCTCATCCCAGTTTTTGCACTTTTAGGGATACTAGCTTTCCATCCCCGTTCCAGTTTTTCAGTAGTACGGGCAGGCTGTCTCTGCTGGGAGCTGCCTGGGTCGCGGCGACGCCGCTGGAAACTGTCAGAGGCGTGAACTTTTGAATTTCTGCCCTGCAGACCCACCTGACCTTCGGCAAGGAGTTCACAGAGGCGGTGGAAATGAAGCAAGTGGCCCAGCAAGAAGCAGAGCGAGCCAGATTCATTGTGGAAAAGGTACCTCATCCTTTTGAGACACCTGGAAATGCTCCCGGCGTCTCCTTCCCGCTGGAGCTTTGCCACGAACGTCTCGCTCACCTGCCCAGGAGAGCGGGCAGGTTGAACGATGGAGTCGCTTAGGGTCGTAATGCTGCCGTGGTGCTCAGCTCTGGCACGTGGGTATTGGAAAGGCAAAGCTTAGCGTTGGTTTTGTTGGGGTTTGGGGTCTTTTTATCCTTTTTCCATGACCTTTTGTCACAGTCTTACTGGAATGCTGACTAGAAATGTCCACGGGGAGGAGGGAGGAAGCGGCACTCGGGAGGAAACGTCCTTTAGAAATGGGCTTCAGGGTTGAGATTTGCAACCCAAGCGATCCTGCTGGTTGTGAGTTTTGGGAGGGCGGCCAAAGCTTTCCGTGCTGGGTGGTCTCATGGGCACGGGGACCTGTCTTCTGGGAATGTCACTGGCCGTAGAAGCCTAGATCAACCCCCAGTGAGCATCCACAGCAACGGTTTTGTGCTGAGAACACACGGCTGATGAGGACCTGCAACGGCACAAGGGTTTATCTGGCCTGGTTTTAACTCCACTGAAGTTCTCAAGTCTTCTCCTATCTTTCCTAGACAATTGCCACTGGGTGGGTTAATGTTTCATGAGGTCAAGACTGAGAAAGCAATTTCAAGCTGATTTCTTTTGACCTTTTTTTCCCCTGAGTTGGCAGGACAGTCTTAACAGAGCACAGCTCCACACAACCACCTTCTACCCTCACTTCTGGGGAAAAGCACAAGAAGGGTGGTGATGTGGGAATTCATATTTTAAACACGACAGTTGCATCTTTTTCCCCCCCTTCTCTCTGTGGCTTTCCCTTTTGGTTTTTTCCCCTCTCTCTGTGGCTCTCCTGTGTTTTTGTTGGTGTTTTTTTCTCTCCGTGGCTGATTCCCCATCTCCTCTGTTGACTTTCAGGCCGAGCAGCAGAAGAAAGCAGCCGTCATCTCGGCCGAGGGCGACTCGAAAGCGGCCGAGCTGATCGCCAACTCGCTGGCCACGGCGGGCGACGGTTTGATCGAGCTGCGTAAGCTGGAGGCAGCCGAAGACATCGCCTACCAGCTCTCCCGCTCCCGGAACATCACCTACCTGCCCTCCGGACAGTCCGTGCTCCTCCAGCTGCCGCAGTGACCCCGGCTCTGCGGCCGTAGCTAGCCCTGATCACCTCCACCTACCAGATCAGCCCTTTCCAAAAGAATCTTGGCCATTTCCTCGTTGGTAAAAAACGGAGGGAAATCAAAATTCAACCCATTCTGTTTTTTTTGGAATTCTTAATCAAATGTCAAAAAGCGTTCGGTGTTTGGTTTTGGTTTTCTTTTAACAAAGCTGCATTCCTCCCACGGCCGGTCCGAGCAGCGGCTCCCACTGACCATTCAGCTCGCTTTGAGAGTTGCCCCTTTCCAGGCAGTTTGAGCAACAGGAGCAGAGTTTGCATCTGTTGACTCCTGGGCTAAAAGCGGGTAGCCCGGGTGAGTCCCTGACCCCCAGAGTCTGTACCGATCGGCTCTCCCGGCCATTGCCTCAGTGCCTTCAGGCTGGCTGAGCCAGGGGCCTTGCAGCTCCTGGATTGCGGCACAGGGACGCCCCGGGCTCGCTCTTGGGTCAAACCGGGCTTTTTATCAGCTGAGAGAGTGAGACACACACCTCGGCGGTGAGGACAGCGGCTCTGCTGCGCTCATGAGCGCCGGGAGCTGGAAGCAGGGGTCGAGTGGATTGTAGCTGGGGGTGAGAATGGAGAACAGCAGCTCCTGCGTCGCTGGGCTGGAGGAGGTGGATTCCAGGCGTGGAGGAGACGGTTCCTCTGCAGGGAATGCTTCCTGGGTACGTGCTGGCGGCGAGACGTCTCCGCTTCTCCCCCCTGCCGCTGGGCACCGAGCCGTTTGCTGCCTCTCGCCCCGTTGCTCAGCGTCGGTTCTTTCACCAAAGTCCCTAAAAGCGGCAGTTGGCCAATTGCAGGTGGTGTCTGGGACAGAGAGGGATGAGCCAGAGGTTGCTCCGCGGCTCAGGCAGTCGGAGCTGGGGCAGAATTCTCCGTTACATCAACGCTTTTTATGATTTAGAGAAACCTGAATTGTGAGGAGGATGGGATGGGTTTGAGATTGTATAACCAGCCTTCAATAAATGTCACGGTCCCAACTGTACCGGCGTGGGGTGGTGGTTTGTTTTTTTGATACCTTGGCAGAAGGAAGGTCGGGGTCAGTGGAGCAAGACGCCTTGTGCTTTGTGCCAGATTGTTTGGATGGAAGTCGCTCGGCAAAGGGGAATACCAGAGAGAGTCCAGTGGAGGCTGCGAGGGTGATGGACTGGAACATCTCTCCTGGCAGGAAAGGCTGAGAGAACGGGGGCTGTTGAGTCTGGAGAAGAGAAGCCTGAGAGGGGAGCTGATTCCTGTCTAGAAATGTCTGAGGGGTGGGGGTCAAGTGGAAGGGGCCAGGCTCTTTGCTGGGGTGCCCTGGGATAGGACAAGGAATACCGGGGACAAGCTGGAACCCAGGAGGTTCCACCTCAACAGGAGGAGAAACTTCTTTGGTGGGAGGGTGCCGGAGCCTGGCCCAGGCTGCCCAGAGAGGTGGTGGAGTCTCCTTCTCTGGAGACTTTCCAACCCCCCCTGGATCTGTTGCTGTGTGGCCTGCCCTGGGGGATCCTGCTCTGGCAGGAGGGTTGGACTCTGATCTAAAGAGGTCCCTTCCAACCCCTAACGTCCTAGGATTCAATGTCTTGCTCCTGACAACTTCAAGCTTGAAAACTTCATTCTTGGGCTGAATTCCTGCACCAAGGTAAGGCTGAGAGTATCTCGAGGTGGTTGTGAGGGGTTTTAACTGCTGCTCCTGCACAGGTCAGGCTGTTGTTTACCACATGGACCTGCATTTCCCGGGGTGGAAAGAAACCAGAGGTGTCTTGTACCAGCTACAGCCTGTGGTGAACTTCAAACCCATCCGTGGCTGTCCGGAGGCCGGGTACCCGCCTGGCACCGCACTACCCCCTCCTGCAAAGCGGGTGCTCATCCAGTGCCTTATCCCTGAGCAGCTCAGTCTCAGGTGGGTGTCGTTGGGATGCCGAGCCCTGGGGAAAGCTGCTGTGAATGGTGGGCTCATTTTGTCACCGTACAGCGACCTCGGGTCGCTGCCCTCGCCTCCGGTGACGCGGAAAAGCTCCCCTGCTTTTCCTGAGGCTCCTGCCCTGACGAGGTGCCGGAGCTTGGGAACTATTTAAAGCAGCTGAGCGGTCAGGTCCGTAATTCCTAAATAACTTCCAGACTTCTTGCCCCTCCAGAGCTCTTGTTCTTTATCCTGCTGCTTTACGGCTTCAGGCACTGCTAAGGAAGCTTCCACTTTTCTCCCAAGGCTCCTTTTAAAGCGCCTTGAGCGTTTCCTGCGTTTCTCTCCGTTCGTTTTCGTGCACCAGGTGTTGAGCTCGAACCGGTGAGTCTGAAATCCCTCCTCAGCTTCTGCAGCTCCCCCTCTCCTCCCAGTTCTGCATTTCCAGTGGAGTGTGGAGCGTTTCCTGCTGCTTTTGCCCTTGGCCTCTCTGGAGGAGCCATCTGAGGCTCTGAGGGTGGCCCCTGGATCCGATTAATCACTGTTTCTTTGGCTTTGGGGTGTAATTCTTTTTACAAACGTTCCCTGGCCGTTCACTGCTCCGTTCCCCTCGCTCTGCCTCACCTAATGCCAAAAGCTGCCATCAGCTGGTCAGATTCCAAAGCTGCTCCCTCGTTTATATTGGGTTTAGAGCTGCTCTTCAGCCCTGTGGACCGTGTGGAGCTGTCTGGTTCCAGATGGGAACAGCGACCTTAAATTTAGGATGTGGTTTCATGTGGGTTTTGTCTCAGGTGAGGTTGAGGAGGCTGAAGGAGCACCCAGGCTGCTCTCCCACCAGATGGCAGCAGCAATTCTGCTCCCTGCCTGGGAAAGGGGACCCAAGGGTGTCCCTCAGCCTCCCTCGGGGACAGGAGAGCGGGGAGGTCACCCTGCCCTGGGCAGATGGTCCAAGGAGTGGACAAGGGCAAGGTGAAAATTTGGCAGGTTTTAATCCCATAGTTTGAGAGTACCACAGCACAGGCTCAACACTCGTATTTTGCTGAATACAGCCCAAAAATTTAACTCCACCAACCAAATTTTGGGTAAAGTTCTAGTGGCAATGGGCAATGAAAGACCTGCTGGGGTGACTGAAGGGTGCTGTGTTGGGGAGGAATGAGGAGCTGCAGCTCTCTGCTGCCAGAAGACATCTCCCACTCGAGACCAGGTTGAGTTGGGTGCCACCTTTGCGCGTCGGAGCCCAGGTGACCTCTCCGCTCTGCCTTGGCGCAAACTTCCAGAGGTTTGGTTTGATTTTTTTTTTTTTCTTATTTTGCTTCCTAGGAGACTCTGCCTGCCTGACTTCTCCTTCCGTTCACACTGGTGGAAGAGCCCAGCTCCACACCAGCTGGGCCAGCTCTTAGCAACCCTCAGACCAGCCCAACAAGCTTTTGTTCCCGATAAACAAACAGGAAACTGCCCGATTTCCTCCGTGTGCTCACCCTGGCTCTTTCCCTATTTAATAGCTAACCAGCCTACCTGACTGGTGTAGGGAACCATGAAAGCAACCACGTGGATGGAGGCTCTGGGAACTCACTGGTGCAGTGAAATCAGCATCTGGTCCCTGAAGCAGCGGAGCCGGAGCCTCTCCAGGTAAGGGAGCTGGGGATAATTTGTACCCCAAGCAAACTGGCAGCGTGTCCGAGGTGGTCAGAGCAAGGAGTAGGGAGGAGTTTCCTTCTGACTTCCTTTGTGCTGTTTATATCCAAGAGGATCTGTCCTGAAACACAGAGGATCGGGGGGGAGAAAGCACTTCTGGAAGTCCTGAGCCAGGCTGCAGCACGAGGAGCAATTTTTAAGGCCAAATTTGGTTTAATTATTCTCACTGGGGGCTGAGACGTTCCTCAGGGGCCTGTTTTCCATCAGCGGGACTGAGCTGACTCCAGTCCAGCAAGTCCTGATTTAACCAAGTAAACTTTGATGCTTACTTTTTTTTTTTTGGGTGGCTTGATGGTTTGTGCTTTGGTTTTCTACTTGGAGCAGGAGAGGGGCGTCCCAGGTAGTGAGAGATCAGGGTGAAAGGGACATGAGGGGACACACAACAAATTCCCAGACAGAGAAGCATCTGATGGCTTTAGAAAAAGACAGTGGCTACAAACTTTAGAACCTCCCACGTGTTGGCAGCCAGCTGGGGAGATCACCTGAGACTTAAGCATCACTTCAAAGCTGATCAAACAGACAACAAAAGAGTAAAAGCCCGATTCTGTGAGTCTCCTTCACTCCCATCCTCTCTTGTCCAGCTGCCATAGCCCACAATCTCTATTTTATTTTACTTAAAAACCAAAAAGGCACAAAACCAAGGCTGCTCAAAAAACTTTTTATTTTTTTTTATTATTATTATTATTTTGTGGGGTGATTTTTACGCAGAGGCCGATGGCTGGGACAATACAGTCACATTACCACCCCGCCCCCCAGTATCCCAAAGAACTTTCCTCACCCCCCTGTGGATGGGCCACTTTCCTGCCTTATGTACTTGTCAGGGAGAGCTGAGTGTGGCTCCTCAGGAGGGCTACTGGGGGGTAGCCAGGTGGCACCTCAGTCTGTAGCTCTGCTTCTGGTCATCACACGTCAGCTCTGCCTGTCCCTGCTGCTCCCAGGGACTAATCCTGGGCACAGGGAGGTGCTGAGGTCTTTCATTGTGGCCTGATACTGAAGTAGGAAAGGAGAAGGGAGAACAGAAACAGGAATTTCCTCTGCTTGAACTTCTACTTTGCTCTGCGCAGCCTGCAACCCCAGCGCCTCCGCGCTCGGCGGCGGTGGTTCCCTCGGCCAGCGCGGCGCTTCCTCTGACAGGAGCTGCCAGGAAAACCCTTTTGTTTTCCTTCCTCTTTCTTTGAGAGGATCCCAAGTCCTGCAGGATACCTACAAGATAAAGCATTTGTCTGAGAGTCAGTCAATTGGGTTGTAGACCTGGTCAGAAAGATGTCTGTGCCCTGTCCGTGCTTCTGCTGCTCTTCTCACCCTCGGCTGGTTTTCTGCCAGAGGGGCAGGGTCCCTCAGCACCACCAAGGGCTCTTCTCCCATGGGAAAGGGGAAAGAGTCCCAGTTGTACCTCCAGTCTTACAAGTATCAAGTCATGCTCAGTTCAGGGTCTTCCCAAATCCAAAGCGTTACCACGTGGAGGCCTCAGGAAAACACTGAGCGTGCGGAGAAGGGCCCAGTGCTGTTCCACTCGGCCCTGCTTCGTGCCAGCTGGGCCACCAGCACCAACGAGCCACCGAGAGTCCCCTCTCCCCAGGGGAGGAGGAGGCAGGTAGGACAGCAGGAAGGCTGTGAGGAGAAAGGGCTGGTTCCCTGGCCGCTGAGCTTCCCAAGAAATCATTCCAGCAGGAGTCTGGCTGAAGCAGAGCCACGGCTGCCTGGGGAGAGCCAAGAACTCTCGTAAACTGGGCCCCATCTCCCAGCAGCACGGCTCACGTGGGACCGACTGCAGGCCCCAGACTGGGCAAACAGCTCCTTTACTAGGGAATTCCAGCCCTGAAAGCCATATCAAAAAAACACCAAACCAAACAAAAAACCAACTAAGCAGAGCAGATGGGTCAGGGATTGCCCAGGAACACTCACCTTTACAAACCCCAGCAGCCTGCCCAGGAGAATTCAGGGCTGATGATAAAAGCAGGAATTCACCTCTGTTTGATTTCCTCCTTCCCACACCATCCTGCAGCTGGCCTGAGTGGTTATCCCCAACCACGGAGCTCCCTGCATCTCAACAATACTCTTACTCCTTAAATTTGCTTTCTCAGCAAGTCTAGAACACCCAGCCTTCCAGAAAAACAACCACAGGTGAGTAACACCATGTTCTGCTGTGCCCACAGCCCCTGGCCCGGCACATTCTCATCCTCTCATTGCACTTTTCATTCTGAAAGGTCCTAAGCTGCTCAGTAAAAATAAAAATAAATAAATCTGGTTTCCAGCAGGGGCCAATGTCACCTCCTGTCTGGGTGCTACTTGTGGAGTGAGCTGCAAACAGCTGCTTGCTGAAAACGCTGCGGCAGTTTAGGGAGGAAATGAAGATTTTTATCGCTTGTCCCTGGCACTGCAGCCGAGGAGGAGGCCACCCCAGGGCATTTCCCACACTGCTTGTGAAGGGAAACACCAGAGAGAGGGGGGAGGTAGAGGAGCCACAGCATCTTCCTGAGCAGGGCACAAGCTGCAGAAAGTTGCCTCTAGATGTTACCGCAGGAGAGTGGGAGAAAGGAAAGCGGAGCTGACAGCAAGGAAATGGGAGCTGATAAGGATCTGCGGCCGGGAGGCAGGTGTGTGGAGGGAGCGGGTCCTTCGCACTGGAGATGTGCGGCTCCTGCTGCTCCTGCAGTTGATTTGTTTCCCTTTTCCCTGCCTGACGTGTCTCTTCATGTCCAAAGTGAGATCAAAGAGAGGGATGGAAAGAGCTGAAACAGGTTTCCTTGTGGGAACAGGGCTGAGCGCCGCGGCCTCTTGCCCGGCTCCCTCCCGGGGAGCAGCGTGAGGAGCTGTCACCCTCTGTTTGCCAAACACCCAGCGAACAAAGCGAGTGGTTGTGCCACTGCTGAGTGCCCTGGGCACTCAGGAGCCAAACCATGTGGTGAGGAGGCCAGGAAAAGTCACTCTCCTCTGTAGGTGTCTCCTCCCTACACCAGCACTGATGCTGGCCTGGAAGTGCTTTGGTTTCATCATGTCACAAGCCTGTCAGAGATTTGCACTTGGTCTCGAGTTTATTAATTTATTTGTTTTTAAACTCTTCCTCTGCAGAGTCACGGAATCCACAGAAAAAAAAGAGGGACTTAACACTTCCTTTCAACCTCTGCAGAGCTCTTATTTAGAGGGGAGTGAAATCCCCCTCACTGAACCCATCTGAAGCTGCGGATGCAGAGCGGCTTTGGCAGGAAAGGCCCCTGCAATCCTCCCGCAGCTGTCTGAACATGAAGAGACCTCATGCCGCAGGTCAGGGACCCCCAGACTGCACCAGAGAAGAGAGGAAAGCAACACAACCTGGAAAACCAAATGTTCTCCTCACCCACCGGAGAGAAAGAGCTCATGAAGACCCTGGGCTATGCTAGTCCCATGGGTGGACACCAGCAGTGGCTTCACCTCTGCGGATGTTGAAATAGTTGATGATTTAACTTTTATCTGTGCTCCTTTGGACAAGAGCAGCTGCTGTTTTTCAACGCCTCTCAGTTGTCTCTCTGCTGAAATCCCAAGTTTGGAAGGAGGGCTCTGTCACTGTTGTCTTCTTGTTTGTTAATCTTCTGAGAAAAAGGCCCTCAGTGCTTTTCTTCGAAATCCTCCTCCGCAGCACCTTTTGCACGCGCACAGATAACCAACAGCAGCACCACATCCCCTGAACACCCTCTCTCTTTTGCTCAAGAAGCCGCTCTGCACAAGAGAGCTGGGCTAAGAAGGAGCAGATCCCACCAAAGCCCCGAGTCTCCCCTGGTTACCTCCTCCCTCTCCAGCTACGCAGTCCCAGCAGAGATGAGAACACACTCGGGGCCTGCTCCCACGGGGCTGGGTCAGAGTGAAATACGCTCTGTGCTGCTCCTTTCTCATACTCCCACAGCAGGGGTTGGGGGGGTAAGGAAGAAAACCAGCAACCTTGTTCTGATCCCACCACGGGGCTTCCCCAGCCTTCCCTGCCCCTTTTATTGGATGTGAACTTCGACTCGGAAAGCCCCACTCCCTGCCCTGCCCAGGGAGCTCCAGCCTGAGGTTTATGTTCAATAATCAAGAGCAGGTTAAATACACCGGCAAGTAACATTATATTTAAGGGGGAAGGTGAGGGTGGAGAGTTCTTGGTTTGTTTTTTTTCCAGAACCTCAAATCCAGTGCCTTAAACTGTTGGGGGGGCACGAGCATTTGCGGCAAACAAAGCAGATGAGGAAACAAACCACAGGTAGAGAAGGGATTGCAGCCTGAAGGATTATAAAACCAGCAGGAATTCAAGTCTGGGAGTGGGCAAAAGTGAGCCAAAGCTAGAGGGCACAAGAGATTCCTGAAATCCTTGGGAAGCAGCTAAAACTATCAAAGGGGCTGCTGCCCTTCCCCTTTTTCCTGTTTCTGCTGCTGTTAACTAATTCTTTCCCCACAGCCAAACCTAAACCACGGCAGCGCTCTCCCCTCCTACACAGGGCTCAGCGGTGGTTTGCAGGGTTATGGATCAGGCTCCGCAGCTTCCTGGGAAAGGTGGTACCACTGCCAAACGCCGCGCCAGCCTGGGAAGGAGCAGCAGCCCCAACCCTCCCCAGATCCTTGTACGAGCTCCATACCTGCCAGCAACAGGGAGCTCTACCAGCAAAAAATGTGTTCTTTTCTTGTCACATCTCCTTGGTAGATCAGGCCTGGGCCCTGCAGCTGGGTGTCATCAAGAAACCACAGGCCAGAGTTCAGTAGTTATTAGTATTTGGAGGGGAGAGGAAAGGTTTAAACAAGTGGGAGCTGAGCAGCAGAGACCCACTCCTCTGGCTGCTGGAAATCATAGAATCAGGGAATGGTGGGGGTTGGAAGGGACCTCTGGAGCTGATCGAGTCCAAGTCCCCTGCCAGAGCAGGAGCACCCAGAGCAGACCAGACCACACAGGGACAGAGCCAGGAGGGTTGGAAAGTCTCCAGAGAAGGAGACTCCACCACCTCTCTGGGCAGCCCGTTCCAGGCTCCATCACCCTCCCAGCAAAGAAGTTTCTCCTCCTGTTGAGATGAAACCTCTTGTGTTCCAGCCTGTGCCCGTTATTCCTTGTCTTATCCCAGAGCATCACAGAAAAGAGTCTGTTCCCTTCCTCTTGACCCCCACCCCTCACCTCAAATCGGGCCTCACCGCTGAGGCTTTTCTTAAGCTCTTACCTGGCTCCCGAGGGGCGGCTCTGTCACCCCTCACGGCCCATGCCGAGGCCGCAGCCGCCGTGCGAAGGCCGATCCCCGTTTATCCGTGAGGAACGGTAGCCCGCGAGGCCTGCCACCGACCCTGGCTCTCCATTACGGCCGAGCTGCGACCAGAGGCCTCTACCGGAGCTGCCGGCCGAGCGAGGCCGGGGTTAGCCGCAGCTCGGTTGACTGTAATTAGCGCGGCCTCTCTAATTAGCCCGGCGGAGTAACGGGCGGGCGCCCTCTCCCGCCCTTCCCGCCGCCTCACCTGAGCGCCGCGGGCGAGCAGCGGAGCCCCTGCGCATGCG
>VWZK01007659.1:9956-48173 GCA_013396935.1 Baryphthengus martii | reverse complement strand
CAGCCCCCCGACCCAGTCCCGGGGGAGCAGGGTGCGGGCAGAGCACCCCCAGGGCGGAGGGGGTGCAGCCACGGGAGCCCCCCGCGGGAGGAGGGGAGCGGGCGGGGGAGGAATGCGGCCCCAGGGCCGGGGGCTCTGCCCGGGCTGCTGCCCCCCTCGCTGGGAGGGGGCTGTGCCACCTGCCTGGGGGGAGGGGAGGAAGGTGAGTTGCACGAAGCGAGTAGGGAGGGGGGGCCGAGTGTTGTTGGTTTTGGTTGTGCCTTTCCACAGCTCCCTTCGCCCTCAGCCTTTGCTTTGCAGCCCCCTCTCGCCGAGAGGTGGCTCGGAGGTGTGGGGGCCGCCGGCCGCCCTCCCCTTCCTCCTTGTCACTTGCTAATTATGCGGCCACCACGGTGCAGGATCCGCGATTGTTGGGAGGGGGACACGGTCCTTAAATGTCCTCGCTTCTGGGACTGGAGTTGTCATTGAGTAGGTGAGGAAATGAAACGCTGCCTTTGAGAGTTGCGGGTTCTTGGGTCTAGGTGTGTGGAGGGGAAAAATCACATGTAGCATCAGATCTAAGATCAATCAGATGTTTTCTCTCTTCCTCAGCCGTTTGCTTGGGTATCTTCCCCTTCCCTCTGCTCTCCTGTGTTGTGATATGTGCGCCGGAGGGGTTGGGGGTTTGTTGTGATTTGATTTTTTTCTTTTTTAAGCTGGTTTCTGTGTAACTTTGCGTCCTGTGGCTGTCTCGGTGCAGGTATTGTTAGAATGAAAAGATGCGCTTCGAGATAACGTATCTCTTGGGTCTGAATAGTATTATGTAAGTACCTTGAATCAGAACTGAGTTTTGGCATCTGGGGCAGTGAGAAGTGCTTTAAGTCGAAGCCGGGGGAAGCAGCGTAGACATAAAGACTGCGAGGAATGTGCAATTTTTATCTTTTTCGGGGGATGACCTGAGCTGTATTGTTCTGGGAATGGCAACGGGCACACGCTTTGTTGACAGTGGTGTATGCGCGGTGACTCGGGAGGGTGATGGTGGGGTATGTGATGTGTGTGCGAGCTGAAGAAAGGAGCTGGGATGTCTGAGCAGCGATTTGTGAAGGGTGGGCTGGGCTGGGGCACCTTGATTTGCCTCCGCGGGGATTGTTCGCCTGAGGAAGTTGGGGGCGTTTTTCTCCCGAGGTGTCTCGCGTGTATTTAACAAAATGTAATTTATAGGTGCAGGGCTGCGGTGTTAAAAGGGCCGTGAAGTTCCCAAACATCATTTTTAAACCGTCATTTTAAAAGAGTCTAGCATGTTACGGCAGCAGAGGATTTACATCTTTCATGTAGGTTTGGTGTTCTCATCAGTACCGACTTGAAACCCCTTTATCTGTCTTTCTACCTGGCTGTAAGATGCTTTTTTTTTTTTTTTTTTCCTCCTGCTTTATAAAAATTAATCGAGCACTTGCAATAGGGTTATTAGGCTGAGTGAATGAAGAGCCCTGTCCCTGCCCCAGGCAGCCAACGCTTAAATTTAGGTGTTGAGAATAAAGTTGAGCTAGAGAGTCACTCACACCGGGTAAATGTGTAGTTGGGGGATAGAAATTTTGAAAGCTTTTTCAGAGAGCATGAGCTTGAAAGAAAAGTGCAAAATCATGAAGGCTTTTTATTTTCCTAACTAAGCAACCGCATTTAATAGAGATTTAAGATTTTATTTGGAATCTTAGCGTTTAGTGACTTGTATTCGTGGCTGCTCCAGATTTAGTTGCGGGAGTTGAGCTTTGGGAAGATCAGCAAATGTTTTGTGGCTTAGCATTTGTAATAGTGGTTAAAAACCAACAACTTTCAAACCTTTTGATCAGAAGAGGCTTTGGCACTGTAGGCTGCTGTGAATTTGTTTTAAAGGACTTAGTTGATTATATTATTATTTCTTCTCCTCTGATGCTGACACAGGAGAGCCTTTAACTGATGTTTTCTGGGGAGTAAATTCTTCAGCAGTTTTGCACGTGTAGGTAGAGGGGTTAAATTATCAAAGCAGTTTGTCAGGTTCTGTGGCAGGTGCGGGATATTGGGATGTTCTGGGCTCATTCTCTTGGCCAGAATCTTAGAGTGGGGGAATTTTGAACGTAGACCGTGGGAATGTCGGACTTAGAATGCGAGAATTCCAAGCTGAGAGGTGCAGTTTCATCTAAAGGTGGAAAATCTGTGGTCGGACGTACTTTTTCTGGTGTCAGGCCACCCAGATTGTGAGATGTCCACCTAAGAACAACTCGGGAAGAAGCCCTTTGAGTTCGTACGACTACGCTCAAGATCTTTCCGGTAAACAAGATCCCGTCTTCCAGCCTTGCTATCACGTGTCCTATCGGTGCCTCCTGGCAGAGCGTTGTGCCCACAGCAGAGTTGAGCTAGGCACAGGTATATTTAAGGGGATTACAAAACTCCATGCCATCGGTGACCTATTTCTCCCTGGCGCACTCGAGATGTGCTTTATCAAAGAGTAAATTTATTTCCAACCCCACAGAAAAGAGAGATATCATCAGAAGGAGGGACCAACCGATGGAGACGATTGCTGTGTTCTCTAACAGCCTGATTCAGTGGATTATTACTTTATTAAAATAGAAATTAACCCCCAGTTCTCTTACTTGGTTAAATTCCTACAGCACAGAGCAGCTGATTTTTTTTTTTTAATGTGTTCCGCTGTGAAATTTTTTCTCTACATGATCCAGATCTTGGCTTCTAAATGGAAGGTGAGGTAAATTGTAAAGAGCATCGTTTTATTTTTTCAAACAATATTGGTTTCCATTTTGCTAAACACCAGCTATTTGTCTTCAGAATCATGATACCAAAGTTTAGGGCTTTCCACTCCCCCCTCCAATAGTTAAAACAAAATGATCTCCACATAAAAATCCACATTTATTATCGTAAAGTTATAGACCTGAAATATTATTTCAGTCAATGAGCAGATACTGGCTACAGTTGACATCACCCAGGAACATCTTGAGCTTCCTCAGGCTGAGGAAATGTGGTTGAATTTTTCCAGTAAGAATGTGTCACTTTTAAACCTGTTCTTCCTGTGGATCTAAATGCCTGACTTCCAGCTGTTCCCAATCTAAAGACGGGATTTAATATCATAAAAAATCTGCAGTAACTCCTTTATTATATCACCAGTGGAAAGAACTCATCTTTTAAGATGAAAGGGTTGTGCAGAATTGACAAATTTCCTGCCCGATTTGAATAAAAATTGGATTTCTCCTTGAGGTTGCAAACTGGGTTTGAACACGGTGGCCCTTCTACGGGAGTAAATTATGGACCCTCTCGGGTCTTTGCAGGATCTTCACCTCCCAAGATTTTGGGAAGTGGGTGGGGTTTGCTTAGAACTCCTGAGTGGAATCCACACCCTTCTCCTAAGTGGTAAAAACATAAGACAGACTCTCCTCGTTCGTGAAAACCTCCGTTTCTCGGGTCTTTCCAACTCACCTTCACGAACGATTTTCCGAGACATCTTTAGCTTGGTGATTTTTAGCTTGCTCCTGACAAAAAAACAACAAAACACAACACAAGCACGAGTGGAACTCTGAGGGTAGCTCTGGTGCCAGCAGCTTAAAGTCATTAACACCAGCAGCTTGCATTAGTTTCCTTGACACTTTTCAGACACCCTTCCCTCAGGAGGTTTCAGACTGGTAGTTTTTGCTCAAGAGAAACATTTCGCTCTTGCCACACAGCTCCCAGCCCTTCGTGCCGCTGTTGCTCTCTTGCTGGTGGATTTGTAAGCTTTGAAACTTGATTTTTTTTTCAGTGAAAAAGTGATTTTTGGGGAATGTAACCCGCAAGGCAGGTGGGCCTGCTTGGAGATAGATGTTAACGTGGCTCCTAATCCCAGTAAACCAAGACAAATTTATTCCATCCCAGGTACTAAATAGAAGTGAACAGAAAGTTTTCCAGCTGGAGTTTTGGAGGAATATTTGCGGTACCACTGTGAAGACAGATGGCCTGGTAGGATAAGGTAGTAGAGCTTCTCTTTTTTACAAGCAGAAAGTTTTATAGTTGCAAATTTACAGACAAGCATCCATTGATCCACATGCCTTCTTTTTTTTTATGGGAATGCTGTACACAGAAAAAGTTGTAAATATTTGAGTTGGAGCGTAGCTGGATCTTGCAGGTGCAAAAAGCTTATGAGAACTCCATTTTTTTTCTATGGCTGGGTAGTAAAAATCTGCTCTGAACTCAACAGTTGCTTGCAGGTCATGCTTGTTTAAGCCTTTTTAATACTTCTGTTGATGGAAAAGGAATTGTGGAATTTGCCTTAATAGTGCTGTCTGAAGACAAATTTGAATTTTTAATGGTAGAAAGCAAATGATTTCTAACGAAAAGCCCGATTGCTGGTGGTGCCTGGGATCCAAACACGTAGCAGGTACCATCGACAGACTCTGTCACTGGAATATTTTTGGACATTTGCTGAATGGGAGTGGTTATGGGTTCTGATTGAAGTAGGTGTGTCTTTTAAAGAAGCAGCTCTCCTTCCTATTCAGGTTTCCTGACTCTATCTAACAAATCCTGCTCTTTCTTACCATGGGAGCTCCAGCCTTAATTCCAGTAACTTTCCCTCTTATTTTTTCAGAAGTTTTTAGTGGGGCTGGAAATATCCTAATAAATCATCAGCCGCGTTGTGTAACAGTGAAAATGGCTGCTTGAGAATCTCTCGTTTGCTTTATGGTGCCGCGCAAGTTTTGAATCCCTCATTTCACACTTGTTGGCTGCTGGACGGAGGCTGTCAGAGCAAAATGCCAGGAGGACTGCACTGGAAAGGTCTGAGGAAAATTATGTCTTGAATGTAACTGGAACTTTTTACCAGGCAGTTTTGTTTTAACACACACCTGGTCGAGCTTTTCGTCTTCCACTCGTACCTTTCTAAACTCATTCCAATACTTCTGTTTCCCTTTCCCTTACTCTTTCTTTATTACACTGTTTAAAACTCATTTCCTAACCTACTTTTCTTTCCCTTCTTTTAGATTCTCATAGCTTTTCCTCTCACCCTCAGATTTCTGGATGAAGGATCCCGCCTTCTACTTATCTTTGATAAATTACCCGGCCCACTTACGGTGCTATAAAATCATTTAACGTAATCTCTCCTCTGCACAACCAGCTTCGATTATCCTACACTTCAAGCACTTGAAATTCAGACAACAAGGTGAAGTTAATTATCCCTGCTGTCAGTGGACACTTTTTCCCCTTCTCAGCCTCCCCCTGCACCAATAACCCTGATCTTACTGAGGTTCTCGCTGAGGTGCTGTTCCCTGTCTTAGGAAGTTCAGGAACTGTTGCTTCTTTTTACCAAGAGGCAAAAGAAAAGGTTTTGGGTTTATTTTTTTGAAGTGTTCTCCCTCTCCTCCTGAAATTTGCTGGCTGCTGTAAAGACGACGTCTCGTTGCTGAGATTTAGAATTCAGTGAGTAGGTCCTGAGGTGGTTTCTGTGATCCTTCTGTTCAGACCTTTGCCAAGATGTGGATTTGATTTGAAGCCTGTAACTTTGATCCTCCTCTTCTTAAAGATAAAGCTGTGGGTTTAGATTGTAACATGTCAGTAAAGAGAGACAACTCGCATCTAAGACTATTTTTTGTAATCGTTAGGAACTTATTTTTAAAGGAAAGCAGGAGCTATGCTAAGGCTGAAGTCCTTTGAGAAAAAAAAACCAAACACCAAACCTGTTTGCTACAAGTTTTTGAAAAGATATTGTATTTTCAACCTCAGTTCTTAAGCATCATCCTCAGAATTTTTTCCACACATTTGTTGTTACGCTTCTGGTTCTCTCACCTTGGTATTTTAGGGAAGGTAAAAGCCAGATTGCACCTGGAGAATAAATGAATTATTTCAGGATCTTGTCCGTGGACGGTAATATTCATGGAGTTGCACAGTGAGGACTGATCCAGCTGAATATTTCTCCTAAGGAATGGTTATTTTCCAGACAGACTGACTTCCCAAGGCATCTGGCCTCGCAACCATAAGAATGCCGGTGTTGGCATATAAATAGGGAAAGAGTGTATTGCCTGCTGGCAGCCACGCAGGCTTAGGTCAGATTAAATTGAACCAGTAACTTCGGCCTGAACTGATAATTGGCCTCACTTTGCCCAGAAGGAAATTTAAATACAAAGCAGAGATAAGATGCCTGTAGCCGCGTAACGAACTGGAGGAAAAACCGGGAGTAAAATCCACTGTATCGGTAATGAACTAGAGGAAAAACTGGGAATAAAACCCCACCGTGTTGGTGAGAAGAGGGTAAAATCCACTGCATTGGTGGGAAGAGCGGTGAGACTTGAGAATTGGCCGGGCCTGGTGGCCGGGCTGTTCCTTGGTCCGCGTTTCCTGGGAGGCGGATACAGTCGTGGGGTGTCAAAGGTGCTCTGGCAAATTATTATAATAAGTAAGCAGATCAGTTTGACCTCCATCCGAAGCAAACTCTGTGTGTGATGTTTCAGAAGCTTCAGTAGCTCCAAAGAAGCGGCAGGGGACGGGGACGGCGCCGCCCGCTCGCTTGGCGACGTTGTGCCGGAGGCGACGCGTAAACTGGGATGGTTTTGCTGTTGGCACATTGAGACTTCTCCACGCTTAATGACTTCGACTTCTGCTGGCGATTGGGGTTTGCACAAACACTCCTGTCGTCTTGGTGTCACCACAGGGTTAGGCGGGCTCCAGCCCGGCCGCGTTTGGCAATTCCGGAGTTAAAACGCCGCTAGAAGTTGTAAAAGTGCAGCTCTACCGGCACACGCAGGTGGGGTTTTGTGGGCTGCTCGGAAAAAGGAGATGCCAAGAGATGCCCAGGTGAGGGAAAGCTCCCAGTGCTCCTTCTCCAGCGGCACAAGTTACCAGTAGGAGAAGCGGGGAGTCGAGGGCGACCCTGCAGCTGCCACCACAAATTGGTTTTTTTGGTTGTTGCTATGGAATCTTGTTGTTTTTTTTTTTTTGGTTTCAAAGTCAAAATTATCAAGTGTGTAAAGAGCTCTAAATGAAAAACGGAGAGGATTTTAAACCTGTGCATAAGCACATTCCAATGATGTGAGAAGAACAAACTTTATTTTGGAGAGATCAAATTCACACTTCATAAAAGCCAAAGAAGATTTTGCTATTTAAATTTTCCTTTTTTTTTTTTTTTTGTTATTCCTTACTACATACCACTCACAGCAAAGTTCCCTCTGACTTAGTAGGTCTTTTTTTTTTTTTTTTTTTTAAGATAAACTGGTAGACTGGAAATGAATCAATTTTTTTTTTTTTTTTTTAAACTGTGACTGAGGAACTCTGTAAAGCGTGTGTGTAACATCATGTTCTCAGCTCAGAGATTAGTTTAAATGTTCCATTATTAGAGTGTAAAAGTTAAATAGCCCAGGGAGCACGTTACGTGCTGCGATGTGTGTAGCACAAGCTGGGCAACAGAAAGCTCTGAGCAAATAAAAGTGGACTTGGCTGTGAGTTTTCTTACAGCGAAGTAAAAAAAAAAATGGAATTTTCTTGTTACCTCCGTTCTCCCTGTTGCAAAGGGCTGGCTGGGAGAGGAGATCAGTCTCTTCTGGATCGAAAAGTTGATTATTTCTTGCCAAGCTGGTGCTGTCAGCTTAAAAACACCTTTCCTCCGGAATAAACCTCCAGGTGGAAGTTGTACCTGTCACCTTTATTTCATTTAAATTGATTTTAAGTGCTCTCAACTGATCCCATCTCCATATTCAAAGCCACAGATACGCATCTAGTGCCTCTTTCTCCACTCCTCCTGTGGGAGGGGAGAAAAAAAAAAAAAAAAGCTCAATTTGGGAAACAGAAGGGCAGATCTTAATGGTAGATTTCCTTTTTGTTTTCCTGGGGCTTTGTGGGGAACTTCTCTCGTTAGTGGGGTCGTTAAAGGGATGTTGAATAAAAAGTGTCTGTGAATATAAATGGATGAGTTAAAATCTTCCTGCATCTTTTACTACTCTTCAAGATTAAGGGAAGAGATAGTGATGAAAGCCAGAGTTTGGAAAGCAAAAAAAGAATCTTGCCACTGACCAAGAGGAAAAGGGCAATAAAAACTAAATTGGAACAGGGCAGGCTGATGGGTGAAATATTTGCCCTTCAGTTTGGGGGCAGTGGGGAATTTTGAACTTCAGGCACGTACTTGGCTGAGTAGATAAATCTGAAGAGACAGATAATCTGTTCATGTGGTCATAGAAAGCTGTGGTCATAGAAAGATGGGTCTTCAAGTGATGAAACAATTTGAGAAAAGTGATAAATGAGAGGAGTTTACATGTGAGCGACTCCTGTTGAGTGGGAACCACCTGCTTTCGGTTCAATCTTGCTTTCAGGTTTTTGCATTGAAAGGTGTAGATGAGACTCAAGGATAGATTTGAATACAATGAAGTTCCTAATTAACTTTTAATTTGTGTCTGTTTAAGGTGGTAGGAAGGGCTTAGACTTAATTTGGTTGTATGTGGCAGTGTTATAGAACTTCTTACAAGACGGTTTTGCTTGGTAAAAGAAAAATGTGGATTTTTTTTTAATTTTTTTTTTGGCTGTCATCTAGTTCATAGCCAATAGAAAGCCTTCAGCTTCTTGCAAAAGCTGAGAGATTAGAACACTGCTGAATTCTGAGATGGCAACCTCTTCAGCTATTTTCTGTGGAGATAATGCTTGAAAAAATTCCAAATTCGCAGTTCTGGAAATCGCTGGTTTGGAAGCTTTTGTCCCTCAAACCAGATTTCTAGATACGGCCAAATAATTCATCTTAAGAAATGGAAAAAGCCTGAAGGGTTTTTATCGTAATTTTTTTTTTTATGTTTTAACTGCAGGATATTATACGAGGCATTTTTCTGGAATTGGAAATAGGCTCTGCTTCGTTTTCCACGAGCCTGTTAAATACTTAGAGGCAAATACCCAGCTCCATACAGTGAAAATATGTTGCCTGCTGAGTTAGCAAGATACCTATCGGAGATGATTTTAGGAATGTTTGGAAAAAAGAACTGGGAGGTGGACCAGGCTAGGTGCTGTAGTGCATCCTCAGGCTTTCAGGCACCAACCCCAACAAAACCACTTCTGCCCAGCCCTTTCCTTGGAGCCTTGGACAGTATTTTTTTCCACTCTCCAGCCTTTTGTTTCCCTGCGATACTTTCAGCCTCTGCCAGCCTTGTTGGTATTTTGGTTCGGTTTTTTTTATGATGTGCCTGTCCGTTTGCTTCGTCGTACCAAGACTAATCCGTCAGAGACAGAGATGCCCAAAGAGGTGGCAGAGCTTGTCGTTTCACCAAAAGACAATCCGCGCCGCCACGCACCCGTTTTCTGTCTGACCCGTTGTGGGAATTGGTGGGAAAATCTGTTTCGAGCTCGCAGCGAAAAGAGTCGGGAGCTTTGTGTTTTCCTAGGAATTGTGGGTGCTTTTCCCCAATATCCTCACCGTATTTTACAGCGGATGCCCCAAGTCTGTGTCAGCAGCGGACGTTGTCCCTCTGATCCAGCAGATGACTCTTCCCTCCTCTCCTTGGTAGCTCTGCTGAGCAGAGCCCATTGCAGATCCCATCTCTGAGGTGGGTTTTCCACGTGTCCCTGGCTGATAAATCCTTGGGCAAACTCCCTTCTCCTCTCTTTTGCATTTCCATGGGGCAGAGAAGCTTGAGCACTTACCCATAGAGATGCAAAACCCGGGAGGATGTGCTGCTGACTGGGGCTCTGTCTGGAGGCAAAACTTAACCAGAATATATTTTCCCTAGTTTGTTTTTTTTTTTCTTGGTTTTTTTTTCCATATAAAGCAGCTGAGATGCCCCAGAAAGGAGCAATTGTAGGGTGAGAGAAAAGAATTCCCTCTTGTCTTCGAGTGCCGATTCCTCTCCGCTGCCATGATGTAACTTGCACCAGATGTGGTTTCCCACTAACTGGGAATTGCTGGATCTGGGCCGAATTCTGTTTCATGCACCTGTTCTTCAAACTGTGCCAGTACATTGAAACTTCTCCTTTTTATTTATTTTTTTTTTATTTTTTTAAATTTTTTTCGTGTGCTCTGAAATCTCGCCGATGCGTCGAACTCTGGGTGACTGGCCTGGTTTAGTCAAACACTTCGGATTTGCCCAATCTCTAGTTATTTCTTGCTTTTCAAAATTCACATTACCTCAGGTTTTCAGAGAGAGGAGCTGGCGTGAGAAAACACGTCCTGGTTTGTTATTTTTAGGGGATGAAGCTGCAGAACTTTGTGTTCAGCAGCAAATCTAAAGCCAAGTTGTATCCCTGCGATGAAAATGATATTTTTCTGCTGCATTTGCTTGTATTTCTGCTGACTTTTAATTGATTTGTGGGTAAGAGTGATTAATATTAAGGGGAAAATCACACTACTCTTTGCCTTGGCATTAGCAGAATGATGCATTCTCTCATCTGCCTTCCAAAATAAACCCATGAGCCGGTTTATCAATAATTCCAATACTTCTATAATGTGACTGGTTTGAAAATATTTCACTTAAAATGCTACTGCCTTTTGGAAGAGCTGGGCTGCACTGCAATTCACACACATTTTAGCCCTACTGGAAATTTCTACCTGATGAGTAGAAAGGAAGCCGAGGGAGGTTGGTGCTCCAGTTTTGGCCTGAAATTTGGTTTGACGTAACGTTAGAGCTGTGGTTAATTAATCCCCCCCCACACCCTGCAACCGCTGCCTTATTCCAGTTCTGAGTGGAGCTTCTTCAACAACTACTTGACTCTTTCGGAACTGGCGCGTTATCTTGGAATGGGAATTGTTTCTTCAGGCGCGGGGTTGTTTCACTGGTTATAAATTGCTGGGGGACTTCCTGGAGCTGTTGGTTTGTAGCTTCCAACCAAAAGTCATCCAGCATCCTGAAGAACCTTAGAACTGCCTTCCAATACCTGAAGGGAACCTGCAGGAAGGCTGGAGAGGGACTTTTCACCAGAGTGTCCAGCGACAGGACAAGGGGAAATGGTTTTAAGCTGAAGGAGAAGAGATTTAGACTGGATCTTAGGAAGTTCTTCAGTCCGAGGGTGGCGAGACTCTGGAATGGATTGCCCAGGGAAGCTGTGGATGTTCCCTCCCTGGGGGTGTTCGAGGGCAGGCTGGACGAGGCTTTTGAGAGGCCCGTGGCGGGGAGGTTGGATGAGATGATCTCTGAGGTCCGTTCCAACCTAAGCCATTCTAGGATTCTCAGAGTCTCCACAACTTCTCTGGGCCAGTGTCTCCCCACCCTCAGAATGAAGAACTTCTTCCTAATGTCTCATCTCAATCTCCCCTGCTCTAGTTTCAAACCATTACCCCTTGGCCTATCCCCACAAGCCCTTATAAAAAGTCCCTCCCCAGCTTTCCTGTAGCCCCCGTTGGATACCGAAGGCCGCTCTGAGGTCTCCCCAGAGCCTCTTCTTCTCCAGGCTGAACGGACCCAACTCCCTCAGCCTGGCCTCTGAAGATCTGGTGACCTGTGGGGCTGGGCAGGCACTTGGCCGTGGGCCCTGAGGATGGTCTCAGTACGCGGCAAAACGCCGGTGCAACCACCGCGCTTCCGACAAACGCCGGATGAAGCAGCGTTTTTCTTGACGCGGGTGCCCGGTGGCCGCTTGCCAAGAGTCCTTGGCACGGCTTAGGTGACGATCCGAGACGCTCGAGACCGTCGAGCTGGTCCCTCTCGGAGGACAACGTAAGGGCCGTGGAATTAATTCACCTGGGAGGGCCTTGAGCTGGGGCTGGGCCGATTTCAAGGCATCTGGTTGAGCCGAAGTCGGGGCAGGTGATTGTGCCGGCGCTCGCCGCTGGAAATCGCTCTATTTTTAGTACAGATAATGAGAAGAAATGCGGTTTTTCTTCAGAAGCAGCGAAAGCGCTGTATGAAGTGTTGCTCTCCCCCTCCCACGCTTCCTCCACCTCCACTTTTGTCTGCAAATTGTGCTTTTTTTTTTTTTTTTTTTTTGGGTTTTGGGCCTTNTTTTTTTTTTTTTTTTTTTTTTTCTCTGGGTTTTGAGCCTTCCGCACTCGTAGGCTGCAAGGCTTTCGTGGCTGGTCTTTGATCGCCAAACGTCGCCCGCGCCTCGTCGCTTTGGTTTACGCTCGTAACGTGGTTTTTCCAAGGTTTATGTCTAGATAGGCTGCTTCACAAATGGCTTCAGAACTCTATGTCCTTTCTGTATTTCCATCAGAATCTGTCTTGCTTCCTTTTGAGGCAGCGCTGAAATTCATTCTGTGAACCCAAGATAGCGACGTAGGAAAAAAAAAAAAAAGGGAATTTCTCTTTAAAGAAGCAAAAATAAAACCCACCCAAACGCTGCTGCTTTATGTTTGGGCTTAGAAATTTAAGGGGAAAAAAACCCAAATCCTTCTGTTAAAATATTTGGGGCAATATGTAAACAACTGGGTGTTAAAGGTGTAGGGAGGACTTTGCTTTCCCAGCTCTTGGACCGTTCAGTAACGTCGTTTGAAAGTTGTGGGTTCCCTTGAGGGTGGCAGGAGGTGTATTCAGAGTGAAAGTAGGTTACTGGCTCTGCACACTGAAGTGGTTTGGAGACCAAATGGCTTTGATAACTCTGAAAAAGCCCCTTTGTTGGTTATTTTGTTAATGTTTTTTTACTTGAAGTGGTCGCGCGTTCAGACCAAGTGGTTTATTACACAGAATATTCCTTGAATCGGCGGAGGTGAAACGAAGGCGGGATACGTACAAAGGCTATTTTGATGTTCAGTAGATGGGGGGTGGAGGCAAAACTTCCTTTTCACGGCAGGGTTTTCGCTTTTTGAGACTATTTAGCAGCAGGTTGTGGGAGCCTTCCCGATTTACTCCTGCAACGTGGGAGAGAGAGGTGCTTAATAGGCTGAGGAAATAATCAGCTATCATTTTCTACAGTGATTTATTTTTTTTTTTTTTTTCCCTGAGCCTTCTGAATAATTCATTACATTTTGTTCAAGGAAAAGCTAAACTGGATTTCATCCTGCCCGCTGCTTTTTAAGGGCCTTCTGGGTATAAGGTGGTTAATTCTGGTTTGCAATCACAACCGGTTGATTTTATTATTTACGAGCTTTTCCATCCGAATATCACTCGTGATCCCAAGCCAACGTTAACAGCTCATCTCCACGGCTCTCCTGGCCCCGTCGGCTCTTGGCCCTCGTCTTCCTGCCTCACCTCTGGAACTGGGAAGGCTGGGATTTGAGGCCCTGCTGAGGATGGAGCGGGTTCAGCAGCCGCCGTTGAGTCTCTTTGCAGGTCACTCTCGTCAGGCATCCTCAGGGTGCTTTCTGAGTGTGTTTGGAAATACTGGAGACCGGTTCCAAGAATCTCTTTTTAATTAAACTGGTCATCAGGTGGCTGGTTATTGGTCCATCACTTTCTCCAGTCTGTGACTTCTTTATTATTTGAAGCTGATCATCAGATGGGTGGTTATTGGTCCATCACTTCCCTCACCGTGTCGCTTCGCAAGGTCTTTATTATTCAAACCACCGAGCCCGCTGGTGGGTTCATCTCTTGTTCAATTAAACCCACTTCAAAGGGGGAAATTTCTGGTGGAAGAGTAAAATAGAAACTCTGCTATAAACATCTAACAGAACGTGTTTGGGTGGAAGTCCCTGCAGTTGAAGCCTGGAGAGAATTTTGTCTCGGTACGACGTGGAAGGAAGTTTGTGGTGTTTATCCCTCTCTGTAATACCTGCTTTAGGTCGTTTGGGTTTTAGTGTTGCTCCAGAAATATTCCTAAGAAAAATGACCGGATAATTCTGCAAAATCCAAGTGGTTTATACCTCTCTGCTGGACTTAGGCCAGGCTTGTAGCCTCGAGGAATTATTATTCCTATAGCAGGGATCCCCTTCATATTTATTATTCATATTTAGCCGCTCGGTCCATCCATTTTCTGTTAGGACCCTTTTCTATCCTCTAGTCATGGGATGTCCCTTAGGCTCTGTCCTTAACTCTCCTTTTCTGCACCCTTTCTTCACAGGTTTAGCTCTAAATGTGCTCTCTGCTCAGGAGAGCTCCGGTGTCTTTTTTGATTTAAGCTGCACAGCCAAAAATCTCGGCTCGCTGTTGCAACACCGTGCTACCAAACTGGAATTGGCCTGGTGAGAAAGAGATGTGAGAGCTTTGATTACTTGGATTCATTAGGGATCACGTGACAGGGTTTTACTTATTTATTTATTTTTGTTGTTGTTGTTGTTGCAAGAGGAAATAACAGCGTCCTGGTCAAATTCCAACTTGGATAACTGCGAGTGAAAATTAGATGGGCAAATGTAATATTGTTTGGCCACCGCTCGGAGGAATAAGTAGCTGGGGGAAGGGAGAAGGAGACAAAAGAATCGGTGCCTTAAATCATGAGGCTCTATCAGGGATCTCTGAGGTGGAAACAAGCAGGGGACACGGCGTTCTGAGTCTGATTTAGTGCCGAGCGCGTTGAAATCCAACGTCTCCATTGAAATTCCTCATGCATATCTCCCTGAACGGAATGTTGTTGGGTGTAACGTGTCCCCTCGCCGGGCGAGGATGGGCCTCCCTCTGGGAGATAGAGCGGGAGAAGAGGTGTCACCATGTAGCTCTGCACCTCGTTCGGTGGAGAGGTGAGTGGGAGTAGGGCAGAGTTTGGGTGCTCCTGAGAGTCCGGGAGAAGCGCAGGTCTTGGCGCGGTGTGGAGGGAGTTCGTGGTGAGGTGGGTTTTGGTGGGTGGAGAATGTTCATTGCCTTGATTTCCGTATCTCGGAGTCTAGTACCGGTTCTGGTCCCCACAAAGGGTGCAAGGATTCGTACCTCCTGCCAGTTTTGCTTGAGACGCTCCACCCCGGGCAGATACAACTCGTAGACGATACCCCCCGTTGTACAAACTGAAAACGAAAGAACTCGCAGATGATTTTTGTGTGACTTATTTGGTTTTTTTCTTCTTTTTTTTCAATTGTCTTTGTTTTCTCTGTTGTCTTTTCTAGATAAAACATTCAACGGTTCGTTGGCAACTTTCTCCAGAAGAATCATTGCTACTACCCTGCTCTTGCCATAATACCGGAATTCTGTGACCCACGCACCCCGTGCTAAACACCGGCGGAGAGTCCTACTTTGGTCCTTCTGCGTAGATGGAACAGGCGCCGCTCTTGAGAGTCCACCCTGATTTCCAGCTTCCTACTTGCTTTTCTGGGGCGAAAGGCGCTCCGTGAATCAGGGCCCCCCAAATGAGTCAACCGGCCAATTCTTGCCAACAGTTGGTTGAAAACTGCGCGGCGCACGTCGCGGGGATGGCGCAAGAGGACGGTCGCCGTGGTCAAGTGCCAGCCACCTTTTATCACGGTGCCAGCCAGGAACTTGATCTGTCCACCAAAGTGTACAAGAGAGAGTCAGGGAGTCCTTACTCCGTGCTGGTGGACAACAAAATGAGTAAACCGCATCTCCACGAGAGAGAGGAGCAGCCATATTTCAGGGAGAACAGACCGGTAGGAGAGGTCCGGGCTGTGAAAGAAGATAGAGAAAACTCTGACGACTCTGAGGAGGAAGAAGAGGAGGAAGATGAAGTGACTTACAAAAGGGAGCAGATTATAGTAGAGGTAAACCTTAACAACCAAACCTTAAATGTATCAAAAGGGGAGAAGGGTGTCCCCTCCCAGTCCAAAGAGACTGCTGTTCTTAAGACCAGCAGTGAGGAAGAGGAGGAGGGTGACAGTGGGGACGAGGCCACTGAAGACAGTGATGATTATGAGGAAATTGAGAGGCAGAAGAAAAAAGAGAAAAGAGTGGAAAAAGTTAGTGTTGCACAAAGGAGAACAAGGAGAGCTGCATCTGCTGCAGCGGCCACAACTTCCCCAGCACCCAGAACTACAAGGGGTCGTAGAAAGAGTGTGGAGCCCCCCAAGCGTAAGAAGAAAGCTGCAAAGGAGCCCAAGGCACCTGTGCAGAAATCAAAGTGTGAAGAGAAGGAGACTTTAACCTGTGAGAAGTGCCCCAGGGTGTTTAACACACGCTGGTACCTGGAGAAGCACATGAACGTCACTCACAGGCGCATGCAGATCTGCGACAAATGTGGGAAGAAATTTGTTCTAGAAAGTGAGCTGTCCCTTCACCAGCAAACAGACTGTGAAAAAAATATCCAGGTAGGTTTGCTCACCTGCTTGCCAGATTTCCAGACCTTCTGTCGTGCCCTGGATACAGCTAGTGGACACTTCAGAGGGGGAAATCTTTTTTTTTTGCGCAGACCAGGTTCTGACCCCAGACCTTGTCTCTCCCTATCGACGCTTTGGTGGCTTCCCAAAGAAGTAACGTTGCAGGGACCAGAGTGTGCAAGTGACGTCAGCTTTAGTGGAGTTGCTCTTGTATTTAACTTACCAGTTGGGGAAAACGCAGAAAGCTACTTGAACAGATGTCAGAGTCAAGAGTAAGCGGCCTGGAAAGAAGAGCGTTTGCTTTAAAGTGCTTTGGACGGGATAAACCCTCCTTCTTCAGGTGCTGAGCACCTGCGGCTATCGCTAGTTTTTAAAGTTCAAAGTGTTTCAGTGTCCTGAAACTCGGTCGCTGAGTACGCCCAGGTAAGGTTTTCAGGGAAAATTACGGCACTCGGCTGGTAATGAAATCTGAAATTCGTCAAAAAGTAGAATAAAGTAATAAAATACCAGAGAGGCAAGCAGGTGAGAAAGCAACTAGTCAAGTCAGGATTTGGATTTCTGTGAGATGTAGCTTTTTAATGCCGCTGAGATCAGTGAAGTCAGGACCTGAATTTCATTTAAATGTAACTGGTTTTAATCCTCCTGAGATCATTACACGTGGTCATTCACAGGAGCGTCCAGATGTGCGCAGGGCGGTGGATGAATTCCACGACTCAGCCCATCCACGAGCCTGCCCTTTTCCCGGTGTGAAAAGCTCCGTAAATCTCGCTGATAAATCTAAAGATCTCTGGTCCTTCTCACCAGAAGATTTGCAGCTTTTTCATTTTCTCCAACAATGGGGAGCCTGTGTTGTAACAGAACCAGTTTCAGTTGTGGAAAAGAGTTGCAGAGTTTCTGATTCATCTGTGGCTTGTACTTTGCTCGTAGGCATCGATGTTCCCCTGTAACTGGGGGCACTGTTGTTTTATCTGGGGATTCCAACGTGCTTTTTTTGTTTTTTTCCCCCCTTGTTGAACCAGACACGGTGTTGCCACCTTCTCTCGAAATAATCCAGCACGAAGCGGCTCGAGTTCCGTTTTTATGCCGCTTGAAATGGGTTTGTAGGGCGACAAGTTGGGGTTTGTTTTTTTTTTTGCCTGTCCAGTGAGTTTTCCCAGACAGATTAAAGATTTTTGGTTGGTTGGTTGGTTGTTTTTTAAACACTGAACTGGTGTTCGATCCCCACTGGGTGGGAGACAGATGAAATATTTATTGCAATTTCTCTGCTGTAAGACTCCAGTGCAGCTTTATATAACGCTCTGCTGTTTTTCCTTATGTTTCAGCTCGTAGGAGGAAGACTGAAGGAGAGAATTTCAGATAAAATATGAGGAGTCTTGAGCGTAGTTAGTGAAACGCGTAAAACATTTCAGGGCGGCCTTGCAGGTTGGGAATGAAATGCTTCCAAAGTTTAGTGTAGCAGAGAACACTGAAATGTCAATTTAAGGACTGCCCTGTCATCCAGGTGGCTCGTTCGCTGCGGAAAAAAATCTTGTTTTTTTGACTTTTAAACAGGAATTCCTGAATAGTTGGAATGAGTGGTGTCAAATGGAGAAATATCCCGGAATCCGTGCGCACACGTGTGTCTGAGGGGTTCCGTTCCTCTCTCCAAAAGGGATAGGAAAAGAAGAGATTGTAGAACTCTTGCGATTTCTATCCAGTACCGGAAGAATCGGGTCCAGAAACTTTCCCAGCTATTTCACTGCTACTCATCTTGGAGTTCTAAGTCTGAGCGTATATTCAACCGTTATTTTCTTCTGTCCTGACATTAGGAATGTGTTTTGCAGCTGCCTGCTAATTGGTTTTTATTATACTTGGCAAAAGGAGTGAAGGGGATGTGAAAGTTTCACGTTACTGGAGGATTTAATATGTCGAGGGGGTTATGGAGCTTTGATGGGGGAAAAAAAAAAAGGTTTTGTTGTGTAAGTGGTAACTGAACCGATAACCATGGTGGGCTCCTTTCTGTATTTTTCCTCTAAGTGATGGAATATTATCTGTTTTTCCAGGTAATTTCTGTTTTTCATCCTTTCAGAATTAGCCCCTCTGCCGAATTTCCGTTGTCACTTCGCCCTCTGTGTAGTAGCTCTTCAATATCAATGTCCTAAATTTCTGCTGATCATCAATTAAATGATAGACAGACCGCTTCAGGGCCTCACTTAACCTTAAAGCAAAGGATTTTTGATCATTTCTTAGCGTTGCTTTACTTTCCAGGGGCTTTTTCCCACCCCCAAGGGCTACAGTTTGCTCTTCACGTGCCTCCAAGAAGTACTTTGGGAGGCAACAGCTCCTTGGAGGCAGGAGGGTGAGCGGTGGTACCGGAGTTCCCAAGCCTGCGGAGATCCAAGCGCCGCGGAAGCAGCGTAACTTGTGCATGCGGAGAAGAGGGAGCTGGAGCTGGCAGAAGGCACGGGGTTTATTCGTTCTGCAGCGAATAACGCACGGCCCTTCTTACTTGGAGGGGAGGGTTGATAGGCAGAAAAAATGGAGATGTAGCAGAAACCCCAAGCACCCCCACAGCTAACCAAAAAGCAAGTCCTTCCTCTTCACTTCCAAGGTGGAAATGAGTTGGCATCCTCACTTGACGGCTCTACCGTCAAGTTTTACAACTAGGATTGTTCTGGAATTTTCAAAATTGTACGAGGATTTTTGGTTTTTGTTTGAGTCTTTAACACCAACTAACTGTTGGGGAGAAAAAAAAAAAAAGAGATGTATGAAAGCTCGTGGATCATCGCTGACCTTCTGGACGTTTCGCAGTCGTGGTGGGAAGAGTTTCAGACGTCGTTTGCGCATTGTCGTTTTCGACCTACAGTCCTACTGGCACCTCTGGATGAAGAGACAGAACATAAAAGGCAGAGGTGACACCTTGTTTTGCTGTGCACCGGGAGCTCCACGTGGTCAAGAGCCGCAAGGCGGAAGCTGCCCTCTGCGTGGAGCTGAAGGGACAAGACGGGACAAGCTTCCACTCATTCACAAGCTGTTCTGGAGTTGGAGAGGTCACAGCGCTCCTGTGAACAGCAGGACTTGACGTGCACATGGGTTTAAGGCAACTCAGTGGTGTTGGCCTCCTCCACTGGCTTCTTCCCACACCAGCAGCAGCGGTGCCTGTGACGTTCTCTTCTCTGTGGTAGCTCCTCGGGGGCTGCATCCAGCTGCCTGTGCCGCTGTAGTTCGGAAAGAAATTAGCGCGGTGGCTCTGGTGCTCTTCAGGTGACACCAAAAGGCAGGGTGTCAACATCCCCTCTAATCCCACTTGATCTGGCTTTTCTTAGTGTACTTGTTGGCGCTAAAGAACGGTCTGAGGGCGGCGCACAGCATTTTGACTTGTTTCGGGCTTCTCTTTGTCGTGCGAGAGGAGGATACGTGGCTTAGCTCCACAAACTCGCGTCACTGAGTCGTTCTAATTCAACCTTCCTTCTCTTTGTCCCCATCATTCAGTGTGTTTCCTGTAATAAATCCTTCAAGAAGCTCTGGTCCCTCCACGAACATATCAAGATCATCCACGGATACGCAGAAAAGAAATTCTCTTGCGAGATATGCGAAAAAAAGTTCTACACCATGGCCCACGTGCGGAAACATATGGTTGGTGAGTTAGCGCTCGGCGCTTCTCTTGCCTCTGCCTCCTGACGTGTCTTTGGGGTTCTTGTCGTTGCCGCTTTGAGGAGGAAAATGATAAAGCAAATCCAGTTGTCTGAGCTTTACCCTTAGGAAAAAGTTGCAGTTGGTAGTACGGGGCGGCGAGCAGGTGGTGGGTGTGGGTGTATAAGTGTGTCTGCTTCCAGCTGTTCGGTCGTAAGCGTTTGCCTGCTCAGAACTGAACAATTAAATCGGTTCAAGAGCTACTTGCCTTCAAATGACCCTCTCCAACCTACTGTTGTGTTGCAGCCCACACGAAGGACATGCCATTTACATGTGAAACCTGTGGAAAATCGTTCAAGCGCAGCATGTCTCTCAAAGTCCATTCCCTGCAGCATTCTGGAGAGAAACCTTTCAGATGTGAGGTGAGGCGGCGACCCTTCCTACGTTCAGATGCGGTAGCGTAAAGGTGCAAAGTGAATAACGCTGCCTGTAGGTGGAAAATGAGTTGCCTGACTCCCCACTGAGATGCGGTTTCCTCAAAATTTGGGGGTCATTCTCCGTGCAGGGAGCGCTTCCAGCTGAGATGTCTTTGGTTTGCTTTTTCTGCTGGCTGTTGTCATCTTTCTCTCGATGAGTCCCCACTACAGCAGGATTTGAATCCTCTTTTTCGCTGGGTGTTCCTAGCAAAGTCTAATGCACCTTTTTATTAACCTCCCTGTCCTGCCGGGTAACTTGAAACGGGTAAAAGTGACAACAGTGAAAATAAACAGATAACTCCTTGATTTTTCACTTGTGGGGAAAAAAAAAAAACAACAAACCAACCCAACAATTGAGCTAGTGGCAAGCTCTTTACCTCGTTGGGACCTAAGGCGGTGCTCTCAATTTGCATTTCTTACACCAAATTGGGATGGGGAGAGGATCTCAGTGATTGGAATTTTACACCCGCCCCTGGGAAGGAGACCGTGATGGGCAGACTTGCCTAGTGATGTGTCTGGGGCAGATAAAGTCTCAGTCATCTGATGGGGATGTTTGTGGGTATCACATGCTGGAGGCAGAGCGGGGTGCAGAACCCTTCCTGTTGCCAGAGCGGGTCTGGGGGCTCGCCCTGCCCGCAAAAGCGGAGCACGACTCCAGCTGGACGCGTAGTCCTAACGGGGGTACCGTGGGCTTGGGTGTAAGAATTGTAGGAAACAGATAATCACCTCCTAGCGGTAACTACTGGCTGGAAAAGAGACTGCCACCTTGACGGTGGAGCTGCCCTTGGTTTTGCTGTGTGAGCAGAGTCCTCTAGTGGAGACGTGCCGCAGGCCAGCGGGAATCCTGGCAAAGCTGCAGAACCTCCAAGCGATCCCTTCAGCCAGCAGAAGCGCTTTTCTCTTGGCGTAACTGTGTCTCTGCCGGGCTCTCGCCAGCTGCTGCGTCAGCTAAAGGTTGTGGCTGTTCCACGCTCCTTGTCGAGGCTCTTGTGCCAGCAGACCTCTCAGTACACAGCAAATTCTACTCTCGCTAAATAATTTAAATTGGGTGTTTGTGTGAGGGTCTGCGCCCGTACTGCTTCAGGTGCTCCTCACTCCTTCACATCAGGTGGCCACGAATGTCAACAGTATCTTGATTTGTATTAGAAGTAGTGTGGCCAGCAGGACAAGGGTGGGGATTGCCTCCCTGAACTGGGCACTGGGGGAGGCCGTCCCTTGAATCCTGGGGTCAGTTTTGGGCCCTTCACTCCCAGAAGGAGCTGGAGGGGCTGGAGCGTGGCCAGAGAAAGGCAATGGAGCTGGGGAAGGGGCTGGAGCAGGAGTGTGGGGAGGAGCGGCTGAGGGAGCTGGGCTTGTTCAGCCTGGAGAAAAAAGGAGGCTCAGGGGAGACCTTCTGGCTCTCCACAACTCCCTGACAGGAGGGTGGAGCCAGGGAGGGTCGGACTCTGCTCCCAAGTGATAAGACAAGAGGAATTGGCCTCCAATTGCCCCAGGGGAGGTTGAGGTTGGAGCTGAGGAACAATTTGTTGCCCTTTGGGGTTGTCCAGGCCTGGCCCAGGCTGCCCAGGGCAGGGCTGGAGTCCCCAGGATCCCTGGAGGGGTTTCCAAGCCCTGGAGCTGTGGTGCTGAGGGACAGGGCTCAGTGGTGCCCTGGCAGGGACGGAGCAACGCTGGGACTCCAGGATCTTTAGGAATCTCTTCCAACCCAAACAATTCTGTGATTCTACATTACTGTGAGTGCTGTCCCATGACTGCCTCGCTTCCCGGTGTGTGATGCCTGAGTATCATGGGATGGTGTTTTTCCTCCTGCAGAACTGTGACGAGAGGTTTCAGTACAAGTACCAGCTGCGTTCCCACATGAGCATCCACATCGGGCACAAACAGTTCATGTGCCAGTGGTGTGGCAAAGACTTCAACATGAAGCAGTACTTTGATGAGCACATGAAAACACACACTGGTAAGAATTTATCAAAGAAAAGCATCGAGTACCTCCGGGACAAAAGCTTCCCTTTCTGTCCAGCTGTATTCCCTTCCTTGGAGTTTGGGATCAAAACCGTTACCCAACCTAGAAAATCGGTCAGGAAAAGATTAATACACGACCTGACTGTGAAATCTAACCGTCTGTAGTCCTGTGATTAATTTTTTTGGGGGGGAAATGAGAGGTTAGCCTCAATTCCTTGTTGTTTTGGTCTGGAGAAACCCCTCGCAAAGCCTTAGGAAAGATTCTCCCGTGCATCGAATTCCAAAGGCGAGCGAGGATTCCGTAAAGACTCGCTTTGCCGACGGCAGCAGCCAGGGTAGCTTTTGTAGGATGCTTTTTTTGTTTGCTGAAGCGAGCCCCAGCAGCTCCTCCGTGCCTGACCCGTCGCTCTATCCGTGTGCCTGGCAGGAGAGAAGCCCTTTATCTGTGAAATCTGCGGGAAGAGCTTCACCAGCCGCCCGAACATGAAGAGGCACCGCCGAACGCACACGGGGGAGAAGCCCTACCCGTGCGACGTGTGCGGCCAGCGCTTCCGCTTCTCCAACATGCTGAAGGCGCACAAGGAGAAGTGCTTCCGAGTCACCAGCCCCGTCAACCCCTCCGCCGCTGTCCAGATCTCCCTCTCCGCGGCCTCTCCCGCCGCCGCGGTCCCCGCCGTCGTCAACGCTCCCGCCGCCGCCGCCCCAACTCCGCCTCTCAACCTGAACCCCGTGAGCGCGCTCCCTCCGCGCCCCATCCCCCACCCCTATTCGCACCTCCACCTGCACCCTCCTCCTCACCATCCGCATCACCTCCCGGTCCCCCCGGTTCCTCACTTACCCCCTCCTCCGGCTCTTTTCAAAAGCGAGCCTTTAAATCACAGAGGCCAGAGCGAGGACAACTTTCTGCGGCACCTGGCAGAAAAAAACAGTTCGGCACAGCACCACTAACGGCTTTGCTTCCTGCCAGCTCTTCTCCCAGGTTATCCCCACGGAAACTTCACCCTCGTGGCAATACCGAGGGTTAGTTGGTGAGGATCTTGGTCTTTCTCATAGCCCCCTGGGGCAGATGGTCCTAATTTTTTTATTTTTTTTTTTCCCTTTTTGAATCGATTAACAACCGAGGAAAATCCTGGTTTGGATCAGCAGCGCTCCTTTCAACCTGGGAACCGACAGGACTTTGCGTTTATTCCCGGTGACTTTTCTAAATTTCAGATCCTGAGACTTGTGGAATTTTTTTCTAATTTCATATCAGCTGATGAGGTATGCTTGCTTTTATATCCTGGACTTCTCCTCAAAGAGGAGACAGGCCTGGTTTTCTTTGTACTAATCGGAAAGGCTGTGAGATTAATACAGAGCATTAATTGTATCACTGTGTATCGTAATGGATTTTTTTCAGCTTTTGGTGCCGGCTAACGGAGGGAGCCAGCCACGTATCACAGTAATATTTCAGCATTATAAAGAAAGGCAAAAAAATTTTCTTGTTTGTGTAGCTCTCCTAACACACTCTTTATTTTACTACAGAAATTATTTTAGAGTTTTTTGTATAGACCTATTTAGTAGTCTGTTTTTAAAATGAAATGTATTTCAATAAGCGGTGTAATTTTTTCAGTGTAGCTGGACCTATGTTGTATAATAGATAAATTTTTATAATCATCCAAATGTGATTCTTAAAAGATGCATATAGCTTCTAGAGTTAAAGTTATTCTTACAACCCTACGACTTAAAAGGTGCTTCAGAGAAGAAAGGAACCCGAGAGGTCTCTGGAAAGGTTGCCTCAAAAGTGATGCTGAGTTCAGAACTTTACGTAATTTATTTTAATAGGGTTGGTTTTTGTTTTGTTGGGGTTTTTTTTTTAGCTTTTTGTTTTGTGTTTTAACTTTTTGGTTGTTTTGTTTTTTTTTTTTTTAATCTTACCTTTCCCTTTTCACAGTTTCTCTTCAGCTTTTTGGACAAGGAGGTTGGGATGCGATATTCCTGCCCCACCAGGTTTTCTTTAGTTCAGTTGGAGAGAGGTAGGAGCTGCGTTAGAAAGGGAGCCCCTCACACGTAGGGATCCGCTCATCTGGGAATCGAGAGTCACGAGAGAAGGAGAATCCGACAGCAGAGAGGGAATCGAGTCTCTGGAGCCGGCCAAACACCGCTCCTTGGCCAGGAGAGGCGGTTTTAGGGGCTTGTCACCGGCATGGCTTTAAATTGGGGATCATATCAAATGCTGCTTTTTGGAATTCCTGGAGTTGCGAGGAGAGGGGAGTTAAGGGAGATCCTAAACGCGGCGTTTCGGGCCGGTGGGTTGGAAGAGCGGGAAGGGAAGTTTGAAGGAGACGAGGCTGTTTGGGTTGCATCGTTAGGAAACCGCTGCTAGCGCTGGAACGTACCATGGGAAGCTCTATCCCAGAAACGTCACGTGCGGAAGACAATGGGATGATTTCTAGGCGGGGGGAGGGGGTCGTAGTCATGCTTTTGGCAAATCTCCTTTTTGACAGTTGTAGGATTTAGGAACCTTTGAATCGTAGGCAAGTCACTGTTTCATAATCCTGGGAGGCAATGAGGGGGAAATGACAAGTTAGTGCAGGGCTGGTGGGCTGGAAAGCCAAAGGGAGCGGGTTTAACCAGCGAGTAGCTGTTAATTCTTTCAGGTTTGCATTTCTCTTCACCTAAAACTCAATTTATTAGCAGCGTTGCGCAATCTAGGGACTTGTTGCCACCTTCAGTGAAGACGATGTACTGTAAGTCCTCTTTTTTCCTGACAATTCCTCCTCTTCTGCGCTGCTTTTTCAAGGCAATCCCACCAAACTGTACATCCAGAGGTCCTCGCAGGCAGGTGTCCAGCTTCCTGTTCTGCTTGGTAACGAACTGGAGGTTTGTGGCTGCTGGGATTCAGTTTTTAGTATTTTTTTTTTCCCCCCCCCAAGATAGCAGAAATGGTGGAAGCTCTTCCTGGCATTACTTCTTCAAGGTGAATGCTGTTAAGCACTGTGTTTTGAAACACCACGTCCTCTGTTGAGAATTAGCTCCTTAGTCGACGTGTTTCACCTAATCATTAAATGTTGGGTTGGTGGTTTGTTTGGTTTTTTTTTTTTCCATAACAAGCATAGGAAACTTTTGGGCAATTTTAGCCCAACAACCCTACTCATTTTTTGACTGAGCTGAAACCCCTTCCAGCATTTCTGAAAAACGAACCGACGGTTTTTTGGGGTTGTTTGTTTTTTTTTAAATGTTTTCTCTAGAATATTTATATACACCCTCTTACCTTCTAGAAGAAAAAGCCAATGATGAAAGTGGGTTTACACTGATGATTCTGACTGGTGTATTTACTGTGGCTGGGCTGCCCCGGAGGTTCTATGCATTCCACGTCACATTTGCAACCTACATTTCTGTTGTGCCACTATTTTATGGTCAGGCCTGTTATTAAATGATTTTTAAATGCTTAAAAAACAAAAAAAAATAATAATAATCTTGGTAAATCAATTGTATTCCAGTTTTGCAAAATGATTTTCTTCTCAATAAATTTACAGTATTAGGCTGCTATTCAGAATTCTAAAATCTGGGACAGTTTTTTTGGTATTTTTTTTCCTATTATTTAGCTCCTAGCAAGGACGCCTTGAATTTTTTGCCTTCTGAGACTTAGGAATTTCCTTTCTGGGGAAGCAGATTAAACTCTCTAACCTGCTTAAGTCTGTCATAACGTGACACGGCGTCAACAGATTCTCCTGGTTATCTGGGCCGTACGTACCGAAAGCTGACACACTGCTCTAAAAGCATCGCCGTGGGACAGCTTCCAAACCACAGCCTTTCAGGAGGAAAAAGGAAAAATGGACATTTACAAAAGGCAGGGAAAATTCAAGGCTGAGATTCGTTGGGGCTTCTCACTCCTGCCTGACAAATCCACCTTGGCACGAACGCCTCCCGCGGAGTTTGCGTAACCCGAAGGACCGTGCTCGGGTGCGTTTGCTGCTTTCTCCTCCGGGTGACAAACGAAGTGTCATGTTTTGGATCAGCTTTACTGGATTTAGTAAGTGATGGGGTTGGTTTGTGTTGCTAAAATGCTTCCTTCAAGAAAGACAAATTATATCGACTTTGGTTTAAATGTTTCTGGAAAATGGGACTAAATTCTTCCTTCTTTTCTCCCCCCCTTTTTTTTTTTCCTTACCTAAGGCAAAGCTTTACTGATATTTTAACGTGACATTTTTAAGAGGAGAGGGGAAATTCAGCAGCATTCCCTCCCTATCAGGAGGTCACCATTCTGAGACAAGCCCTTTTAAAGAGCAACAGCTTCTCCAGAGCCAGAATTTAAACTACGCCTCCACCAGCCAGTGCTTTATCCTTCCTAAAGGCATTAGCCCTGTGAGCTGGTTTGTTCGGTGGATTATCTCAGCCCAGCTTACCTTTCTGGATAAAGGTGTGGTGATTACTTGTTTTGTATTGTCTTGCTTGCCTGGATTATTGACTCTCCTATTTAACACGGCTCTGATACTTCTTAGGTGGCCTCATTTCTACTGCAGAGCACATCAAAAGGCACCCGCCTTGTATTCCCAAGCAACTCTTCATTTTAGAGTTCAGAAAGAGTCCTTTAAGCTGAATTTAAGCTTTTTTGTCGTTGGAAAATGAGACTCCACTGTTGAGATATGAACTATCTGGCTGGTTTTGTCTTCGCCCGGTTGTGTTTCTGGAGCTATTTTCAATTGACTGAAGAGAGGAGGAGGTGGAGCTCAGGGTAAGTGGGTCAAAAAGATAGTGCTTCCCTTTGACAGTTTTATTTTCAGCCAAGTGACAGGCCAAGTTCATTCACCTCCGAGTTGAAAAGATTAGTATTTTTGTAATAAATGTCATTTTTTGCCCATTTCTTCACATTCTAATGACCAACGGTGTGACCGTCAGAGGGGTCAGGCACCATTTTTTTTGTTAGGAGTTTGAGAGCTACTCTCTGCAGGAGCAAAGATAGTCTTGTCTTGTCTTATGTTGTCTTGACACCTTTTGGTTTGACTGTTTTTTTGCAGAGCAGTTTAGGTTCTGTGCCGTCGCGACTGCGATAACACAACGCGCGGCTTGCAGGGAGGACGCGAAACCGTCCGGCTTTTCACCTTTTGGGCCTTGAGCTCAGGGTTGCAAAACGGTTCAACTGAAATGGTGATTTCATGGATTTAGGTTTCTATTGACTAACAATATTTAAAAGCAAACATCACGTATAGCTCAGCGAGGCTCAGGGCTACCAAACCACACGACCAAGAGCGTCATCCAAGTGCTCCTTCGACTCTTGACGGTCTCGGTGCCGTGATCCCTTCCCTGAGGAGCCCGTTCCGGTGACCAACCACCCTCTGAGTGAAGAACCTTTTCCTAATGTCCACCGTGAGTGATTCCGAATGGAAAACGCGACTTTATTCTTCTGTCTCAACCCGCTTCTGAACTTTGGAGCCCTGCTGGTTTTTACAGGAGCGCCTATAAAATTTCTTCGGCTCTCTGTCCTTTCTTGATAATACTCAGTGGGGGTTTAAGGGTGTTGAAAACAGAACTTCAGTTTGGGAGTTCCGCTCTTCTAGCAGACAGGAGGCGGTTGTTGAAATAATTTGGCACTAGTAAGTGGCATTGTCTTGCTGACCTCAAAAGCTATAAATTCCTTAATTCTTACATTTTTCTTCTAGCACATTGATCGTGCTAAAAATAAATCGCAGAATATATCGGAGACGTGGCAGAAGGCTTAAAATCCACCCTTCAAGAGAGAAAGTCAAAAGAAAGGTGTTTGCATTTCCAACAGACACCAGGAAAAAAAAAAAGCCAGCCTCAGGGTTCACAGATACCCCTAAAAAAGATTGATTTTTTTTTTTATTTTTTTTTTTCTCCTGGCAGCAACAAGATCATTTTTCTAGAATCGTTAAGGTTGGAAAGGACCTCCAAGATCAAGTCCACCCTTCAACCTTTTGCAAGTTTTGAGCTTCTGGTAGAATTCTAGATAAGAAATGAGAACTGGATTCATTTCCTTGCTGCTTTTTGACCCACCGAGGTGATTTCTGCCTGAGTTGACCTGTTCAGATTTGTCGGGGTGCCCGAGAAGCGGTTTGTCGTGGGTTCCGAGGGGCGCCCGTTGATCTCGGAAACCATCGGTGCCTTTTTTGGACAACATCACGTTCCCCTCTCGTTAGCTCTGCCTTTTTAACTGAGGATAAAGATTGGAGAGGGTTTTAGTGGTTTGGGATTTCGTTGGGTTTTTTGGTTGGTTGGGTTTTTTTGTTCTCTGTTTTCAAAATTGACCCGTCCCTGTTTGGTTGGTTGGGTTGTTGGGTTTGGTTTGTTTTGAAATAAATCCTTTTGTTTTCTTGATCTGTTGCTGGCTTTTACAGATTGGAATTTCATCTCCTGATGAAATGTCTTTGAATATTGGGAAGAGCTGCCTTTGTACTGAGTCATGGCCTACATAGAGGGACGGAGGGGATCTCTTTTGCAATGTAGGCCATCTCTTTGTGTCCCGAGGACTGATGTACACAAGTGCTGTAGTCAGAGGAGGCTCCCCAAGAACAGCACTTGCTCTGGTTGTTTGTGCTCTGTCCTTTTATTTCATCATATTGCTAAATGGTTTCTTTCACTCACGTCTTCCTGAACCCTCTAATTTAGCACGACGGCGGGGAGGTGCGGTAGGCGCCGCCGTTTATAATCCTTACGCCGTTTTCCAGGGTCTCAGGCTCTTCTGAAAGTGAGAAATCGGAGACATTTTCCCACCAGAACAGACACACAGCTTTTTGTTTGAATTCCCCGTCCTGAAAAACCTGCCAGACTCCTGGGCAGAGCGCGGAACAGGCTACAATTCCCCCGTTGAAACCATCTATTAATTATTATCTTGCACTTGGAGAACTCGGAGCGGGGTCATTACTGTTGATTTTAATCAAGCCATAGAGCAGTAGCGTAGCTCCCTTAGATATTTTTAATCTGATTTCCACCCAAAGGACAAATTTTATCATAACACTGATCGGTTGGGGATGTTTTTCCAGGAATCTACACACCTCCTTTCTCCTGGACGAGGTGTCCGCTTTCCCAGCGGGTCATTGGAACCTTTGACGCTGCGTTTTGACCGGCTGGAGAGTCTTGGTTTAAAGGTTAGCAGGGAAATAGGGCTGCCCTTTCAGGGACAGCCTGATTAATTGGCTTTTGGGGGGGATGTGCTGCAGAACTAACGCTCTTTTCCGAGGATGAGAAGAGGCGTTGAGGGCGAGAATGAAAATCTAATGAGCAGTTTCGGGATCCACGGGCTGTTCAGAGTGGGTGCTGGTAAAAGTGATTGTCCCTGAAGAGAAGCCAGTTATTGATCCAGCTGGGCAGGTGTACCCAGTGTGTTAGAAAGGCCCGAATAAATCACGAGATGTCACCGAGTGACGCCGAAGGCTGCTGCTATGAGGGGCATTTTTTCATTTCTTCACTTAAAACCAGACAGGAAACACAAAGATTTGATGGGAATTCTTATCTGTAGGAGGTTCTACAGGTGAGCTGCGAGAGAGTTGACCTTTTTTCCTGGTTTAGAGTGGCAAGTATAGGAATGAAACCATCATAAAAGCAGAGATTTTGGTTCTCCTGGCTCTTTACCGTGGTCCAGCTGGAAAGAACAGTGAGCAGGCAGAGTCTGAAAGGACTTGGCTCTTCCCAGATACGTACTCGGGGCTTTTTCCCTAACAATTTGTGAAAATAGAAGTGCTGCTCCACTCCAGCGGACTCGCTGCTAACGTTGGGTTTACAACCTTCCTGCTGAGAGGGATTTGGTGACGCTGCACCTTTTCTTCTTCGGCTTGTAATTCCACAATCGCTTGTGGGAAGATTTGGGAGGGGTGGGTGGTGGTGATTGGGTTTGACTGGTGTTTGTTTCTTTCACGTAGCAATAACTAGGGAGTAAAATCTGTTGAGTGGCCTGGGAAGGGCATGAAAATGAGTTGTTGCTCCATTTGAAAGTCATTAACGTAGCTGGTTTCTCAGAAATGCATGGTAATGATTTTTCCCTCCATGAAAAGTTGTGTAACCTATTAAAAGAAAGGAGAAGGTTGGGCATGTAGGGAGCAAAATTTTCCCCACTTTCTGCTTTTTCTGGAGTATTGGGTCCAGTGTTGGGCTCCCCAGTTCAAGAGGGACAGGGAAATAGTAGGGAGTCCAAGGGAGACTACGAGGGTGATGAAGGGACTGGAACATCTCTCCTGGGAGGAAAGGCTGAGAGAACTGGGGCTGTTGAGTCCGGAGAAGAGAAGCCTGAGAGGGGAGCTGATCCATGTCTAGAAATCTCTGAGGGGTGGGGGTCAAGTGGAAGGGGCCAGGCTCTTGTCTGGGGTGCCCTGGGATAGGACAAGGAATACCGGGGACAAACTGGAACCCAGGAGGTTCCAGCTCAACAGGAGGAGAAACTTCTTTGCTGTGAGGGTGACGGAGCCCGGCCCAGGCTGCCCAGAGAGGTGGTGGAGTCTCCTTCTCTGGAGACTTTCCAACCCCCCCTGGATCTGTTGCTGTGTGTCCTGCCCTGGGGGATCCTGCTCTGGCAGGGGGGTTGGACTCGATCATCTCCAGAGGTCCCTTCCAACCCCTAACATTCTAGGATTCTCCTGAACCCTCGTTGTTGGAGTGGAGGCGTTCAGATTTCTAACGAGAGCCGATACTCGCAACAAGTAAAAGGAATTAACAAAGCGAAGCCGGGAGAAAGCTGCGGCACGGCCCCAAAGTGCCGACAACGCCCCGACATCGGGAACGTTGACCTGGAAAAACCGGCGAGGATCTGCAGTTGTTGTTTGTTTCGAGCTTCTTGCTTATTTAACTCCAACCCAAGCGAGTGTGTCGGGGCCAAGCAGAGTTTCTGTTTACAATCCGCATTTTGCAATTCCCTCTCCAGATTGCCTCAACTCTCCTTCACCTCCGCTCTGAGAATTCAAATCGAGGGGCGGCCGGCGACAGACCGTAACTTGGGCCTTCTGGGTCCCTCCCGTGTCCTGCTCCCGTGTGGAGTTCGTTCGAGGTCGGGGCTGGGTAAGGGGGTGAGTGCGAAACCGCAGGGTGTTTGTTGTTGGGTTTGTGTCTGTGAATCGTGAGCCGGAGCCCTGCGTTGGCGCAGCTGAGAATTGCAAAATGAAAGACCGAGACGACGTTATTACAAAATAGTTTCCAGTCTTCCTCCTTCCCAGAGTAACTGGAGGCAGGGCAGGGAACTGAAGTGGTGTTTGTTTGCTTCCCCTAGAAAAGAGTGGGGTGTTTTCATCTCTGTGCTTAAAACTCTCCGGCCTCCCTCCTGCGCCCTCTGAGAATTCGCTCGAAATCCATCCCAGGAAGACAACTTTCTTAATAGGCTTTGCTAAAACTAAAGAAGTTTATTAAAATAGATCTGGTGTAAAAGAGAACTTACTCTTTTAAGGGTTTCCAGCAGTGGTTACTTGACAGAATCCTCAAATGATAGGAGTTGGAAGGGAGGGACCTCTTGAGATCGAGTCCAACCCCTCTGCCAGAGCAGGATCCCCCAGGGCAGGACACACAGCAACAGATCCAGGGGGGGCTGGAAAGTCTCCAGAGCAGGAGACTCCACCACCTCTCTGGGCAGCCTGGGCCAGGCTCTGTCACCCTCCCACCAAAGAAGTTTCTCTTCCTGTTGAGGTGGAACCTCCTGGGTTCCAGCTTGTCCCCGTTATTCCTTGTCCTATCCCAGGGCACCCCAGACAAGAGCCTGGCCCCTTCCACTTGACCCCCACCCCTCAGAGATTTCTAGACATGGATCAGCTCCCCTCTCAGGCTTCTCTTCTCCAGGCTCAACAGCCCCAGTTCTCTGAGTCTTTCCTCCCAGGAGACACGTTCCAGTCCCTTCGGCATCCCCGCAGCCTCCCTTGGAGGATCCCACGTGATTAAATTCAGTGTATTCCTGTCAGATGAGTAAATATCCCTGTTCTGCAGACGTGGAACCGAGAGCCCTGCCTGACCCTGCCGTTATGTAAGCGGGTGACACGGGCTCGGGGCTCGGCGTTATTTCGGATCCAGACAAGTGCCCTGACCGCAGCATCACCAGTTCCCTTTTTGCTCCTTTTTTTAGATTTTCGACACCGTTTCCTCTCTGAAGGTTGTTCAGCCGCCGGAGAGCGGGCGCTCAAATAAAAGAGATAAGAATCGGCCACCTCTTACTGGGTGGTTCTATTAAAGCTGCTACACAGAGGCAAAAAAAAAAAGCCGTGAACGTGGGGAGGGAAAAAATAAGTAAAAAAAAATAGCAATTGGGAAATCTTACTCATCCCCCAATGTGTTTCTGATCGCTTCCGCGGGGAACAGAACGTAACCAGTGCTTCCACTGGAGATGTCTCGGAATAATGAGACATAAAATTAGTTCAGCCTGAAAAATGATTCCTTCCAAGCCAGCCCAAGCAGGAAAGGATCCGCTTTCGGCGACACCGCGGAGATGAGGAAGAGCCCAAAGGTCTTACCACACTTTGAAAAGGACCCAGCTTTTAATTTTAAACTCCGCTGGGGTCACCGCGCTCCGACGCCGATGGAAGCGCTGGGATTTTTGGGGGGGCGGGTTGAAGGATCCCGCGCCTTCCTTTTCCCCGATCCCTTTCTGGAGGGAGGGGGCTAAAAGCAAATCCCTGGTGCGGCGGCGGACGGCTTGAGTTCGGCGTCCGCTGCCCGATGACCCAGTTCCCAGGGGCCGGCTGGAGAAGCGGCGCGTTCAGAAAGGGGAGCGTGGGGAGCGGGGGGCGTTATCCANAAGAGCCTGGCCCCTTCCACTTGACCCCCACCCCTCAGAGATTTCTGGACATGGATCAGCTGCCCTCTCAGGCTTCTCTTCTCCAGGCTCAACAGCCCCAGTTCTCTGAGTCTTTCCTCCCAGGAGACACGTTCCAGTCCCTTCGGCATCCCCGCAGCCTCCCTTGGAGGATCCCACGTGATTAAATTCAGTGTATTCCTGTCAGATGAGTAAATATCCCTGTTCTGCAGACGTGGAACCGAGAGCCCTGCCTGACCCTGCCGTTATGTAAGCGGGTGACACGGGCTCGGGGCTCGGCGTTATTTCGGATCCAGACAAGTGCCCTGACCGCAGCATCACCAGTTCCCTTTTTGCTCCTTTTTTTAGATTTTCGACACCGTTTCCTCTCTGAAGGTTGTTCAGCCGCCGGAGAGCGGACGCTCAAAAGAGATAAGAATCGGCCACCTCTTACTGGGTGGTTCTATTAAAGCTGCTACACAGAGGCAAAAAAAAAAAGCCGTGAACGTGGGGAGGGAAAAAATAAGTAAAAAAAAATAGCAATTGGGAAATCTTACTCATCCCCCAATGTGTTTCTGATCGCTTCCGCGGGGAACAGAACGTAACCAGTGCTTCCACTGGAGATGTCTCGGAATAATGAGACATAAAATTAGTTCAGCCTGAAAAATGATTCCTTCCAAGCCAGCCCAAGCAGGAAAGGATCCGCTTTCGGCGACACCGCGGAGATGAGGAAGAGCCCAAAGGTCTTACCACACTTTGAACAGGACCCAGCTTTTAATTTTAAACTCCGCTGGGGTCACCGCGCTCCGACGCCGATGGAAGCGCTGGGATTTTTGGGGGGGCGGGTTGAAGGATCCCGCGCCTTCCTTTTCCCCGATCCCTTTCTGGAGGGAGGGGGCTAAAAGCAAATCCCTGGTGCGGCGGCGGACGGCTTGAGTTCGGCGTCCGCTGCCCGATGACCCAGTTCCCAGGGGCCGGCTGGAGAAGCGGCGCGTTCAGAAAGGGGAGCGTGGGGAGCGGGGGGCGTTATCCAGCTGTCCCTTCCAGATGCCGGGTTTGTCAGGGAAAAATGATTCCTCGGCCGTCGCCGAGGAAACCAGGGGAGCGTGGCAGAGTAGCCGAGTTTCCCTGGCGTTTGGGGTTGTGCCCCTTTCTTTTAGAAATCGCAGCTTTAGTCCTTTAGAGTTGTTCGGTCACAGGGTGGGGGAAAAGTCCTGCTTGGCCTGTGGGAACCGAAGCTTTTTATTTCTACCGGAAAACAACTGGATTTTATTCGAGTGTCTTGTTGACTTTAATTTCCTCATTTTAAGCTACCTTTTCATTGACTCCTGCGATCCATCCGCTCTACCTCCTGCTTAAAAGCAATACAGGGATAACCTTAAACTGTCGCAGGAGAGAAATTCAGGGGTCGAAAGGAATTGGAAACTAATCTAACTCGTGCCGCGTTACGTCGCCGTCCGAGCTCTTGGCTTTCCCCGTCCCCCAGAGAAACCCTTCTCCGGACGGCCGCGTTTGAATCCCTGTCCTCTGGCGAGGAGATGGATCTGGAGGAGGAGCAGTTTGGGGAGGATTAGCCAGGAGATGGCAGTGGAGCCGATCGCCGCCTCCTCCCGCCTGCTCCTCCGAGAAGTGGCTGATGAGGGAAGGCAGGTTGTTCCTCTGACGGGGTCGGAATCGCTGCGGGAAGTCACTGGCTGAGTTGGAAAACGTTTCTGGTTCGTGGCTCGTTGTTAATTAGTTGCTACCGTCCGTCGTCCCGCAAATTGTCACCCCGAGGAAGCTGTATTTCGTAGAATCATCGAATGGGTTGGCTTGGAAGGGACCTTAAAGATCATCTGGTCCCAACCCCCCTGCCAGGGGCAGGGCCGCCTCCCACTCGAGCAGGGTGCTCAAGGCTCCATCCAACCGGGATTTGAGCACGGCCAGCGATGGAGCAACTGGAGCCACCCGACGGGCGCGCTGCCGTTGCGGGGACTCTTCGTTGTGGCTTCTGCCGGCAGGTTCCTCGGAGCTCCGAGGCAGAGCCCAGAGAGGTGTCTTCTCAAGGACCTCTCCTACCTAAGCTCAGCAGCCTGAGAGTTGTCACCTCTGTCGGCCTCTGGGAAGCGCTGCGGTGGTTGGTGCCTCTTAGGGATGGCAAAAGGAGGAGGATTTTTAGGCCTGGTTTCTGCCAAAGCAGAGAAGAGGTTGAACTTCCTTCCCCGGGAGGGATTGCCAGCTGGGTGCGGTGGGGTTCACCACGTGAGTTGCAGTTGAGAGCATCATCTTGATCGGCTCCTCAGGGTAGGCCGACTCCGCTGCCCTGTCGCGCGTGGGGCCCGTCGGCGTTATCCCTGCGTCCCTTGCGCCGCTTCGGCAGCAGCTTAATCCCACCCCATAAAAAGCCCCATCTCGTTACCTACAGACCCAGCTTCCTACAAACAGGACGTAGAAAATACCTGGGCTTCTGATGGGTGGTGACCTCACGACTCCTCTAACACCTCCTTGTTTCTTCCAGAGCAACTTTTAGGAGTAAATAAAAAAAAAATAAAAAATAAATAACAAAGCCCATGTCGACAGGAGGAGCTCGGGGAGGTCTCAAGCTTGGACTGGGTTGGCCACTTTCTGTGTCTTCTCGTCCCCACAGCAGCACTGGGGGGCAGAAGGAGATGGGTGGGAAGGTCACTCCACGTGGTGAAATGAGCTGAATGGAGTTTGCTGTTGCCTTGCTTCTTAGTTCCTGAGGTTTTTGCCGGTGTTGACCATATCAATAGTATTTGGCCACCGAAAATATGTTGCTAGACAAGAGATGCTGTGTGTTGAGAGGACGCTGTGGTGAGGAGATGGCAGGAGGTGAGGAGCTGCAGTTGAAGTTTCCTCATCCAGGTGCCATCGAGACTGAGCTGTAGGGATCAGGTGTCCCTGTGAGTAAAGGAAACTTTGGTTTCACTCAGAGCTTCCCAAAATAGGCACCGCAGACCACGGGCACCAGGGCACGGAGCTGGGAGACGGGCAGCCAGCGAGATTTCACGGGAGCTACTCAATTAATCAGCACCAGACTTCTCCTGTGTGCTGCAGGACGGAAAGAAAGCGGGGGGAGGATGGGACGGACAGACAGCCAGCCCGCCCGCTCCGCGGACATTGTGGGTTTTGGGGTTGCTTCTGTGCTGGTGCCAGCGGCTGGGTGGTGGAAAAAGAGGAGGACAGCCTCGGAGAGAAGTGTCTGCTGGGGTGTAGCAGGGGGATGTTCCCCCCCTTTGTGAGGAATCCGTGTGTTCACAAGCGGGTGGCCGGTATTCAGGGGTTGCCAGGAGCCAGGTCAGGCCAACGCGGAGAGCGCTGTCCTCGCTTGCTCCCCGGGGTTCTCGACAGTGGAAAATCACCGGGATACCGGCTCACCCTCGCCAAACTCCTCCGTCCGTCCCGTTTCTGGAATGATCTTTGCCCCGCTGCCTTTCAGGGAGGCAGCGGAGAATTTGCCCTTTTGAGCTTCCCACTTGCCTTCTACCCACGGACAAATGGTCGGAACGCCGAACCGCTTTTATCCCGCGTTACGGGAGCCGGTGGGACTCCAAAGGGGGGGGGCGGGCAACGCCCCCGGAGAAACGGCCGAACCTGCCCTGTGCTGGGGTAACAGGGCGTGCTCCGGAATGTCTCAGACTAAATAAAGGATAAAATATTTCCTTGATAACCGGGGTGGTTTCTCGGTCTGTAAAGGTCGGTGTCCTTCAGCAACTGGGAGCAAGGGCTGTGGAGAAAGGTCTCGGAATAGCGACGGTTTGGCTGCGGAAAAGCTCTGAGCTCTGCTCTTTTGGAACCAAATTTTGCCAAACTAGGGAAACTTCAGCGCTTTGGAGACTCCGGCTTGAGCACCAGGGCAACGTGGCGTTGGAAGCAGAAAACTCGGGGGGTTTTCCAGCCCTTTTGAATTTTTGTTTGCGTCCCTGCCCTTCTGAGACTTTTTTTAATTAAAAAGCAACACAAAACCCCAACCTCTGGTGGTCTCTAACTACGTGTTTTTAAGGCTGGGCAGCCGGGTCCCCTCCCTGTCCACACCCTCAGCCTCCAGCCTTTGAACAAGCTCCTCTTATGCTGGGTTGGTTTTTTTGGTTGAGTTTTTTTTTATCGCAGGCGACTCCCGTACAAATTAGACACCCTGCAAACCCCAAGATACCACCGAACCACCGCCCTGGAACCGAGGAGGGTATTTTTGGGGTGTGGACACCCTCGCTGAGGCTGCTCTGCCTCTGGCACCCTGCAATTCGGTGTCCTTGGGAGCACCTAAAATTAGCCNAGCGGAGCGGACAGCACCGCGTCGGACCCCGCAGCCCTCCCGAGCTACCGGTGCCCGGCGCCGTTCACGACCGAGACGCTGGGTTCTCTGCGCACCCACCGGCAACGGGGAGAACCGGGCGCTCCCGGGAGATTCTGACCCGGTAAGGAGGCTCCCGGGGCTGATCAGGCGTGAGTCTGCACCGGGGGGTCTGTGCCGGTACCGGGAGGTGCTGACATGGCAGGAGGATCCGAGGATCGGTGCAGCGAGTGTCGGCACCGAGAGATGCCCATCTGCTATGGCTGGTGCCGGTACCGGGAGGTGCCCGCTCGGTTGGGGGTCTCCACTGGCTGGGGTGGCCGGTGCCGGTACCGGGAGGTGCCGATCCGGTAGCGCCTCTGCGAGGACCGGGGCGACTGCTGCTGGTAGCAGAGGATCCCCACCCGGTTGGGCTCTCGGAGCACCGGTGCGGCTGGTGCCGGTACCGGGAGATGCCAACCGAGCAGGAGCCTCCAAGCACCGATCGTGCGTGAGTCAGCCCTGTTGCGGCTGTCCCCGGTACCGGGAGGACCCGAGGAGCGGCCGTGTGTGACTCGGCACCGATCCTGCTCGCTGGCCAGCGGGCTGGGACGTGCCGGTACCGGAGCCGGAGCGGCAGCCGTTGTCAGTCCCGGTACCACCGACCGCAGGGAGCTGACAGCGGCGGGTTGCGGCTGCCCAGGGGCAGGTCCAGCACCGCAGCGGGGGATCTGGGATCGGATTTTGGACTCCTACAAACCGGCAGCCAAATCCAGCACCCCCCGCCTGCCAACCGCAGCCTTTTGGGGCCAAATCCGCCCGTTTTGGGGATTTTCGTTGTTACCGAGCAGAGATCCCCGGCCCTGACGGCCGCAGCGGGAGCCCTTGGCTGCGGTAACACCGCGGCTTCCTGGCAAACGGCAGGAAAAATAAACACCATTAAAAACAAAAAAAATGGAACATCCCCATAAGCCGAGGTGACCGGCTGCGGTGCTGCAGCCGGGCGGACGGGGAGCCCCAGCCCCGGGGAAGGTGTCCCCGTTCCCGTTCCCCCCTGCCCGGGGGATTCGGGGTGAAGCAAGAGCCCCGGGGCGCAGGAAGGGGTGCGGTGGCACCTCGGAATGTAAAGGAGGTCAGGGCTGGCTGAGACCCCCCCTGTGTCCAGTAATTTATTATTAAT
>VWZK01007658.1:116491-193322 GCA_013396935.1 Baryphthengus martii | reverse complement strand
AACACGGAGCTGCGATCCATTTGGGCGATTTAGTTAAAATAAATAAACCCGTGAAGATTCACTAGCGAGAGATGCATCATCGACCCGGAGGTTTATTAAGAGGCTCGTTACGGCCGCAGCTTCAGCCTCTGCTCCGCCGGGGATGGGTGGATGGGTGGGAGCTGCGGCAGTCTGACTCGCCCCGGTCCCCTCACGGCAGCCCCCGGCCAAGATCCGCCCCCCCCCCCGCCCGGCNNNCCCCCCCCGCGCCGGACAGCCGCCCTCTTCCACCCCCCTGTCCCCGCCGAGCCCACGGGGAGGGGAGGGGGGAGGAGGCGGCGGCCCACCCGACGGCTGCTGCCGAGCGCTGTTACTCATTGCCCTGTATATTTGGGGGAGGGAGAGGAGGGTCGGAAGACATTGTTGTCAGTGGCGATTGTTAACCCAAATAATAATAATAAAGAAAAATCGTTACAGCTGGGTGCTGCCTGAATATGGCAATTACTATTATTGCCAATCACGATTAGAAATAATTATCCTGAAAGCGCGAAGGGTTCAGCTGCCAAGGTGTTTTGAATAATCGCTTCAAAATGAACGGCAAAATAGGAGGTTCACACACAGGGACGACCGCAAACTTTCAGTTGTAGCAGTCTGTAAAGGCGATCTTCGCCACGGGTGAACTCTAGTTTACTCGTGAGGCTTCAATTTGTCACCTATTACAGGGCCAGTGCTGTTCTGCTCCCACACTAGCCTGCACGGTGGTCCTCCCGTCCTGCTCTCCTCCACCAAGTCCCCTGAACACACCGGGTGGCCAAGGACCTTCTCAAGGCAAGTGGTGCGCTCTGCTCGGGTCCCTCCATCTTAAATAAGAGCGAAGCAAGCAGATCAGGAGGGATAACGTGCTCCCTGGCTGGAACTCCACTTGCTCTGTTTATGTTGCGCAGCTTTACACAGGCCCTCTAATTTTAGCTATTTGAAATGATGTGTAACTAGGAGGAGGTCACAGGTGACTGGCAAGTTCAATCTACTTAGCTCAATTATCCAAGTTTCATTTTCAAATTGTGTTCAATTTGATCTCCCTGCCTCCCTCCAAATTGTCTTAGAGAAAAAAAAAAATCAAATGAAAGCAGACAATTTAAGCCAAATCCTGTATACCATTATTTATATGCAAAATCATTTTTGTGATATATACTCCACTTAATGGTTATGGGATGCCAGATCTTTCCAAGCGGATTTATAAACCTAGCCATCAAATTATTTCAAAGGCAGGCCTATTAGGGACAAAAATAATTATGAACTTTCAGAAGCTTTGTAAAAAAAATAAGTTTCTGAATGTTGTCTCTTTAAATTTTACTTAAGTTTTGCTTTTAATTTAAGCCTGGAGGCACAGTAGAGAGATATGAAGAGTCTAACAAGGAGTTTGGAAAATAATGTGCTGCAATTCAGTGCCGAGCTATTTCTCCATAAAATATGGATAAGGAATCAATTCATAAGCCCAAATATCTACTAGGATTGAGTTTTAACATAACATTTCACATGAGCATTCTTACATGCATTATTAAGGAGATAACAAAAGTGCTTCAAATCAAGCTCTATACAGTCACATCTGGAAATGCTCTTTTCTGTCTAATTTTCATTTTTTTTCTCCTCGAAAAAATGTTAGAAGAAAAACTAGTCTGTCCCCTTGTATATTAACTGTTACCATCAGCTTTTAATCAGCAACATGTATAGTTAGATTTACAGAAACCATTCCATGTTGACCTTTTTAGAGAACAGTAAAATGAAGATAGTATCTTTATTCATTTATAGAATCTGATGTTAAAACCAAAACCACACACAAATAGCATATACATTGCTTTATGCATATAGACAGGCATGTAGATACATAGACACAACACACTTATACATGGAAACAACTCATGCCCGTGTGTTGGAAAACATAATAAAAAGTATCTGTGCATTTCACCAGATCCTAAGTCAGACGTCATCAGATAAGAAGTGGTCTAGGGAAAACTAGTTTAAAGTCAGACACAGCTAATTTCTGAAAGCATCGGAACTACAGCAAGCTTTGCTGTACACTATTTGATTACTGTTGGGTTTAAAGGAAGCTCTTTAGGCTTTTCAGACAAATAAAATATTACCGCTAAGCAATGAAGGGTTAATAAATTCTCTACAGGTTGCAAAGAGTTGATACAGCTTTGTTGTTGTTTCTTTTTTTTTTATTTTTTTCTATCATGTATAAATTTAATGGAATTCTATTCTGAGGCCAAAGATAAAAGAAGTCGCTAAGATCTACTACTACTATTTTATTTTATTTTTTTTTTTAAATAAATATTATATTTTACCTTTGAATGGAAAGGCAAGCAAAGTATTTTCCAAACAGAAATAGCAAAGATCATTTTGAAGAAAACTCATAAGCGTTGGTTTTTTTTTAAACACTCTGGAGTTTTCTGAATAACTCTGATGTACTCAGATTCTTATCACAACTATTTTCTTTCGACTATTGTAAGTGGATATTCAAGCTAAATTGATGCTTTATGTACATCCTGTCTCAATTTGTAATACACTATTCTCTGTAAGGAGATAATTTGAAAAAAAAATACAAAAAAGGAGAAGCGATACCACTGACAACAATTTACTTAAATTCACAAACCTTGAAATTGATGCATCTCCTATCAATCATAGTCAGAAGCCACAGTAAAACACATCCAACATTTGTATATCAAAACCGGGACTAAAAAAACACCCTGTTTTGTTCAATTTAAATGTCCTTCAACATGTCATTTTATACGCTGATATTACTGGGGGATTTTTACCGTGGGTTACCTTTCTTCTGTCAAATGTATGCAAGAGACTAACCTTGCAAAATTAAAGTGCGTGCCATTATACCACGCAGATGTTTGTTCTCACTCAGTTACTGACAATGAAATATTTATTAAATAATAATAAGGAGATATTGACTTCTCTATTCTGTCGATATGAAGATCTGTTGATCTGTGAGGCTAATATTGATGAAGCAAAGTGAGGTAAACGTTTCATCAGGAGGGCAAATAAATCCCAATGCTAGCAGAAAAAAAAAAAAAATCCCCAACTTCGTATACACACAGAAATGAATCCTTTTTGTGTTTATTTGGTATATGAACATCAGTTCAACCCATCAGCATGTGGAGGCGAATGCTGAAGTAAATCCTTGATACTACTTTCAGGAAACATATTACAAAAATGTCTATCATAGGTATTTAAAACTAAGCTCAAATGTTGCCAAGCACTTAGGGTCTTTAGTCATGCTGCATGTTCTGTCGCGAATGGCACATCTCCTTTAAGTATTACTGGAAGGCTCTACATACAACCTCAATATTCTTCACATTAAAGGGATTTCTGGATTTCTGTTTGAGCTGGAGAAATGCTTTTTTCTTTTTTGTCTCCTTTTTTTTTTTTTTTCCAATAGGATGAACTCCTTGTCAAAATATTATTTTTATTTGTTGTCTCATCAAAACATCATTCAAAGTTCCCACTCTTTACCCTCTGCCACAGAACACAATAGTGTACACACTTTGAACAATACAAAGAGCCATTTAGCTTGACGGGCCTGGCAGAAGAAGCTACTTTCTTTTTCATTATTATCTTTAGATTTTCCTTCATTTTGTTTAAGTGAAGCTCAGAGCTGCTCTTTTCTGAATATTCCATCAGCCAGGTAGATCTTGTACTTTGACAGCATTATTTCAGCATGTTATTTTTAATGTATGGTGCTTATACATGTAAGCAATCTGTGTAACTTGCTTCTGGGCTGTTGAATAGAAATAAAAAAGGTGTGACCTAACGCGTAGGACAATAAGAGGCTGTATGTTTTTGGATACAAATGCCAAAAGATGCACTTGTCAATATTCCCATTTTGGTTATTAATTAAGGCCTTGATCCGGTGATTAGATTTGCAGGGGCAAATCATATGTGCAGAGCAGCTCGTCCCGTAGTACGACTGTTGATAAGGGAAGAGTGCAGTCACACAGCGCTTACTGTAAAGCAGCGACCTAAAAATCAAAACATTACTTCAGCTGCCTTCGCCAGAGATCGCAGCCTGATTTCTAGGGCAGAAGAGCCCTTCTCACAACCTCCTCCCTCTCGCCTGCCTGTAGCAGAACTGTTGTGCCTCAGCTGGGAGAGTCGGGAGAGCACACAGCACTTTCTCTGCGTTACTGGGGCATCTTGTTGGTAGGACAGTGTGGGGAAAATCACATTACTGTTATTTGTGCCGCTCCTGTTCTGAAAGTGCAAGGCTGGCCATTTGCTGCTCCTTTCAGGGATCACATAGGGGTCTAATATCTTTGATTTTGTTGTTTGTATAGTGTGACGACTTTTGTCTGAGAAAGATAAGAAAAACATTTCTTTTTCTGACCTCTTGCTTTCTTGTCCTTCTTGTGTCCTTCTTCCCAGCACATGTTCAGCAGAACACTGTTCCTGGGTTTTTGCACCTCAGGCCATGATGCCGTTTGAAGACTCCTGTCTCTGCAGATTCCTGTGTTCACTCAAATCTCTGTTAAAGGCAGTGGAATTTTGTGTGCTTGTGTTCTGCTATCCTGGCTGCTTTTGACTGTTTTAAAGATATTTTTATTCTTCTATATCTTGAGAAACTTTCTCCTACGATCATCTGAAGTATTTACTGATTCCTGCGTAATAGTAGTGAGATTGCAGAATTTCTGGCAGCGATGTTTTGGTTCATTGGTACCTTGTTTTCTACCATTCAGCTGGACATTCCTTCTAATGCACATCAGGTAATCCTGGTAATAAAATCACAAGAAAAAGACACTTTTCAAACTTTTTAACTCACTCTGAGATTTTCTTAGTTTGCTAGCATTTTTAAAAAACCCCAACATTTAGGCAATGTAGAGGCACAGATTTTGGTACCCTCAAGACTCTGGGGCAGGGTTCTACGTGTACAGATACAACTAGACTGGGGTCTTGTGCTCCAAAACATCTTTGTATGTATTTCTCTGAAACAACATTAGTTTCTCAGATCATGGGTATGCAAAAGAATCCAGCACATAAGTTGAATACTTTCAGCAATAATTATACTTGAGAAATGCTATCATACGACACGTCTTCAGTGAGCGCCTTTGGAAGGGCAAGGTGTAAAGTTCACATTAATATACCAACATCATCTTTCACTGCAGTTTCAAGGCTGGAGATTCTGTACCCATGTTCCTTACGTGGCGATAAAGATACTGATGGAACAATTGTTCTGCTAGTGTGTTAAGCTGAGTAAGAGGAAAAAAATCAGTAATGACTAGGGAGCTCCCATGTCTAGCTGTACGCTTCGCAAAATAGATTGCAAGAGAAGGAATAGGCAGCAAACTGTGTAAACTGAGCATAGATAATTCCCATGGTGTGAAAACCCTTCTGCCTTAAGAACACTAGCAATGAAAAGGTTACAAGAAAAGGGGTAATAAAAATATCAAAAGAAACCAAATAGAAATAGGTTTCTTTGCAAGTAGAGGAGCCACTTTCTAATATGGTGGCCTTATATACAAGTACATTTGTCTTCCAGACCCTCTGCTGTTGATTAGAATTCTGATGCCACTGGAGGGGTTACAATTTTGTTGAGTTTCTGGATCTCAATTGCGCTGTCAAGGGGTCATTCTTTCTGGTAATAAGGTAGCTAGTGGCCCCTGGGAGGGAAGGAAAACAATTGACTCTTGAAAGCAGAAACATATACTGAAGTCTAGAGTAGATTTCTGGCAGTGGACCAGGTCTTTTCTCATAGCATTTGTCATTGTAGCAATGAAAAAATTGTGGGAGTTCTACAGGCGGCCAAAAAGGAAAACAGAGCACAACAGCAACAAAAAAGAGCTAAATGTAATTTATTTTGGAATTATATTTAAGAGCAGGTTGTTTTTTGTTTGTCACACTGTTGGTTCACTTGTTAAAGATGTGGATCCCATTAGATAGAAATATGTTGCTTATTTTAAAGCAAATGATTATCGAATGACTACACTTCAAAACATTTTTTTTTTGCTTTAATTTGAAGTGAAGTCATTTGAGTTTGAAACATATGCCTTTGCTAAATGCAGAATATTTTGTTGCCAAAACCAGACTACTTCATTTTGAGTCCACTGCTTGCAAGCATTGTTGATCCTGGATGCCACTGACGATATGAGTTTCGGCAATAAGTCTCCACAGAGGTCAGCAGTAAAGTTTCGCATCTTACCAGTAGGCATTATATGATAATAATAATACGGTCTCACCGTATCGTCATACCCAACTAGAACAAATGCAATATTACATTCTATTTCCTTTGGAAGTATTATTCCACTTTGTAGAACTGAGTAAAGCTCACTTCTTAAAAATAATTTATCCTGAGGTCTGCATGTAAAGATTTTCTACATCTTTCTGAGAACCGGCTTCGTTATTTTGCTGGCTATGGTACCAGGCTGTTCTTCTCTTTTCTAATATAAACATACATAAACCGTGCATGCATATATGTGCGTGCATATCACCACACAGACACACCACTGGCACACTGTGTGGTTTGGCATATGATTTTTATTATATTTGCAAGATTTTAAAGTGGATTTAAAACTTATTATAAGCCCCAGCATTGCAGCTGGTACACGTGGATTAATCCAATCATTTACCTGAAGTACCCAAGATGGGACTGTAGCAGCTTGAGGCTTCCTCTGTTGTCAATGAAGAGAGGCAGGCATACCCAGAGACACTGCTCTGAAGGTACTTGCTTTTCTTCACTGGCTATAAGGCAAGTCTAGAGCAAATCTACTCCTAATTTGGAATAAATGACTGAGGTGGGCTGCAAGGAATCCTTGCTGAAATGTGCGGACAAAATGCCATATCTTCTGCTGTCACCTATAGATTCTGGGCTGAAAAATATCTTTCCATTTGGGGTCTAAAATACCTCATATAGATAATTGTGTGTGAAGTCTTACACAGAATATAACTGAATGAAGCATGAAGCATGGGCTTGATCTTTTTAAATGCTAGTTGTCTAGATGTCAGACATCTAGTCTGTACTGGTTGTCTTCTTTTACTCCGTAGTCCACTCATTTAACTCAGTTGTCTTAGATGAAATATGCTGAGGAGGAGGACTCTGAGACAAATGAATGGTAGGTGAGATGTGATGGGTGGGGGCACATTCATTACAGAGCAAATTTAGATGCCTAAATTAGGAGAGGTGACCTTTGGATTATGATTTTAGGTGCTTAGGATACCTTTTAGACAGCTGAAGCGAAGGGAAATGAATTTTTTTTCTGAGGGATTTGTGCGACAACATGCAGAGAAGGAGGCATTTGCAGATCTAGGGCAAAAAAACCAGTTCTACTGTTGCCTGGTAAAATCCTGACAACCCCCTGCCTTGTTGCATTAGGTAAAATGGGAAGAACAAAGAAGATCTTGAAGAAGCCCTAATCTCACACCACACACAGTACCGTGCGACAGACTGTGGAGGAGACAAAGGTGTTACTCCTTAAGTAGTATTAGAGAGGCTGGCTACAAACATGACTTTTCCTCATGTCCCTGTCTGGGCACAGGGAAATTAGTAATAGACATTTTCACTTTAACCTCTCTCTCTGTTTCCCTTCCCCCCTTACCACCCCTCTTAGGAAACAGTAGTAATTTTGTGTGTGCATTTCAATATCCAAGAGTGTCAGGTTTATCTTGTTTATCTCTTTCTCAGCACAGCTCATGGAAACTCATTTTCATACAACTATGTTGTCTCATGTTTTATTCCATCATAAAAGCAAATTTTAAAAAGCTCTAGTGTGACTAAAATAACTAATCTTCATTCATTCTGAAGACCTTTCCTCATATATTTTTTACTTAAGACTAATCACAATGTGTGATATAAGGCTTCTTGTAAGGGTAAACTTCTGTCCCAAGTAGGTTCTTTTAAAGGGACTTTGTACAGATTTATAATTACGTTTATAATTTAGGATCATAGAATGCATCATTTGCTTAAAGAATATGAGTATTACTTTCAGATCTTTTAATTTAGAGCATCTGCTATTGAATGAGCTGAAAGTTTATTTACTCATTAAGTAAAAATAGGTAATATCAAAAACAGTATCTTACTGTCCAAGATAGCACAGTAAGAGAAAACAAAAATCAAAAGCTAAGGTTAGCCGTAAGATAAACTAACTGGTGACATGCTCTATTGTGAGCTGTAGCTCTGTCAGATTGTCAAGAGGAATTAGTTCTTAAGCAAGGTATTTATAGGAACATAAGACTGGAAGGCACCACCAGGGTCACAGAATCATTGTAATAGAAGAGAATTTGTAAAATAACGTTCCCACATGATCCTATGAAAATTTCCCCCCTAGCTTCTCTGAAACTCCCTGCTGGTCCATTTTTACTGTAAAGCTGGCATTCAGCTTTTTCTGACCACAGGATCAAGATTTACTGACCAGACACTGAAGCAATTTAATACCTCTAGGTTCACCCTGACCTACATCTTCACTCTAGTTTGTGACTCACTGAGCAAAGAAAGGTGAATACCCATTCCTCCTTTCTGAAAATCAAGAAATATATCATACAGAATAAAAATCCTTCCTTGATATTGCAGCTATTCAAAAACTACCCTGCAGTAGGATAAATACAATATAAATACAGCACAGATACACTTTCGATGGATATAGTTTAAGAACTGAGAGCGAGGGCTGCTCTGCTCTCCGTACCTCCTATAATGGGGCTTTCCAGACTTTAAAGCAGCTGGTGTCCATATAATTTAGAGATTTGCAGGCAGAACTGCGTACAGAAGTGAAGAGGAATCTATTGCAAAGGCCTGAGCAACTGAGGTCTGTGGTGATTCATCCTACTCACAAGGCAGGCAGCTGTTTCCAGCAGAATCTGCAGCTTATGAGTGGACTTACTGGGTTGGTATCCCTCCTCCTGCAAAGCTATTAAAGTGAGTGGAATTACATATGGGATGAACTTGACTCTTTAGGTGTTGGAGAAACCATTTCCAGTACTGACATATGGATATTAGCACTTCTTTATGCAGGGCTTACAGACAGGCTTTAGGAATGTTTACAAGGTGGGAAGGACAATGAAGGAACATGTAAAATCATTTCACCCTGATTCATCTTTGGAAGGAACTCTGCATGTGGATCACTCTCTTTCCAGTTGGTTGTGTTTGCCAGAACCCTTTCTTCTGGTTCTGAACCTCGTAGCCCTCCCACACCAAGGAGTTTGGGCTCTGTCCAATGGAGGGCTGGGAAAAATGTATATATTTCCTCCACACGCCTCATGCTTCTCGTCTTGGGAACTAAGGATAATGTTGTTGAAAAGTGCACGTGAACCAAGTAAAAAGTTCTGAAGAAGTGTTATGAAACAGAGCTCTGGCAAATCCTCCTGTTATCCGTACGTACTGTGGGCATCGCCCTGAGTCTAGGAATCAAAGCTCCCATTTATTTCCTGGCAATCAAATGATGGCAACTGGACCCCACCTGCAGAAGAACTTTAAGGAAATGAAGCCATTCACTCCCTTCAGCCACTGTGCCTCTATCGAAGGAGATACATCTCCCAAGTCTCCATTTAAATTAAAATAACAAACTGAGCCAAGCACTACGCTTTTGTACCCAGTGGGTCAATTGCTTTTCAAGTCTGCAGAATTTGAAGAGTGAGAATGGAGTTGCACAGCTAGTTGAACCAACACCTTTCTTTCATGGATGCAACGGTGCAAACAATCCATTTGTTGGACAATGGCCACTGGAGTTGCTGATCCTACTGCAACACTGCTCCCCAGGTACACCTTGTTTAATACTTATTTGCTTCTTTCATCTGCATTCCAGAAGGCTGCTGAAGTGTGAGGAGGTGTTATCTAAACTTATTTTACACTGTCCCTCTTTATAATGTGGAGCTTTAGTCATTTATCTAATGGGATATCACATAAACAAGAGTAGGGCGTGGGAAGCTCCCAGCTGTTAATGAAACAAAGGTATGGTGTCAATCCTCGATCAAAAGTGAGTTGAGCTTTGACAGAAAGGTACAAGCTATTTCACTTCACATCACAGCAGAATTTGGCCAGACATTCTCAGAATTTTGTGACAATTTGTCTCAGTGCTTGAGGCATAGAAAACATCTGGATATATGGGATCAATTGCAAACCGTTATTCTTCTCTAGTATTCATATCTTGCCGCTGCTACGTTCGTTAGTTAATGATTTTCTGCTAATGTATCTTTGGATACTGATGCCAATGTACATGTTCAGAAGAGATGAGTAACTGCTTGGTTTGAATCTTGGAAATGAAATATCAAGATTGAAACCAGCATGAAAGTACTTAATTTAATTGTATGTATGCCTAGATATATTACAGAAAACATGTAACAAGAGGTGATATTTCTGAAACGACACCGAGGAGCTTGGAACCTGAGTGATCACCTGTGAGTTAGTGCTCAGAGGTTTTATGTCTCATTTTGCCACTGACACCCGAATAAACCTGGCCACATCATTAGCCTCTTTTTACGCAAATTGTCCCTTAAGTGACACTAATCATTACAGTTTTCCTGAAACTTAATTCATTAATATTCTTGAAATACAATAGATAGACAGAATGTATTAGGTATGTGAAAACTGTATATTGGTTTCTGTACCATGGCAGTTCTGCAGGAACTTCTAAGAAAAAGCAAAGTCCTGCATTTCACAGACTATTTTGATTCTGAAAACACTCCCAAGGCCAACTCAGGTAAGAGCAGATCTCAGACACCTGTATAGACAAGTGCACAGGAAGCAAGAGCCATAACTATGATACTGCTACATGTCCCCGTTAAGAGAGGAAGATGAGAAGGGATAGAATAGTGTTTGACAGTCCAAAACCGCTCACATGTAACTTTTATTTCCTTCCAGAACAGTTCATCAGTGTAAAAACTTCACCCTTCCAATTCAACCAAGGTCGCTGAGACACTCTGTGATGTGCTGAGCAAGACCAACTTGTAGAGGCCAACAGTGCTTGAGGCAGCTTTACTTTGTGCATAAAACATGTAAAAAATGAATGTAAGTTACAGCTTTGGGAAGTCATTGTGGACTGCAGGAATAACTGAGAAATGCTTCATTGCCTTTAGGCTGGTAGAGCATGGAGCCTATTCAGAGAAGTCCTTTTGTATTTTCTTTCTCCCTGCTTCCCTACGCTCTTTCCCATTTCTGTCCTGGTGCAGCCCTCTTCCCAAAACCAGGAAGCTTTTGAAGATACTAACATTTCTGAAGAGGAATTTCATTAATCTAATTTTAATTAAGTAAAAGCAAACCTTTGAGATGCATACAGTGTAAGTAGCAGCAAAAATTTAATATTCACTCTACACTAAAAGCAACAGAATTTGGAACCCAGAAGACAAACACGTCTTGCAGATGGCAGCAATGGCACCCTAGAATTCCCCTTGAATATATTTATACATTTTCATAACCCCTATCTTGATAGTCTCAAGTTCTACAACTCCTTTCTCAGAGATATCTTACATCCACATGCAAGCAGCATGTAGGGCCTATGGAGTTTTGTTCAGCTTGATATGAAGAACCTGTGTGGCATCTCTTCTTTTCTATTGTTCCTTTTTTTTTTTTTTTACCTCCAGATGTTCAACTGCCTTTGAGAGTACTCAAGGAAACATAGTTATGCTGTATTCCAATACTGAAGCAGTTTAATTGAAAAAATAACATGTGATGTGTACAGTAAGGGAATTTTAAATTAACTCCCTAGCACATTCATGGTTTAATACAATGACTTTGTTTTCTAATAGGATATAACACAGTGCTCCTAAATGATTCTTACTAAGAAAAATAGTGAGTTTAATACTCATATCAGTGTATTGCAGGGATCCAAGCACACATCACAGAGTATACCGTGTACCAGGGGGGACAGCAGGCTGCACTCTCACCCACTGCATCTTGATCCCAGTCATTTTGTTCTTTCAGCAATAGTGTAGCCCTTACGCTCATGGAAACGTGCACTAGCAAGAACAACCTGATCTTATGCAGTAACTTGTCATGCCTGATTGATGCTCAGGACTAGCTGGAGTTACACGGCAGTAAAATCTCTTCCGTGCTAAGCACGCCTATGCACACATAGACACAGCGGAAGCTTATCGCAGAGCTCCTGGGGCTACTGCCACTGCCTTTGTTGTTCTGCTTACACAGCGTAGAACTCTGCTGATAAATACCCAGAGGACAGATGTAAATTTGATGGATGAAGTACTGTTTTCTCTAATAATCTAGATAGAAATGTTAAATTTTTCTCTGCATTTATCACACACTCTTCTGGCCCATATTGACAATAGGCTCACTCATCCTTCTAAATGGCTGTAAATAGCTGTCAGGTTCACAGCATCCGGTGGATACAGGCCTTTGTGCATTGGTACTTTTGAAAGTTGGTCTTCTACCTGCTGCTTTTTAACCTTAAAGATTTAAGCATGGAGAAGAGTTTATTCCTTCCAGCTCAGGAGATTCCTAAGCTTGCAGAAAGCTTGAGGGGATGTACTAGAAGTTTTATCAGGTACTTCCCCTGTTCTTATGCTTTCCCCCAAAACATACTCTTAGCCACTCAAAAAGAGGTTGGGCTAAATAGCTCTTTGCTCTGTCTGAGGAAGGCTTTTCTTTTGGACTCACTTTATTCTTAGCTATTGCAGCAGCCTTTGGGCCCAATTCTATGAAATGCTAACCCAGGGCAACCTCCCCCCAGTAATATCAGGGTAGACAAACAATTAACACATGGCTGTTTGCAGCCTGCAGCAGATGGCTGATACCCATGCAAGCTTTGGTTCTTATGGAGAAGGACTTTTACAAGGAAATCTCATTTCTCCCTGCAGCAGCAACAAATATAGCCTGAAAGTGCAGCAGGCAATTGGCTTTAAAGGTTGAGGAAATCTCACCCAGGCTTCCTGCTGCCAGGCAGCTTTCAGCTGACCTAGGCTCTAAGGTGAGCATAGCCTGCAGGGTCTGAGGTGACAAACACCCATCAGCTGTGTTCTGGGATTTGGCAGGAACATGCATGTTAGGCCCCTGATTTGCTCCTGCTTCTACAAAGACAACTCAAGTGGTGTTCCTGGTTGGGTTTTGGGTAAGTCAGACAAGTTGTCTGGGCCAGGCTGAAGGAACTCTCTTAACTGCTGCAATACTAATGGAGATAGAAGCTCATGGATTGCATGGTACTGGACTTGAGAGTGTTCACCAGGTGAGGAAAGGTGATGAAATAGCTGTGTGGGGCAAATTAAAAGGGCTTCTTCATTTCCTAGTTGTCTTAAAGCATGCATTTGTGTGCTGAAAATGAATTTGTTTTGCTGTTGTTAGTGTGTTCATTTTATCTTTAAGATACCCTTTTGAAAGGGTTTGACTTGGAGCATATTGCTGTATTTCAGTGATGCCTTCAGCTCTTTATTTTTTTGAAAGTTTGCAGAAATAGTGAATTTGGAATTAGACTGGGGCTTGTGATTTGCAACTGTAATAAAGTCTGTTGGGTACTGTACATGACTTTCTTCTGTGACCATGGTGACTTGTTGATTGCTTCCAGCTTATGATAGTAAATGGACACTTTAAAGCACACCAATGGCACTTTGCTTTCTAAAGAATCATTTGCATTCCCAGAGTAATCAACAAATCTGTTTGTTTAAATAAAAATGTAGCACAAATTTGCTTATTTGTGTTACTAAGGTAGTGCAACTAACAGTGTTTCTGGTTTGCTAGTAGAAGTTAATCCTTAGTATCTGCCATGCTTTTCTTGCAGCATAGCAGTATTCTCAAAATAACGATTCTATTTGATTACTAGAGTATGGGTAGAGCATTTGGAGAAATTGTAGAAGCATTTTTCCTTTCATTTTGCTTTCCAGAAGAGTATTGGAATATTGGAGAGGTGGAATTAAAATGCAAGTGCTAATTGAAACTATGCTTAATTTACTTCAGCAGCGTGGTGTGCATTAAATATAGTTCTTTAGAGAGCATTGAATTCTGTATTTATGAAATTAATAGAAGTATATAATGTGTACCTCTAGTGCTTCGAGTTCCATGGAAGATATGTGCTCTCCCATTTTGTAAATAGGAGGGAAATAAAATGGAATGGAATAAAATGATTGGAGATGATGGAAGACTTCCAGTAACTGAGCTTTGGAATGGACTTAGTATTCTGGCTGGAGATGAAATATGTTCTCACTTCCAGCATTGGGAGTCTCAATTTTTTGTGGCTTTCTGTAATGCCAGTACTTAAGTTAAAAATTATTCTTTGAGATCTAGTGAAAGCAAGCTTGTTGGTTTTGGCTACCGGCATCTGTAATATGGTCTCTTTTCCTCATTAACGCTGACTTGTCCTTCTTCACGTGAAATCCTACACAGTGTTCTTACTTTGATGCTGCAGTCCATTTTTGTGGAATGGTTTTTCAACAGAGTTTTTCAATAGATAAATTTACAGTCCCAAAGAGTATTCATGTGCTCTGTTGTATTACTGCATGCATTTCGTTTTGTTTCTAGTTGCATCCAAGTAAAACATCTGTATGTTTCTCTGGCAAAAACATCTTGCAATTTTTGAGTAGTGTCTGGATGTATCTGTTGCCCTAGTTTATTTGGGTCTTTCATAAAGATATCAAAACAATGTTTTCTTCTGAAGTACCACTGTTTGCTTGACTCTCTCCCCCCTCCCCTTTTTCTTTCTTTCTTCACTGTACACAAAATAACCTTTGTAGGATGATTTTCTTCTGAAGATGACTCATCATCCACTCAGGCAGTTGTTGAGATTGCTTGAGTATGGTGGATATTTATTAGTTCCTATGAGTGGAAAACTTGTTTTGGATTTTACGGTGTGAAAGAATAGGTTATATCTGAATGTTACATGAATTTATTTTTGTTTGGGTAACTTAAGTCTTGCACTGCTCTTGCCTTTATTAGCATGTCTGTAACTATGAGGTTTCAACAGCATATGATGGTGGTCTGTCTGCCACCTTCATGTGCTTGTCACAAAGCACCTGAACAAACTTGCCACCTCCAGGTGAACTGATCAAAGGTAGTTAGAGTAACGAGGAACTTACTTTGCTTCATCGTGTCTTTTTTATTGTTACAACACTCAGATAATGCTGAATACTTTTCAAAGTACATGCTAAGCACTTATGAAAATGTGACCCTTTTACTCTCTCAAGTTAGGCAACCAAAACCTAAAGTTACTGCGTTACTATAGAAAATCTGGCCATTGGTTTTAAATTGCCCCTATGTTTCATTTTTAGGGCTAGTTATAGATGTGCTAAATATAGGCCAGTGGAAGATTCTGAGAAGTCTCTGACAGTGACTTAATGGGAGGTTTGAATGCTTGCATCTAAAAATTAGGCCGCTCAGTTAAGCTCCTCAGATAGGTAGGTAGATAGATTACTTCAGGCAGCCAGGTTTGAAATGCTTGCCCTACTTCTCTGCTTTTGGAAACACCAGCAGAAAGATGACCTGTATAAGGTCGCTGAATACGTCACTGCTTCAGAGCTCTATGCTGCTCAATATGCAAACTAGCAGTGTGGTTGTTACGGGGACTTAATTTAAATATCTGGTGCAATTGATCTGGTGATATGAATGAAACAGATACTTCCTTATACAGTGGTCAGGTGCCATCCTTGATTTTTGCTGCAGGTGGGAATAATTGTGTTCAAAAGAGCAAATGAAGGAAAGTGGTCCTGCTTGCCATGCTGACTGGTCGCATATAGGGAAGCACCATCTCTGTGTTGCTCGTATTGAACTTGGAGATCATTGAGGGTTTTTGGCTTGTAAATCAACTGCTTTGGAGATGGTTATTGGTACCTGAGTCTCTTCCAGTTAAGGGCACAGGAGTCATTCCCCGGCCACTTGCAAACCATATCAGAATTTTATGTTGTGTTTGTGTAACTTGTGCTCCTAGAGAGTAGGTACTTGTACCCAGGTACAGGTAGGTACAGGCACCTCCTGTAGTGCACAGTAGCAGCCTGGAGTAACACAGCACATAGCAGTACGTTTACGTGGGAAATGGCGTTACATGGAACGGAAAGCTGTGACGAGTTGTGAGCTCTTCTACAAGAAAGCAAGTGGGATTAACGACCAGACAGAGAGCTCTGTGATTGTCATAACTAAATTTTTTATGATCGTAACTAAACTAATTGAAATTGCAGTAAAATATACTAAAATCACTTTTATACTTTTTTCTTTTTTTCCCCTTCGTCCTCCCAATTACAGCAGGTACTTGCTCTCTGCTCTGAGCGACACGTTTGCCTTAAAACCTTCTATTTCAGTATGCATTAAGAGACTTGGGCATAAAAATGTCATCCATGGTTCTAACTGTATGAAAGAAAAAAAATACATAAAATGAAGATATTGCTGCATCTACACCCCTTTTTTTGTTACTCAGAATTTTCTGGTGGGCTTGTTTTTATAATAAACTTTGAATAAACTGAGTTGTTTCTGAAGTTATATTCTGGAGAGATTCAGAACAGATTAAAGCTTGTTAGGTTTCTGTGGCAGCTTAATCTAAGTCAACTGGTAATTCTAAAGAGCAATAAAATTTAACGTAGTGAGAATGAAACTTTATATTGAGCAGGACAACTTGGGAAAAGCCCAATCCTGATCAAATACTGAGGAAAGTTGCTCTACACCAAGGAAGGACTACAAATATCGCCTAGAACTTCCAGCAAAGCAACTTTTGTTGAACCAAGAGTAACATCCTGCAGACTTTACTGCCAGGTAACCTGGCAGCCAACTAAAAAGACACAATTTGTTTGAGTCGCATTTTGGACAGCTCTTCTGCCCGTTCTTTTAAGATCCCACAGGCACAAGAAAGGAGTAGGGAATGAATGCTCCTATTTTCTTTCTGTTGGCTTGCTTGCCTTGCTTACCCCATAACACAGAAAATCATTTGTGGGGAAGCTGGTGGTGTCTTCATGCAGGAAGACCCTTAGGAGAAGGGGAACGAAGAGGGTTACTGTTCATGGAGGATGCTTGATGCACCATGCAACCAGATATTTCTTACATCTGTAGGGATGAGGAAGAGTTATACTGCTGAACTACTGAACTCCTTAGGGGACAACCTGTCTGCAGAGATAAATTACTGTTCTAAAGAGCAGTAAGAATTAAAATCAGTAGACTTCGTTTTCGTTGGTATAATGGGAACTTAGAGGGGATTTTTCTATATATGTTTTTTTTTTTTAGTCAGAAAGGGGCAAGAAGAAATGAAAAAAATATCACAAAATAGGACACTGCACAAACACAGAAAATGAACACACATATATATTTTACCTTTTCCTTCCCCCTGAGGTGTCCTCCCAGCGGCATGTGTCAAGGCATTTCCAAAGATGGGCTTTGGAGTCTTTCTGAACTCTATTGTACATTAGTCTCTGCACCCATAAATTGACTCTAGGGTCATCCAGGGGATAATTTAGCTTTAAATACAGGGTTGCACTAATATGTCTGTTGGCCCTCACTCATCCATTTGAACTGGCAGAAGTCCAGCTGGAATAGAGGAGAGGAGCTGTTTAAGGGACCCGTTCTTCATGATGTTACATTATCGTATCTCTTGTCTTGTGCTTCCTGAAGAAAAGGCTGGAACGGGATCGGTGTAAAGGAGCAGACCTCCTCCAGTGGTGGGGAGGTGGATACTGGCTTTATGTTAGGATGTAGTGTCTAGGGCGGAGTACGGCCCAGACTCTGGCCCAAGGAGAATACACACTCAAAGAAAATAGTAGTTTTTATGAAGGCTGCTCAGTTACACATAACACTTATAGTCAAACTGTTATGCCAGTTTACTTTTATGAGTCATTTAGAGGAAACATACACTTATCTCCAGTTTAAAGATACGAAGGAGAAAGTAATTTGCTAACAACTGTTTCGGCTTATTTGCAGGGACAAGATAAGAAATAAAGAGTAATTGTGTTTTGACCTATAAATAGCTCCAACTTTCAGATGTCTTGTATTCTCTGAATCTGTAAAGGAATTTCATTATGGGTAGAAGAATGATTATTTTTTTGTAATCTGTCTGTAAGATTAATAGGACACCTACCTTTATCAGTTTTCACAGTGAGTAAAAAAAATTTCAGAATGTTTGCCAGTTATCTTGCATGGCAGAACCTAGTGGTCTTCTGTAAAGACTTTATTCCAAGTTTTAAAACTCTAAAGAATTAATGTGTAGACAAAGCTGGTATATTTCCTTATTCTTTTATTTAATCAAAGGAAAAAATTGCGTTCATAAAGGCTCAGGGCTTGATTTTTTTTTTTTTTTTTAAATACTAGATTCCAGTGGTTCAGGCATCTGTATAACAGGCTTGTCTGTGCTATACTGCAGAGAAACCTTCCTCTTTGACCTACTGGGTGTTTCTCTTCTGAGGGAGGAAAGGAATTCTTTCCATGTTAAAAGAGTTCAGCCTCCTCCTGTCACCGATTGCCTCTGTTGCTTAGTTGAGCCCAATTATATGAAATAGCTTTTCAAGGGTTCAGCTGTGAAGAAGGCATGTGTGCAAATGATATCAATAAAATAACAGGATTTGCATACACAGGAGCAGCGCACATGCTACTGCTTTGAAGATTTACTGTGTAAGGTACACTTACTGTTCGGTAGGACATCTGTTGACACTGCCACTTTTATACTCCTCCCGCTTAGTTTTCCTGGCGGCCGTAGGCATAGGCAAGAGAAAATAGCCGTGTGAACTGTTCATGCAGGAGTAATAATAGCCCTTAACAGAAGAGTAATTACCTTTGTCTGGTTTCTCCCTGCTCTAAAATCTGATAAAATAGAGACCAGTGGCTATGTGGCTGATGTATGCAGAAGTCCCGTTGCTTTTACAAAATCTGAGGCTAGTTATGTAAACGGTCCTTTGCTCACAAGCTGAACTTGCATCTTAATTTTCAGAAAAACCCATTACTGATGGGTAGATTTCCTGAGTACATCTGACAGCCTTCAAGCTAGCGGTATTTGGCGAGGCTTTTTAAAGTTATAGGAGATTTATAGCTAAAGAGATTACATAGCAGTGGGTTCAGATCCAATCCCCTTCCCCCAGCTCCTGCACTGGGTAACAACGACAGGAGCTGTCTGTATACCAGAAGGAACAGTTTAAGAGGGGTGGTTGCATTTGGCAATAGAAGCCCCCGTTAGCAGCCGGAAGCATTGGTGCTGAAAAGCAATCACTGGTGTCAAGAACTTTCCTAGCTAAGCACTGCAGCTGGTGGCAATAAATAGCATTCTAATAAAGGAGGATGTTCAACCCATGACATAAGCGAATACTGTTTCAACCACAAAAAGTAATTTACGGTGCTGCATATGTCTGAAATGGATTTTTTCTGATACATTTTAAAATAAAAATGCTACGATTTCAATGGAGGGGAAGATCTGCATTTTAAATCAAAATGAAATTGAAAGATCAATGAAAAGTGTACTGCTTTTTTAAGTACGCAATGATACATAACATCTTAAGGATGTGAACTGTCACAAAGCACAATTACCTCCATTCCTAAAAATGAAAGATGCTGTTTTCTGACTGTGAATGTTTTCTATATTGCATCAAACCTAATAACTTCCCATGTCAGTGATAATCCCCCCCAACATTTAGACAGAACCATCATCATCTTCTCGCATAAGAATGCCAAAATGATCACGCAGGAAGTAGCAAATAACAATATGCTCAGATTGCATAAACACAATGATTCGTGAAAAAAAATCAGCTCCAGCCTCAATGAAGAGCAAAAAAAGAAGAGTGGATGATAAAGTCATTAGGCTCATTGGACCTGTTAACCTATGGAGTCCACTGCAATAAAGAAGTTATTAGTTTTGACATAACCAGTGGTTTATTTGAACATACACTACTGCTCTTTTTTTTATACATACTATTTATGCCACATGTGATTTCTCTTACATAATTATTGTGAAAGAGCAATGTTACCTACTGTATCATCTCCCACTGGGATGAGCAGTGTAGATTTGATACTAGGAGAAACTGTCCTTTGAGTTTATTTCCGTTGGCTGGTTTGGTTTTTTTTGGGTACGGGGAAGAGAGGGTAGATTTGCTTTTAGCTGAACGTAGGCTGTCAAGTTAACTGAATGGATGGGTTGTTTTGAAAGGCATTTTATATACAGGAGTTTGTTTTGCATAGCGAGGGCTGTACGTGTAAGCATGTAAAATGAGTAATTGGTTAAGTGTTACTTATGATCGAGATCCGTTGTACTGGCATGAAAAGTATGGTATAGACATTTGAGATTCCTTAAGGAAATAGATATATTTTTATATTATTCTTTTATACATCTTTATTAATTCTCTAGTTTTGCTTTTGGAAGAAACAGGCCTGCTGTTTAGGAGATGGCTGATGCTCATTTATCAGCTCTGTACTCAAGCAGATTTCCACCCCTGCCCCTTCTCCCTCCCCCTGTAGATGGCTTCTGCTGTCATCTAGGAGTGAAAGAGCCAGATTCTCAGCTGGTGCACATCAGCACTGCTATCCCAAAATAAATAGGCATAACTTCACTGGAGTCACTGAAACCTAAGCTCAGACTTGTGGATTTTGCCATCCTTGAGTGCAGAGCTTTAAGGCTTATGACACACACTTCTGGGATACTTTGTTATGGTATAAACAAACATCACGCTTCTGATTTGAATTATAATCTTATTCACCCAGAAACCAATAGAGCTCTGATTATTTATCCCAGCTGAAAGGATAGCCCAAAGGCTTTTCATGTTGTATGATAGAGTCATGGGCTGTGATTCCAACTGCCCCTCCCCCTCCCAATAATATAAACAAGGAGGAGACCTCACTACTGCTGGTGCAATTACTTAGATGTGAAACAGTTGTTCAGAGAGTTTTGGATTCAAATCAGTGCCACGATGTTTATTCTGTAGTGAAGTGATGTCTGCTAAGGCTTTAGTGGTTCAGAAAGAAATAAAGAGTCTCAACTTAGGTACCAGTATGAAGAGTTGGGCAGAAATGTGGGAGTAATTAAAGGATGGAACACCTACAAAAAAGTTGAATTGAATGTTTCCTGTAAACTATGTATGCAGCCACAACACACTTTGATTCTGAGCTGCATTTAAACTTGGGATGGAATCCAGCTGCAAAGCCTGGACCCGGATCTGAATTTCCACAAGTTCAAGGTTGTTGTGATCAGCGGAGTTTATTTGGTTCCATATCTAATTTAAATGAAGAACTTTTAAGGTAACTTCAGTCAGATGTTTTTGGGATCCACTGGAATAATAGTGCAATAAAAGCTGAAATTAAACATATCTGGTATTGCGTAGGGATTTTATTAGTATTCCAGTTTAAGGTTAAAATAGTGCTCTCATGCAGTCAGCCTATGCTAATAAATTGAAGTAGGGGAGTTTCCAAATGATTTAAAATCATGGCTTACACATTTTTCAAAGCAAAAAGAAGAGAAGCAGAGAAAGTTCATCTGAATTCTCAAGGCAGTGCATGTGGTGAACATTAGATTTCCCTTTCGTCTTTCTTTTTTTTGAGGTTGGCTAATGCCTTCTTTTTCTTCACAAATACTGTACTGGTAACTAAAGATCTCCCCCACATGTGTACAACATCAGGAATGGCAACATCAATGATACAAGGACTTTATTTAGGTGTGGTCCATAGTAGCAAGGAAACATAACTGTCTGTGGATTCAGATCTCCACAGTGGTATGTTCTTCCAAATTTGCAGATCACTTCAGATGAAGGAATATGGCCTGGCAAGAATTTGGAACTGGCAGAAGAAAGGAATGAACTATTTACTTAAAATCAAAACAAAATCCAAACCAAAGAACTCAGTTCTTGCTTCTAAGTTTAACCTGTAATATTTCATTCAATATGTTGTCTTGATCAAAACCAGCTATAGGAATTTGATAGCTATCTGTTCTCACAAATTTTGTCAACAGGAAACAAACAAAAAAATCACTGATTTCCTTATTCTCCTTTGTTTTCTTGAGTTCAGCCAGGTTAGTGGTTATCTAGGGAATGTCAGCAACGATAATTCTGATAGAAATCCCGTCTCATATTTTTGGCTCTTGAGAAGGTGTTTGATAAGAAACTGCCAAGGTAAAGGAGAGAAAGCTGAAAGGGAAACATATGTCCGAAGGCTGCTTAGAGGGCTGAGGTTTGCAAGTGCTGTGCTCCTCTTGGCTCAGCTGGCACACCCTGCCCGGCTCTGTGGGCTAACCTCACTCTGCCTGGCTGCACAGCTTGCAGGTTACGGGTGGGAGGCTGTCTACTGCCTGGAGATCTTCAGTGCCCCGGGAAAGCACCTTTACTCTGGGCAAAGAAGTGGGGAAATGAAACAAACTGTAGTAAGAAAAGAGCCCAGCTGTGAAAGTACTCCAGGACCCTCTCAATACTTTCAAAGTGAGCAGGATGGGTACAGCTTCTGTGTGCTCTGGGTTTTAGGCAGCACATCAGCTGGGGTGGGTGGTTGCTGAAGGAGGCTTGCAAGGTCACCTGTCTATACCAGCTAATTGCAGTTTACATAATATAATGTTCTCAGGGAGCTGGCTGTCCTGCTCTGGCTTTTATTAAAGGAAATTCCTCCACTTGGTTAGTTTCAGAGTATGAAATACAGAAGTCAGACTAGATGTGATCTCTGACCAAGCAAGGGTGTCTCCAGGCAGTTTAAGAACATACTTCTGAGGAGCTGATTTACCCCCAGCTTGTATTTGTTCCACTAGAGCTGAAGCACCTGGCACATAAGATGCACAATTCCAAGCTGATACCTGTGAGCTATTGTCTCTAATCATCATATTTTAAGACTTGAAGCCCATCGCTTTTTCCTCTTCACTCCCTTCTTCTGACTTAAAAAAAAAAAAAAAAAAAGTAGATGACTTGTTGCTTTGCAACATAAAAGCCTGTCACTTGTAGCACTCAGCAATTCTGATTCCCCCATACTACTGATTTGCTGCTGTAGTTGCACTGTTTTCTGCAGTGTTAGACCTGCTTATAGTTGTGTAGCAGAAAAAAAATGGGATCCATAGGTCCACAGAGGCAGCAATGACTTGAGTGGTCTCTCCACTTCCCCCATTCAAGTTAAAAACCGCAAACATTAAGACCCCCCAAAATCAAAAAAGACCCGTGAAGCATTCTAGTACTCTTGGTTTGGTTTTGTGCTGTTTCTTCAAGTTATTTCAAAGGAAAGGCATTGAGGCGTCTTAAATGTGTACATCAGGTGTTGGCAGCACTGAATCTTCCTTTGTGTGTCCTGCGTAAGAGAAGAATGACCAGGCAATAGACCTCTTTAAAAAGATTTGTCTGAAACAGCCATATTTTCTGAGCTGGATCTTTTGCAGACTTAGATAGTGAGGATACATTTTGCTTACCATTTTTGTATGAAATTAAACTGTGAGTCACTTCCGTTATGTCTCTCTCTTTCTATCTCTCTCCCAGTACTTTTTTATTCCTTGTTTGCATGGAATAGGATCTCAAGCTTTATGGCAGTAGGCTGTATCTTTAAGAACCCAAACTTCAGAGGACTTGCCAAGTCTTGCATCAAATATGAAACTCGCAGAAAGAGCATTAAAAAATATTTAAACTAAATGATTAATTTCTTACCATCTGGAAAACCACAAGCAGTGACAAAAGTAACTCAAATTTGTATGCCATTAATAGGCTGCCTGCTTCAATACAGAATATTATACTGCTCGTAGCAACAGATTAACGTATAACCAGTCATGATGGGCCTTTCAAACATATCAGAATAGACAAACCTGTACATAATGGGGAATCTCTATATTGTGACTGATGTCCAAGACCTGTGATGTTATAAACTATTGGTTATGTTATTTTGACAATGGAAAAAATAATGAATGAGACAGATTTGCCTGCAGTGATGAGCTATATCATAAAGAAATATTAATAAAGATAAACCATTTGGAAATTCTTTACGAAAACCAACATTTTTGCTCTTTCCACAAGGAACAAAAGGAGCTAGAAACATGACACACTTCACCAATAGAGCTGTTCACAGATTAAGAGTGGATCTGATTTTTGTTCTGCTGTGCTAGACTTCACTTCTCAAACCACAGAAGAGTGAGGTGAGTCTTTTCAAGCTTATAGTTGGTGGAGCTTTTTTTTTCCGCTTATGCGTTGAATGTTGTCTTCCTGCTAATCCTGTTATATCATACAAGAATTGTTTGTGTCTGGGTGGATTCTTCTGTTGAGCCTTCTGGTGTGCTTGGAAAATGCCACATAGGATCCACTGTGATCTTAATGTCTGTCTGTTAAACCCGCAGGGCCTACTCGTGTAATGAGCTATGACAATAAATCAGGGAATTGGGGGCGTTCAGCACCATGTAGAATTTGCATCGCAGCATATGGCGGCTAGAAAGGTTGAAAGACTGCAAACAAATGCACAGAACAGTAGGAGCTGAGGCTCAAGATCCTTTGAATACTGAAGAAAATGGGCTGCTCTATAAAAGGGTACTTCTGTCCCCAGTGGCTGTCATGGAGAGCTACTGGATGCAAAACTTGGAATTCCCTATTTCTGAGTACCTAATTAATTTTTGGAGTGCTTGGCACTTTCTGGTTGAACTTTCTTTATGAACTCAGGCTAAAAAAATCACTACATTATTTACCTCGTGATTTGAACACAAAAACATCTGGCAAGGAATGACAGAAATACTATGTTTAAAAGTGTCATCCCAGAAGGGGGGAACTTGGAAGTGTATAATTGTATATATTGGGCATCAACTAAAAAGGCGTGGCCAGAAGATTGAATTAAACATGAGCATGAAAGTCCATCTTTAGCTGGTGAAAATTTGATATTCATGTTAGGATGTTTTTATCTGTCTTTCATACTTTTTTTTTTTTTTGATGCTACCTTTGTGCTAAGCTTTCCCAGAATAAGGTTTATAAACCAGTTTAGCTGGGCTGTGCCATTGAAGAAGCCTACAGAAATAGATGTCCTGTTGAGAGGCAGGAAAACATAGATAATGAGATCCTTTAAATTTTCTATTGAGTCTTTCCACTTAATTTTTATAATGTAAAAAATACACACTAGTTACAGAAACGTGTTTCACCAGAAGTAGATAGCCGAGCATGTGAAGAAAGGCTTCTCTGCATTGCTAGTGAGAAGAAAGTCAATCTATTTGTCTTCTCTTTTGTTAGCTTTTATTTTGCATCTCTGCTATTTTAATCTTAAAGGTCAGATCCAAAAGGAATTTAGACACCTAAACTCCTAACATCATTCCTGTAGATCCTGATTTCAGCAGCTCATTTCCCAGGTGCCTGGGGCAAACAAGACCTCAGCTTTTGACCCCAGAATTCCCCACAAGCCTGACGTTCTGCTGCTCCCTGTGCCCTGGAGCACCTTGGTTGTACTACCATCACGTTGTCACCTTGTTAACGCTTTTTTCATGGCTAGGATCCAGAAGTTAGGGAAGCTTCTTTGTGGGGTTTCAACTATATGTTAATCTAAAAGCAAACCTACATATGGTGAGTCAATCAATCTCTACTTGAAGTGCAGTGATAGCAACTTTTTTCTTTAGAGAACACATATGGCAGGAGAGTGAGTTGCTGTCCCCCTTCTTATACAATTGCATTTTGGTAAGTGCATTAATATGTATTTGGTTTTGTCCTTCACATGAAGGATAGATTTAGACTGACTGAAGACATTTCTGAAATAGCACTGTCATGCTCATTCTTATTCCCAGCTTCATGGGCCAGAAAGTGGAGTTCTTTCTGCATCAGAGTGATTGTGACAGATGAGAGTGGAGACTGTTAATTGTGCCCGCAGGTTTGGACTCCCACTCGTGTCTTTCTCATCCCAAGAAGGTGCTGCAACCACCTGCCTTTCCACACAAGTGTATTGAGAGAGGGCTTTGTGTTTTTCTATACTTTGGAAAAACTCTTTACATCTGCTTATTGGGAAAGCATTTGTCGGCAACTACGTTTAAGGTTTTGGCTTGTAAGCAGGTGGGGATGCTGCTATGTTCTTAATGAAGACTTCTGCTTCAGGGGAAAAAAAAGAATTTGCATACAGTTCTCCCCAGTGTGCTCCAGCTGCAGTAGGTGTTGACCTTCAGGTGGCTTTTCAGACTGGAGGTGTCTTCAAATGCATCTTCCTGAGGAAGATAGATAGCTCCTTCAGTGAATGACACAGGGAGCTGAGGCCCCTATATAAGGATTTCAAATTTCTTTCCTTGGAACAGTTAAGCTGCACAAGACATGCTTGCAGCACCTGCTTGGTGCTTGTATGAGCTCAGCAGCATTTCCTACAATGGACTTTGCACCTTTGCAGAGTTGGTAAAACCTGCTTTATGTTCCAGTATGTACGACTGACTACAGGTCTTTTTGTTGAGGAACACTCCAAATTCTCTGCTAACAGTAAACATCCCACTGGGATTCTGCCTTACTATCTACTACATCTCCTGCTAACTAATAGTCTGTATATATAGAAAAAAGGTCAGCTTTATACCTGAACAAATCAGATATACCACTCAGCTGCTTCTCCTTGACTGAGACCATCCATATAATTGTCTATGCCTATGCTCTTAGCTAAAAATAAATAAAGCAAGCTGCATTTCACTTCAAATAGAAGTCTTTTATAAAGCTGGATAGGGATTTTCAAGAACATTTGGTGATTGGCTTAACTTAGCTTCCTCTGAAATAATTGGTAAGTAATGTCTAGAGGCAATGAGTTAAGCTATTCCTGACTGCACTAGAAAAACGCTACTCATGATTTCTCAATTAAGATATGACAACAGGGTATGTCTTGTAGGTTGTAGGATATGGATTATCATGCAGTGCTTAGAAACTGTGGTCCCTGTCTTCCTAAATTAAGTGGTTAATATCCTCCCCTGAACATCAGCAGTAGGGCTAAATTACTTTTAAGTGTTATGCATACACCTTTTTTTAGAGCTGAGATAAGCCTGAAATATTTAAGTTGCTAATTTCTGCTGCTAACAGTACTGAATTTCATGGGGCAACTGAAAATATAAATGTGTGTGCTGACTTATTTGCAAAGTCCGCTTCAGCTTCAGTATAGAGCAACCTCACTTTGCCTTGCTTTGGAAAAAAATCGGTCTGAGTACACAACATGGACAAAAGTACATTGCAAATATTTCGGTTTGTGCAGCATAAGATTGCCTTTGAATGTTATGTCGGAAACAAAACCAACCAAACAAAAAACCCCAAACCCAAACAAATGTTAAATCAAAAAAGCAAAACAGAGGATTATAGAAGCACAGCTGTACAGGGACTTAGAAATTTAGGTACAATCCGCTGTGTTTTAGTCAAATGCAGTGAGAAAATGAATATCTTACAAGTATTGTTAGACTAGCTGTCTCAGAAGTTGTTCACCAGGCCTCAAACAATACCAGCAGAACAAATGTGGATATTCACGGGGACTTTTCAGCATGAGATTTGTATATCTGGAAGGTTTTTTAAATTTTTTTTTTTCTTAGGATTATTGTTTTGAAGTCACAGGCAGGTATATATCCTGAGTTTTTAGTTGTTGCTGTAACAGGGCTATTTTTAGCATCATACTGGGCTGCTTTTGTTTGCTGTGATCCCTTCCTGCCTTGTTATCATTGTCTGCTGAAGTGAACTTCAAAGTTCAGTATCTTCCCAAGTGTATAACACACTAAGATGCACACCTGGAGAGCCCCACTATTACTAATTCTGCTACTCAGTTCCAGCAGGGGAGCTGTTCAAGCCAGGCATCTTCACAAAGTTTCTATCTCTGTACAGGTCTTCATGATGGAAATTGTTCTCTTAGACTACTCTGCATGACTAAATTGTCCCCGAGTCTTGGATGAGGTAACAAGATACTTCCTTTCACACAAGATGGTTTTGTACTTCAAGCTATAAGTTTCGATGAAGGTTTTAAAAAGATTGTCCCAGATGAAACTGCTGTTAGGACCAAAGCCTGTCTCCCTGCACTGACAACAGAGGTAGCTGAAGTAGGGCATCATAGAGGAGTTGTAGAATATGCCAATATACTTCCTGATAGTACCACCAGGAAAGCTTTCTGCATCCATAGAGCTTCAGTCGCATTCCGTAATACTTAAGCTTTACTACTTCTCCAAGTAAAAGAGTTCAGCATAAATTTACCGTATAAATCCCAGCTCTCTCTCCCTGATTAATCTGGAACCTGAGATAATTATATATCTGTGGTGGTGGGTTTTTTTGTTATAATTAACTTACCATGCTTGCTAGGCTTTCCATCTTGCCACCTGATTAGCCAGAGACACATCAGGTCCTTTAAAGAGAAATCTTATCTTGCAGTTCAGATGTTTCTGAATTCATTCTGCCTGAACTATTTCTGTAACAAATCTGCTAATTTCACAAGCAAAAAAGTTCTATCTAATGGAGAGTTCAGTACAGCTTCTGATAGTCTAATTCTTGTCTTCTCCTTCTGGTATCATGTGTGAAACGTGAAGTCCTCCTGGCTACCTTTGATATTAACTGCAGCTTTGTAACTCCCATTATACTCAGACTGTGCAATCAATGACAGTCTTTTGAATCTGGAGGTATCCTGTGAACAGACTGTCTGATGAAACTGCCAGACCTCTGACTGTGTCTGTTTTGGCCTCCTGGTGTTTCTGGCAATATTTTTTTTTTTTCCTTTTTGAAGTACTTTAATTTTTTTTTCCTGCTTTCCTGCCTTTGCTCTAATTGGGAAATTAAGAGTATTCACCACCCACAACAAATACCAGCCAAACAGAAATATCCTAACCCCAAACCAAGCACACTTAAAACCTCTCAGTGGCACAGCTGGCATTTAGGGCAGTAAACCATTGTTGTATTGCTACTTCATTATAGCTGTATTCTTTTAGAGGTTCAAATGTTTGCCTTACCACTTAGAATTTATAAGATGGAGGTTTAGTCGATTGTAAGGAAGAGCGAAATAATGGAGACAGGTTGATGAAGCACATTACAAGACAGTTACATTTCCCTTCATTCCTTGGTTGAGGTCAGCCATCCTTTAGCCCATTGAGATGCATCTTGTTTAGCTTTCACGTTTAGAAATGCAGAAGAAATGCTGGTCTGTGCCTCACACGCAGCCCAGTATCAGCACTCAGTCATTCAAAATCGTTCGGTGTTTCTCTGATCTGATGAAATTTATGTTTTGAGCTGGTTCAGTGATTCAAGACACATCTTTGAAAACGTAAACCAAATAATGTTACAATATGCTGTATATCAGCCAGTGAACAATTCTGGAACAATTCAGTTACATCTCTAAAAGCTGTGGTGGTGTTTTTTTGGGGTGGTTTTTGATTTTTCAAAGATACCTCTTATTTCCTGACAAACCTGTGTACATTCAGTGTGCTCACCTGCCCTACAGCTCACGTCGTGCCACTCAGATACATCTAAAACTTCTCAATATTCTTGTGGTATCTGTATCGTGGTATTTTTGGTGAGGCGAACATATATAAAGAAGAGAAATCTATCACCTCTGTTTTTTGTCTCCAAGCATTGACTTTTATATTGCATCACCAGAACTTTAGTAATTGTAAAATGGCAAATACATAAATGTCTTTTAAGTTGCTAACGGAGTGCTAATTTACAGCATAGGAGAAGACCTGGCTTCACAACTTGAGCAGATAAAACTGAATAGAGGGTATTTCTGATGAAGGTATTATTCCAGTCATGTGGGTGAATGGAATTTTCCAAAGTGAGAACATGCAGAAAGATTAAACAAACTAGACAATGAAAACATTATTTCAAAATATCTTCATTTTCAGCACATTGGCAAGTGGAATGAATCTAGCTAAGTATATGAGTCTCACAAGCTGCCTCTCAATCTGGACCTGTGGAGCTGAGAGAGCACCACAGTAAGGAGGAGAGAGACAGTGAGAAATCAGAGTAAAACTGCAGACGATGGGAATGTGTTGTAAAACTGCTTTCAGACCCTAAGCCAGTGTGGTGAAAACCTTGTTCTGCTATGGTCAGTACTAATTCTACAGTTGATTCAGCGCTGTAGAGCCAGATGCCAAACCCAACTAAATCTATCAAAATAGAGAGTTACAGTTTGGCGGTTCTGTCACCGGACTGTGAGGGCTTGGATTCAAACCTGAGATTTCATCCTAATGATGGGTCCTTTCTTTTGTTTTCCTTTGCTCCTGACTCACATCAAATACGCCTTGCCAAAGAATTCAGGAAAATGTTTCTTGATATCTTTGAAGGAAATATGAGGCCAAGAAATCAGAAAAAGCTTTGCTGTTTAGCTGTTGATATTTATAAAACCAGGAAGCCATCACTTATGGGCTTGCCATACAAGGGCTAAGTAGACAGAGGAAGTCATGTTTTAACATTGTTAGTGGGAAGCACAGTTATGTGTTTGGCTAACATACTGAAAAGCACAACTTGTGTACATTAGAGTTTTAAGGCGTCACTGTTGTAAACATGCTGGCTACCATGTCTCTAAGAACATTTTTTTTTTTAACCCTACACTACAAACACATGGAAGTGGAATAGGGAAGATTTAACAAATTGATTCAGATGAGAGAAAACAGTGAAAACAGCATAAAGGAAAAGAATAATGGAAAATCTTTAGTGAAATTGGAAACAAACGAAAAAAGCAAGTATCTGAGACATGACCAGCTGAGTATGCTGGGAGAACAAAGTTGCTTTTGATTTAAAAGACAAGGCTTTTTGCTGAATGCAACATAGCAGAAGAAACTTTGTTCCTCTCCCTGGGTACAGGTTACCCAACATGGTGGGGGGCTTCTTGAGAGGGTCCTGCAAAGCTGGACTGGGCAAAGTGCAGCTGCCATCTAAGTGTTTGGTGACAGTGAGATTTTTATCCATTGTCCCTCAGAAGGGTGAAAGTTGCCTTCTCTTCAGAAGCAGCCACTAAGCTACAAGAACAACTTAGGCCAGGCTTGGCACACGAGAGGGAGGCTTTTGTTTCTCATCATGAAACAAGAAGAGCTTTGGATTAGGTATGTGATTCTGAAAGAAGAAATGGAAAGAAATAAACACTATAGTAGGGAAGAATGTAGAAAAGGTAATAAGAAGCATAGTATAGGACAATTTTTTTTTTTTAGGAAAATGGAATCAAAGTGTTATTAACACATGAAAAAAATATCGAGGGTAAAAAGGTCTGTAGGGTGTGTGTGAAGCAGTTTCATTAGTGAAAGAGCATTGGGAAATGTACAGTCATTCTGAACTCACTGTTTAAGCACAAGAAGTTTCTACTTGGTGCTCACTGTACTGGCGCTTACCATCCATGTGGCACAGCATGTGCAGCTGCAAACTTGACATTGTGTCCTTATTAGTAAAAGTCACTAACTTTTAAAGAGCATGTCCCAGAAAGTAGGGATGAGATCTTACCACCTTCCCTACTTTGGAGAGCGTTGCTTGTTACTGTGACAAGACCTCAGCAGAAGACTGAATAAAATACAGCCCCTGTACAAGACTAACAGAGTAATTTGCTCAGCCATCAGCACAAAACTGCTGGAAACAGATGTCAGTAGATCACTGTCTCTGATCTAACCTAGTGATGTAGAGAAAGAAATCAGAAGGAGACTCATAGCCCCTAGCACATCTAGGACAGAGATGAGGAAGTATGAGAAAAAGTAATCTGAGTCTGGTTTCTGAGGGTTCATCACAGAGCTCTTATGAACTGACCACTTTGTATAAGTAAGTTCTTGTGCCTGAGTAACTGGAGTTGAAGGAAAAGGCATGCAGTGTGTAAAATGGAAATGGGGAGACTGCAAATTACCCACTAAAGGCTAACTGTAACAAGTGATAACATGTTTTCCCTCTAAACAGACTCTTCAATGTTACTTATCCAGATAAAAGCTATCTCATCTGGGACATAATTACAACTCCCCATTGTTGCTCAAAGGTTAGATGCTTAAGTTTTTTCTTTGTCTCTACTTAGTATTAGCTTTGAGTCAGTTATCTGTCTCTGGTCAAGCAGCACAAAACAGTTCTGCATTAATGGACAGGATTGCTTGAAGTTAAGTACAGCATGGATTAGGTAAATGGGAGACAGAGGTAAATCTATGACACTTATTACCTCACATTCCTATGCCACACCTGCTCGTCATGTCAGAAAACACTGCTGAGTTTCCAGGGGCTGTGGGTTGCTGGAGCATGAACAACTCATATAACTCTTATCCTCTTTGGTTGCCTACAGCAAACCTTACAGGAAGGCTAGGGTGAAATTAAAGCACATGAAAACTTGTGTCAACTACACCCTCCAACTTTTTGGCAAGTCAGTATGAGCTTGTCAGTATAGCTGAGGAATTGGGCTAGTGATAACAGAATTAAGCTCATCTAGCCAACTGTGAGAATTGAGAATTTGGACCTTCATGGCAAATGTACACCTAAGCAAAAGAACTTGCATGCTCCATTTAGCAGAGTCTTTCCTACTATATATTTTAAGTAAATGTTTATTTGATAAACTAAGTTGTAAGCCACATGTCTCTGGATACATCTCATTACTCTTATATTTTATCGGCAACTGCTAACCATCGAACTCATCCATGTGGTAGACTTGAAACATTTAATGTTTTAACTTACTGACTTCAGTCAGATTAGATGTACAAAACTTTGTGAATGACGCCAAGTATTTCAGTATTTCCAAAGGGTGAGATTAGAATTCAAACTAAACAGATCACAGTAGTCTGAAGTCAGCAAGTTAAAACTGTAAAAATGCACTAGCAAGCAGTATGTGTAAGAAGGAAAAGAATAATAGGATAAAAAAAAATGATGCATTTAGGATGAATCTGGATGCAGGCATTATAAAGGGCCTGAGATTTAATGGAAGCCATCAACTTGTCATTGAAGGAACGTATTTGCAGGGACTTTGTACATAAACTGTGTTTCTAAAGCTAGAGGAGAATAACAAACTGGAAAAGACAAGTGTAAAGTAATGAATATAATGACAAAGTTCAAAACTTTCTACAAAAAATGCTGGAGGAGTTCATGGTGTTCAGACAAGAAACCAATATTCAAATATGGAAACATTCAGACAATGAAGGAAGCCACCAGATTTATTCTCCATATTCATCTATAACTGCATGAGATGTAACAGGCTTAGTACAGCCAAAAAAGATTTTGATAAGACATTGGGAAATCTTCCTAACTAAATAAAGATTGGTAATGGAATGGATTCCCAGAATCTCTCTAAGCATCTCCATTGCTGGAGTTTTTTAGGACTAGATTAGACAGATATTTAACATGGTCTCTCTAGACAGTCTTGCCTCAGAGAAAGGATGTAACCGTACGTCTTGAGATCCAACTGCACCTACACTTTTTTTTTTAATGATATGTTGCCAGACTATTTTTTTTCTAAATGCCTTTCATCATTTGTATGTAATACAGTGCCAAACACATTAAAACAAGGCTGTTTTAAAGTGTGTATGGAAACAAACTGATTAATTTTTATATTTATGCACTCATTATGGAGTTATCATGCTGAGGCAGAATACAAAATGGAGTGTGGTATGAATGCTCCTTATGGAAAAGAAAAAAAAAATTAATCCAATAGATCTATTTGTAATGGAAAATGTTTTCTGGTAATAAAGCTTGTGTTTCCACAGTACTCTTCTACTGGGATTTTCAAAGTGCTTACAGAAACGTCCTTAGCACCCCAGAGCCACTTCGTGAGGTGAGACCGAATTGTGCAGCTTCACATTGGAGACAGAAGCTCTGAAACTTCTAGTTCAAGTTCTAAAACCTGCTGACTCTCAGCAGAGTCGGGCCTGGCCTCCTCTAGGTACAGCTCATCCCCTCTTCTGTGTCATGTTCTCTCAGCGTCACTGTCGCTTGTCAACTTGCAGAAACATCTCTGTGCTTTCATCAACACTTAACCATGGGATACCAACCTATATGACAGGGGTCAGGGTGGAGCAAATTACTGCCCTTTCCTGAAGACCTTTACCAACACACCTATAAAGAGCACAAAAGTAACAGGGACTTCTCTATAAGAGAAAGGGGAGCTGGTACTTATTAAAAGCAAAAATAATTATGTATATTATATTTATATACCAATGTACATGTATTTATATAAATATATAAAAAGATAAACAATTGTATTCCTTTGATCTAGTCTCCTATGTCATCATTCCTTAGGGCAGATACTCAGGGAGACTTCGTATGTGTCTGTACAGCACATTGGACCAGAGGCATCAATCTTGGCAAGAATCTCTTACTGAGACTATTAAATAAGGTATCATATGTTTGTGTCTTAATCCTACAGTCATATACTAAGAAAACCTGAATTTGGATGAAGTTTGTAACATTGACTTAGTGCTTCTTCAGGTATTTTCAAAAATAGTTATTTAATATTGTTATTGTTTGACTATTTTACATGTCTGCTTTACGTTAATGATAAATACTTGGGCCATGCAGATAGTAGTTGCTGTGTGAATGAATACTGTTCCATGTTCATAGTATTTTAATTTGCTAGTTCTCTGAAGTTAATACATTACAGTAAACAGGTTTGGTTATAGACAGCTGGAAATCACAATAAATCTGCTAAACATCTATAAAAAAAAAGCGTTTGCCTGGTATTAGGTGGATTTGCTTCTATGAAAGCTTAACTTAGCACTAATATGCCTTGTACTGCCCTTCAACACTGCACTTTGTGGTGTCACTGTTAGAGGAAACGGCAAAAAGTATTTACACAATATAGGGAAAACCCCTTCAATCTCTCTAATAATGAGAATAACCTTAGCCAAGGATATTTCTCTGAGAATTAATAACGAGCTGGGGTTAATGGTCACTGGCTTCACCTTAGGCCCTCAATTAATCCCTGAACCTCAATTGTTATTACCTAATTGACTTAGTTTCATTTCATTTTAAGATTTCAAAGTGATCTTCCTAAAATCACAGTGACAGAGCAACGTGGTCTGGGTAGATGCGCCCTGACATGGTTTCAATATTGTTACACTGCGTCCATACACTTGCATTGACATTTCATTTTGTTTTGACATCGCGGTGCCACATCTATGGATCTGTGCAGATGACATGCGATTGTTCACATGAGGTGAAAGCCTGTCCAGGAGCGAGGGCAGGCTAACATCTCACACAGGGACACAATGCCAGCTAAAAGCTCCTAAGCAGAATTATTATCGTTGTGAAAAATTGTTATATTTGCAAATACGATGTTTGTAAAGAGAAAAAGTCAGATGAAATGTCACTTGAAAACTTGCTGGTTTTCTTAAAAAACAAATAAAAATCTTTTCACTTCGATGAGCTTAAAAACATAGCCTGAAAAATGCAGCAGGTAACATATTTAAAAAGAGGGTTTTTTTGATATTACCATTTCACTCTCTCTTGAGGCTGCAAATAAATTATGCAAATCTCACGTGTTCCAATAGCATAATATCAACGCAAGTAGCTGAATACTGTAAGACGCAACTCTAAATAAAGAAATCCTTATAAAAACAGGGCATCAAAATTAAGGGTTTTTTAAGTGGAAAAATTTTCCAAAAGTCTTTTGAAGCTCTTTGATCCAGCTCTGAAATAATTTTGGTAGATGACCATTGTACAAACCCCATAATTTATAGTAGCTGACCTAAGCTGCTCTTTGTATAACAGTCATATATGAAACAATAGCAGGAAAGTGAAAAACACAAGGGGAACTAAAACGGCTCTGTTTATTATTTAGCTCATAATTACATCTTCCTTATTTAATCTTTTGAATCCTGGCATGTTCTTAATAATACAGGTTCAAATAATATTTACTATACACAGGAGAGTTAGTTTTGAGTAACGCATTTAGACTATCCAAACTTTGTGTAACTTGTGACCTTTCCCTAACCTAAGCAAGGTCTATTTTATACAGATCATACTAGATAGACGGTTTGTCTATAAATGGTGAAGTTGCTGCCAAGCTCCCATTGTTAGCCAGTTCATTTTTCAACAGGCACACTTTAGGTTCCTATCACACCACTGTAAGGAGCAAGCCCTTGAGGTTTCTTCTTTTGTCGATGTAATAAAAGTTATTTCTGAATAACCTGCAAATCCACAACAAATGGCCCTTTGTGACTTAGAATAACGTGATAGAAGGAATTTTTTTTTTGGTTTGTATTTACAGGCAGCCTCCTATTTCACTCCCTAATGTTAAATTGATACTTGAGCAGCACTTGTCTTAACATATTTATAATCTCATCCCCAAAATAACAAATGTCTTTCTTACAACTGTTATTCTTGCTCAGTATTCACCATCCAACTGCAGAAGATCCCTCCAGAAGCTAAAAGCAGATGTAAAAGGAAGACTCAAGTTCAATTCTGCATGCTTTTTGTTGACCCTGGAGAAGTTGTGATAACTCTTGTAAATAAGAACAACCTGTAATATGTACAACCTTTTGCCTGAATGACTGCTGTTTGAAAACAGGGAGCTAGCCATTCTTTCCCTTCTGAGACAAGTAGCACAGGAGGAAAGTTAAACCTTTGACTTCAACAGACCTTCTTGCAGAAGTGCTGCTCAAGCTAGGCATGAATTTGCAGAAAACAATTCTCCTTAATGAAAAAGACCACTAAAAGCTGAATTCCTAATACTGGCTATACCTATTTTCTACTAGCTGAGATGCACTCTTAACTTAGTCCTTTGTACAACTCTACTCTTAATACAAGAGTGGTTATACTGCACTGCTGCTTTGCTCTATGAACATTCCCAGCCTGTATAAATGACTGATATTTCAAACCAAGAGAATGAGGAAGAGCACCATGCTGCTTCTCCATTACAAAGAAGTGTGGAAATTTGAGGATGGTCTGCCTGAAACTTAAAGCTGCTATTTAAATTAGAGTAAGAGCAAAATTCTTGATATGGTGGGTCAACCCAAATCCATACAGAACTGGAAACAGCACTCTGCCGATGTAGTATCAGAAACAGAAGTGGGCAATAAAAAACACAGGGCAGACTTTTCAAAGGGGAAACAAAGGCAAAAGGGAGGATACGGAGTAAATAAATGTGAATGGGTTAAAAAAGATGGGAAAGGAGAGGATTTAAAAGCAAATGTAAAGACGCATGGGTACACTTCTACAATAGTCTAAATAGTGGAGAAAGACAGGAAAGAATGACTTTTTGAATGAGCGAATATAACAAAACAGGATGAAAATTATCCATGAACTCTCTCAGTAATATTAATGTAATAAAATAGTAATGAGGTAAGCACAGTAAGATATTTGGTCCTTTTCCTTCAGCAGCTTTATTCTGCTCTGAGCTGGCTTGAAGGAAAGATTATTAAATTCATACTAATCACGTATCCCCAGAATACGGGAATAGTAAAAAAATGTCTTCTTTCTATAGTAGAGTGTGATCCACCATTGTGCTGTTCCTCCTATACAAGGAAGTTTTACTTCCCTGTTCGACACAATTACATCAATTCCTAAAGCTCCGAAAAGGCCTTATTACAGTACTTGTAAGAGCAGATGCTTGGCAAGTCTATATATGCCAGTGAGAACATCATTCAGTTTTATGTGCACTTCTGTTTTCTGGCTTGGCATAATTCATTAGCACACTCTACAGAATACTCCATAAAACTGGACTTGGCTTTAATGTTAAGGTTTTAATTACTACAGTGTTGGTTAAGAAAACAAAATCAACAAACAACCCCACTCCTCTTCAATAGTAAAGCTGATGTTTACATTTGATAAACAAAGAAAAACAACAAATGAGGGTGTTTTTGCAAGATACAAGTAGCAATAACAAAGTAGGTTTGGTGTTTTTTTGTTTTTTTTTAATGTTTTGCTTTCGGCACTTAAAACAGTGACACAGTGTAATTTTTGTGGCGGCAAAGCTTGTTTGATAGCATGTAATGAAATTAGTACAGTATGTATACTTTTGTGGCTTATTTCATCCTCATTCTAATACAAAGATCCTTAAAGTGGGAAGTATATAAAGATGAGGTCAAAGCTTTGATTAAAGACAGCTGTACTGCTTTCCAACCTGTTATGTCCCCGCATTAGGTAGAGGAATAAATATACAAATACAAGCCTAACCTGATTTATCTGTGTGTCCCCACATAAATTTGTTTAATGTAAAAACAAATAAAGCAAAGCTTTAATGGAGCTTGAGCAGAATTTTCAACATCTGTGCAGATAAATTTAATTTATTCAAAAAGAAAATGCAGCATTAGTGCATCATGTAAAAGCTGATTTAAATGATTTCATACAACAGAAAGCATATGCACTAGCTAAAACAAATTCAGTTTGCCTTTAAAACCCATTTCAGTCAGACAACCATTCCTCCTGAATTTTCTACTATGAAAATGTTCAGCTATTTCTTCTTTTTTATTCTCTTCTTGAGAACCTAAACCACAGTTAAAAGTCCCAGGGGCAGCAACACCCTAATTGCAGCTTCTGTGTAACATCAGGCAGGTACACTTCACAGACTGCTTCTGTGTATCTTTACAGGCAGATCCTTAAGGCTGGTAATGTAAAATAGCTCAGCACAATACCTTAAATAGTTGAACATAAATGAGTTATGGGTGTTTGAATATTTTTCTTTTTTTTTTAAATAAATCTTTCCACAATAACACATTCCCACTCAGGAAAATAATCTGTGCAACAATAACTCACTCGCTGTAGTGCAGCTACGCTAACACCTCTGCAGCAAGGGAAAGAGTACTAGGAGGACTGAAGATAAGTCAAAATGATAAACTTCTGTCTGAACCTTATCAAAAAGTATTAAAGCAAGAACCGAAAATCCAAAATGAAAATACTGTGTATGCATCTGAAAACTATAGCTGAAAAAAAAAAAAAAGAGAATACCCTTTTAACTCAAGGCAAGACTAAAAAGTTTGCATGTGATTTTTTGAAATCATACAAGTGCACAAAGTATCATCTCAACTGAAAAAAGATGATGGATATGCATAATGTTTTAAAGACTGTTTCCTTATGGAAGAGGTTACAAACTTGTGCTTTATGGAGCCTGTTATCATACCTTTAATTCTACAACACAATCCATACCTCTGCTTCTCTGAAAATCTGAACATGGTGAGCACACATGCAAAATTCTCATTGACTTTAAACACTATTTGGCCCTTTCCTGAACACCAGGTAGCAAAGGAAAGAGAATGAGCATCATGCCCAATAAGCTGCTATCATTAAAAAAAACCTTTAAGAGCACAAACCATACTGCTCCTCTGAGAATGGAAACAGAATGAGAATGAACTACTCAAAACTTCAAGGAGGGCTAACACCCACCTCAATGTACCTCTGACCTTGTTTGTTCCAACAACAGAAAAAAAATTGCTCTTACAAGAATATGTAAGTACGCAGGAAACGCATCCATTTGTGTACTTTATTTGTCTTGTGGAACTGATCTGGTATGAAGCACTCTCTTATCTTCTTTTACTCCCCTTGAACATCAGGATAGCAGTCTTCAGAAGTAACCCACATACAGAGTGCCTGCACATTGTCCTTTTGGACTTTAGTATGCCCGAAAACTGCATGTTACAGTACCTGGGGTCAAAACAGATTCCTTTCTTGAAGTCAGTTAAGAGAAAAATTCCTAGGTATAGATTCCCTGGGGCATGGGGAGGAAAAGACAAAATGCAAATTATTTCTGAGTCATTAAACTACTTATTAAAAAAATCCACAAACTAGCCCCAAACTTCATAGGACTGTATACATAAGATAAATTCTTGCTCTCCCGTTTCACTCCCCCTCTAAAAATCCCCCAACTTAGATTATTTTTTAATTGCTCACTTGGAATTCTGCTGTTGATTTTAGCAATCAGATAGTGACAAAATGCATATACCAATAACTCTCAGATTCTGGCTATTTACTGTAACAGCCAGAACTTATGTGATTCTGTTTCACCACCTGGGCTTTATGAGCTACGCATTATACTGTTTTAAACTCCAGAATAACAGTCTTTACCACTTTTCCACATCAGTGTAGGTGTTTTGGGCACTTCACTAGCACTAAATAAACTTGTGAGCAAAACAGTAAAATGCCTTTTGTGGTTTTTTTTTTGTTTGTTTTTAAAAGGTGACTCTGTAACAGGGATAAGACCTGGAAGTTGCGCTTTTCGGCCTCTGCATTTTTGTCTTCGTTTAGAATACTAGACGAAGCCATCCGGAAGGAAGAAAGATTATGAGAATCTAGAAACTAGCTATCTGACAGACAGAAATGCTGATAATGAGTGGGTTGTGTCTGTCTTTTTTGGCTGATCACAACAGAGAGGTCTGAAGCAAAACAGAAACTCTTGCTATGTTTGTGTAAAGAGGCGGTAGCATAAGGGTGGGCAGCAGGAGTTCAGCTGAAGTTCAGGGCAGATGCTGCCATTCGTTTACACCACAGGAAAGTAAAATTGCTTCGGGATTTACCTCTTCCTCCCAACATCAGCATTGAGCCATGCTGTGTCGTAGAGTCACGATGTCAGTAGGAAAGCAGTCTTTTAGCAGGATACCACGCTCGCGATGGCAGTCCAGCTCTTCAATAAATCCATACCAGTAGATGACTAGTCCAGGGCCAAATCTATCAAGAAAAAAGGAAAATGAACTTACATGATGATGTTAGATGAACTTTAACTTCTCCCCTCTGTGACTCCAAAGCAAGTAAATAATTTCAACTTCATTGCAAAGTTAGAATATTTGACCTCCATTTAATTTTCAAATTTTAATCAATTGATATATATCATTAATACCTGATTCCATGTATAAAAATGCTATTCAGAGACTCAAACAATCCACAGCTGAGTTCATTTTTTTTCCTTTGAATACTCTGCACATAGCAGTCAAAAAAGACCTATGACTTAAATATTAAATAACATTTAGTAACTGTGATATATACAGAAGTCTCCCTCTTGCCGTGCATTCTGCTTTTCCAGATTTGGGCACACAGGCATTAAAAATACAAGGGTTTATGCAGGTCCATGCAAAATATAATACAAAGATAACAACTAATCCTTGAAATATAATTTCTACAATAGGCTATTATTCAGGCAATTATTAACATTAAAGCACAATTCAGAAAGAAATAGAAAGTCTCTGAAATGTGCCTCAGGAATTCCTCAGATATTGCAAACTCTGACCGATCCCCACTAGGCAATCTCAGGAAGTAGCCCCATGGACTATTTTACCCATCAGGAAGTTCAGACCTTCAGGCTGGGTTCATAAAGAAGTAATCACTATCAATCACTGTGTACTGTGATATGTTTTGCACATCAGTTTCACGTTTTTCCTACTGAGAGCACTTAATTAAAGGGCAGCACTACTTTTGGTGTAGTGTTGCAGGAATTTTACAGTGAAATCATAAATTATGAATGTTGGGTTAGTAAAAGGATGTCTAAAAACAGAACTGCTTTCTGTAGGCTAACATTACAGCAGTCTGTACAACATTAGGCCAAAAAGCTTTTTCTTTCCTTGATTTATTATATGCTGTAGTGAACTTGCCAAAAACAACAGCGCAGGATGAGCTGTTAGATACCGTCTGTACAAGAAAAAGTTCAATAGAATGTCATGTAATGGTTTATATGTAGAGCTGTGCTCAGGACTCAACCAATATGGCAGACAATTTTTGTTAATGTTTAACTGCAACAAAAATGTGTTGAGGGGGTGCACGGTAACCTAAGTGTCCACTTAGCAGACAATACAAGCCCTCAAAATCATGGGTAGTGCCAGACTGGCCTCATTAGAGAGGTTGCTTTCCAACAATGGAGGAAAACTCTATTTCATGTGCCCACGTAATGGAACAGGCATCAAAGGAAGAAGAAACCCCTGTGGCTTCCTCCTGCAGTTTCAATTAGACACGGTAGTCTTTCGCCCGTAGCGCTGTAACATTTTGGTTTATGGCCGCTACTCTTCATCTAGAAGTGGCCGCAGTTTAGTGGCATAGCTGAGGCAACACTGGCAAATGTGCTTTTTGCAACTGAAAGATGATATTTGAAACTGGAAAGGTTAAAACTCTGAAAAATCCAGCTATACTGGCTTACGTATTCAAACCTGCTTCGCATTGAAAAAGCGGAGACTAAAAAGTGGCTCTTACGGAAGGACGATGCTGCCTACACCAAATTCCTAAGTTTTCTCTGGCTGGACAACATTCAGCCTCTCCTTTCTCTACGGACTTTTCTCCATTTTCCTTTGCTTAAATTCATGTGAGGCCAAGATGCCCACGACTTCCCTGTACCATGGAGATCAGCTAGCCTAGCAGCAGCCACAAGCCAAGGATTGGCTCAAGACCCCGGTGAGAGGCAGTTTGCTGATGCAGAACTGGCCTATTTTTGTTATTTCACAGACAACAGATCTGCTCTCACATCAACCAAACATAGAAAAGGGATAATTGGGTGTGCACATACTTATGTAATAAACCAAAGTTATTTTAAAAGCAAAAGTCCCCAGAAGACAGGGAGCAGACCTTACATTTCTAATGGGCTATTTTACGCCAGGCAGGAGGTATGAAATGTACACAAGTACTTACTCATGCTGAGTGTGTGTACCAGGTAAAATCTTGATGCTAATGAGCAGCTGTTCAGCCCAAGTTTTGAAGGGCTCATTTTGCTCTCCGTGGCGGTCGGAATCCCCTCTCCACCATAAAATGCATGGGGCACTGTGCTTAAGTAATTTGTTATTTCTTGAAATTATAATTTTTATAATTAGCATTTTGAGATGCCTCAAAAGGCTAATTTACGTCTTTCTAGTAAATCATCACAGCTCAAGCACAATTTTTCAGGAATATTTTGCGCTTAAAACTAGTGTTCAGAAATGCCAAATTAGATGATAAAGTTTATATACAAGACACCTGCATACTGTTAATTGCAGGAGCAAGTAAATCTTTAGCATGAAAACATCCATCAATCCTGCTTTTGATTGCGTTATTACATCAAAACTATTTGCCCTATGCTGCCTAGGTTGCACTTTTTCCCCACTATATTGTGTCATTCCTTCTATTACAAGTCTGTATCACACAGCCCATATAGATGACCACATAAAAAAAACATACCACACTTTTGTTTAAAAACACTTAAGTGCAGTACTTAAGACCAAAATTAACTTGTTGGCACATTACATATTTGCCACTGACTATCAGGAACTCCTGATGCTAAGTGCTAATTTCTCTCTCATTAACACCCAGAGTTGGCAAATCACAAACAATGCCACCGGTTAATTACTGCTGCCTTAATTTGAAAAGACACTTAACCTTTTTGTGTAAGGGGATGAGGCAGGAAAGTGTAACCTAAGAACTATCCTTTTTAATTTGACTCCTTCCGAAGTGCAGATACGACATCATGAAGGAGGAAACTCAGTGCTGTGAATTACAAAATAAAGCTACAAATTTATTTCTGCATCAATCGTTACATCTAACAAGTTACTGACTAACCCTGGTTTACACAGGAGAATAAACTAAAATGATAGAATGCTTATTATTTAGTATTGCTATGGAAAGGGAACTCATACAGTAGCTCTGAGGAGGACAAAAAGAACTTTGAATGTACCAAATATATACATCCATCTATATAGATCCAGTAATGCAATACAGGCCAGGTTATTCCATTTCATATGACAGACACAGTGGAGAAAGTTTAAGCTTAAAATGAAAATCAAGCTTAGAATGTAGCAAACTATGGACTCCTATGGATTTTGTTCTTGCTCAGAAAAATCATACAAATCACTAAAAATGTGCTTAACTTGTGATTTTTCCTCCTGTCTTTTATTCTTATCCTGAAAAGCTTAGGTGCGAAGGAATGCGGCCAAAAATTATACAAAACTGTAGTTTTACCCATTCCAGTGAAACTATTACTTTTAGAACTGTACTTTCATATGGAGTTTCCTCTTAAAACTGAAAAGAAATTCAAAAGAAATTCAGGCTGAGGTTTGGCTAATTCCATGGAGTAAAAATAGAATAAACAGGAAATATATAGAGGCAAGGTGCCTTTAGAATATAATACATCGCAAGTGAAAATTGTCCAGCCGGGTTGCATCAGTTTACTTAAAAACCAACCAATAAATAAGTAGTTATCATGATATAAATCCTGGTTTAGTCATTGTCTAGTTTTGACATGAGAAGTTGTGACTAGCTAGCTGCACTTCAGTGCGGCGTCAGAGTGCCAGAAGTGCCAAAAAGGAGGGACACAAGCTTATGACCCCATGGCACGGCAAAAAGAGAGCAGAATTACAAAAACCCAACAATTAGTTAAGGCCTAATTTAGGCTTAGTATACAAGACTAAATTTAGTCCATGTAGTAAGGGGAGCAGATGGTGTCTTTCAAAGGCAACTAAAGGATTTGAGATAGATGCTGGAGATAGTAAAATACAGTTTGAGTATAGTTAAATAGTTACAGGCTCAACAGTGCTTCAGATACAAGTCTGATCATACTACTAGTAAGTCAGCTTTGCACTAATTTAAGACTGTTCAGAGGATCTTTTGTACTGGTTTAATGACACCAATTTTGAAAGAAAAACATAGTTAAAGGAGTATAGATTTGTACATCAATAATCCTGGCACACTAACCTTTGTTCTTGGGAAAGGATTTTCACAGGCACAGACTGAAAAGCCAGGAAGGTAAAATGCAGATAACCCAAAGCCTAATGGTTCTTTTTCTTAAAAAAGGACAACTCAAACCCCTAAATAAAAATTGCTTCTTCATATGGGCCCTTAAGAGAAAAGGGAAACAAAAACCAAATAAAATGTGAATGTGGGTTTAACTTGCCCTGCAGCTGAACCAGTTTTGTGCTAGAAAAGAAAAAAGACTTTTATTTATTTATCAAAGTGGCCTAGTGGCTTACACATATTCTCCTTCACTTCATGAGAAACTACTTTCTAGTAATGTCTTTTCCTCTGGAATGTCTGTGTGGGGTCCATACTAGCTTCTAAGGATTTGCCTAGACATGTGGCTGTTGCGAGTGGATTTTTTCACCATCAAAAAGCCTTGCATGTGGTTTTATGAAAAATGCATTTTCAACACACTGCTCGATACTGAGCAGAAATGTAAAACATCTTGCAACTGTTTTTAAATAATGGTTCACTTTATTTATTCTTAGTCTATTTGTTATAGATGGGTTGTATGCATCTCAGCATAATGTAAATATTTTTGATTCCAAGAGACTCTCATCATGAAATGCTGGCATATGAATTATTACTTCTAACATGCATGTATTTAAGCAAACATTTTGTCAAACAGAATTAGATGAGTATTCATGTGATACAAAGGAATAACAGTCTACCTGGTTGGTGATTTTTTTATGAAGGTCAAATCTGAATGTGTTTTTGAAGGACTGCATTTTGGTCTCTTGCTTTTTAATGTCAGATCATCATTCCCTGTTTATCTTTTTTAAATATCAAGCAAATCAGAGCATCACCACTTGCACATCACTACTTATTTCCTGGGAAAAGGGAATTACAAAACCACACAAATAAATTATTACATTCTAAATTAATTTAACATGGTTCTAGAGAATCACAGCTTTTACTTGTAAAACTAATCCATCCCAAATACAGAATAATTAACCCCCCTATAATATCTACTAAGTTTACTGTTTCAGGACTCAAATCTTTATTTTAGTGTACTTGTAGAAGTCTCGTTTGTGTCAGTGGAGGCAATTTAGATATTGGCTAGTAGGCAACAACTGCAGACCACATTTTCAAGTAAGGTCAATTGGCATCAGTCAGCCAACTTCCTTACGTCTAGACCAGTTTACTACTGCTGATGACACAGCGTTATATATCTTGGCAAACATTTAAGAATCACTGCTCAGAAACTGACTTTGATTAGCAAGAAATTCTCCATTTAAACGGTTACCATAAGCCTAGTTCAGAACAGTTTGTAACAAGGCATTTCTGCTACTGTTCATTTATATGGAGTTTTAAAACCAGATAAGGTACTTGTGCATGAAGACAGTGCATTTTAAAAGCTCTGAATTCAATTTAAAGATAACTATGGGGTTTTATTATTCCTGTCACTTTTTAAATCCTCCACACACTTTTGTGATCCAGTGACACACACACACTGATTTAAATAAAAGATGCCTTCAAGGTATTACATAGCACCTTATTTATTCAACTTCACCAAATCTAGTTGAGAGAAAAAAAAAATCCAATATTTAGTAAAATCAAGTAACTGATATTTTTTGCTTTAAAAATCAGGTCCTTAACCTGTAACTCAGAAGGCTATAATATTTTTGGGCCAAACTTCCTTAAGCTACTCAATACAGTCTTTCTGCAGTGGCAACTGCACAAAAAAATATATCTGCTTGCAAATGTGGCTCGAGTTTAACAAGTTCTGATACATACTTGCAGAGATAATAGGAAACTTGTCCATGGCACTAGCAAGCACTATATCAAGCCTCACATGGAGAAGTTAGCAGCATATTATGTCTCAAGGATCCAGGCATCCAGTTTATGCTGCTTAAGGTAAAATTAAGCAAGTAAAACCTAATCTGCTTTAAGCTTTGATGTTACCACAGTAGTTGAGGTAAGTCTTATTTATACTGAAGACAGGAAAAAAAACTGAAGTCTATTAATATTTTATGAGATGCCCATTTCCAAGGACGTTTTGACTCAAAACTGGGAATTTCTTCTGTCTACCTTCTGAGAAAGGTAGACACTTCCATGAATGCCAGATATTGATATTATATGCAGTTGATGTGAAAGCTGGAGTTGTCAGGTGAAAAAAAGTGCAGATGGAAACCAATAACAGGCCTCTGTCTCTATAGTCATACCTCTCCTGGATATGATTAAATTTTAGTGCTTCTTTTTCTTTTTTTTTTTTTTTATACTAGCTGTCTTTTTATCTCTGCAATGAGACTGTTAAGGCATCAATCAAATAGCAGCATTTCATCAGGCTTAATTTCTTTTGGCATTTTGAGAAACAAAAACAAATCAAGTGATATTTATGTGGATATAAGAGACTGTTTAAAATATTTTAGAATTTTGCATAGCACAATTTAAAAATGCATATTAATAAAATGAACCAAAACCTACGCAAGTCACTGTCATTAAAATATTATAAATACAATATAATTTTTAGCTGCATAATACATTTTTAATAAACAAACTGTCGAAACGCATTATTCACTTACACTTATTCATTCAGATCTGAGTACTGTTCTCCAGGCAAATAAAGGATTTTTATAATCCTCAATGACAAGTTAGGGTTTTTAAAAATATAGTTCTCATGGAAATTAACTTTTAAAAGCTATGATTAAATAACATTAAGGTTACACTGATTTACAAGGATCAAGGCTTTCTAAGTGAAGACTGATGCAGTGAATGAGAAAGAAAACACATACTGGCTCAAGGCAGCTTGCCATTAAGACAAGAGAGCCTTGGGTGTACTCTGAATTTCTCAAGTTCTGTTGGTTCATGTCCTAACTTTCAGATGCTCATTTCTCAAAGTGGCTGTGTGTACTTAAAGCAAAACTTTAGCCCTTCCCCCCCTCAGTCTCAGCATCTTCAATATCAGGTAGATGCTTTGTACATCTGTACTGTAAGGAGTTGTGCTGTGAAGAGAGACTACAAGGTGCCTTTTATGCCTTCACTGCAGGATTGGGCTGATGCACCGATGAAACGAGCACGGTACTCCCATCAGCATTTTAGAAAAGAAATCGTTAATCCTTATACTGCTGGACTTTTTTATGGAAATTGTGGCCAAGTTGTCTCTGGCTTTAGTGGAGATCAGTTGGGTGTGCCTTTTGGAAAACAATACATTTTAGTTGCCCGAGAAGTTAGTTCTGGTTACTAGTTACTTCTAAAAGAAGTAATAATAACAGACAGTGTTCCAGACACCTTACTTGGTAATTTGGAGATAGGTCCAAATTTCCCTGAAATAAAAGGATCTTACATCACTTAACTATCTCAATACTGAGCAAATTGACTTCAGGCACCCTGGATAAGTATCTAAGCAAAAGAAGCTTAACCAAAAAAATCTCAATCTGAAAGGCACAACATAAGAAAGCTTTCTACAACTTTTTTTTTTTTTTTTTCAGGAGCTTCATAAATTTCTTTAGATGGAGAGCATCTAATATTCTATATTAGTTGTTCCATATACATACTTATCTTTTATAATTCAGGGTTAGCACTTTGTTTTACTGTACCTCTACAAATGCATTAGTGTGTTCCTGTTTAAAACAGCAAACATGCAATTTGATGACTACTTTTAGGAAAGCTATGCTACTTCTGTTTAAGTTGTGCTACCTGTATTTAATGCTGCTATCTTGTGAAAGGGCAGGGAGAAAAGGTGGTTGTTTTCATTAAAGAATTATTCCATGCATTGTTGCTAGAACAATCCTTTCTGATTAAACTTGGGCAAAGAACGGTTCTTCCTGAGGTGCTTGCTTGTTACTCAGTTTCCCTGAGAAAACCTTATGGCATTAGTTCACTCTCCAGAGACTGTCAGTGCAAGGCTGCTATTGTTTGATTCTGCATGTTTGAAGCTGTGGATCATTGCTGAGAGGAATTACTGAGGTTATTTCAAACATTTTGTTAAACTCACAGCAGTCCTCCCAAAGGAATGCTTGGCCGCAAACTACCTCTTATCCTGGGTGACAGAAAACATGAGAAAAGCTTTTGAGTACAGTTAGATTGAGGTCCAGTCATCCATAAGTGCTGGTCAACTCATGTTGCCATTAGGTGATTAATAGTTGTTTATTTTTAGGGCTGGAAGTAACAGGCCATCCTAAGGCCAGCGCAAGATGATATCTGAATAATCTGTAAGTGCCTTACAGTCTGCAGCAAGCCTTTCTTTTTGTGCAGCTGTTTATCTGGTGACAGAGCTTGCCAGAGTGATAGGATATGTCCAAAGTGCATTTAACAGAGGAGGTAGAACTGCTCTCACAGCAACGGATTTTTGTTTAATAATTACTGTAAAATAGAACCAAACTAATCGGAAAAGTTGTTCAGCAAATTTTGATAGCAAAAATGTTGATAAATAAATGCAGTACATATCTGTGCGTTTAGCATTTGCCAACTATAAATCTTGGAGCCAGCATTAAAGCTATCTGAAGACATTTTGAATGAATTATTAGACAATTCTGTATCTCTGAATCCTTATACACAAATATACAATAAAACAATATAACAGATGAATTAACAAATGGAGGACAGCTTGTTCGTGCTTCCAGCTTCCCAGATCAGAGAATTAGTCCAAGACTGGATAGTAAATCACACTGAGTATCTTCACACAATGTTGCTTAGCCATTAACTGCCAAACACACTATTGTGCATAACTGATAGGCAGAAATATTTTATGTGTGATGCTATACTTAAATTCACTGCCTCTCAAAGTCTAAGTCACCAACCCGTATTAAACAGAGAAGAGATGAAAAAGAACTATGTTTGCTGCCCATTACTGTGGCACCCGATGCTCACCCAGAAGGAAAGCAAACATCTCCTCCAACTTGGAATACTGCTGCTGCCTTTGGGATCCGCCAGCAAACTTTAATTGTGCCCGGCATTCACGTACTTCTAACGCCTGAGGCTCTTCAGCTTGTCTCCCAGTTGATACATATACCCAGAGTCTGCACAATGTGAGTTGGCCCTGCCCCGCTTCATATTTGAAAACATTAAGTGATAAGATTAGTATCTGTTGTGAGCAGCTGTCTTTCCCTCTCCCTTGTCAGGCAAAAATTGCAGGGAGTTTCTTGTTTCTTATTTAAAGTGCTTATTTTCTGGTGTTCTCTCTGAATTTGCGACTGCAATGCCAAAGCATGCCATACGTTCAAAACATAATGAAGGACAGAGGTTAAAAACGGTTCCTGAATTCCATGGTGGTTGTACTCTTACAGGAACCTCTCAAGAAAGCTGTTTCTCCCAGAAATCCACTTGTCATTAACAGCCATAATGCAGCTTAAGGAGAGGTGCTGACATAAGATTTCCATCTGCTCCAAACTGAGCACAGATCACTGAGTATGTTGAAGATGAGAATGACACCTTCAACTTGAATTGAGTAATGGAAGCCCAATATAGACAACAGATACTGAAGATATTTTTCCTGTCAGTCTCCTCAGTTTATAGCACCTGCAAAAGAGAGGAGGTGGGGGGGTGTGTCTCCCTGTCCGGTCAAGCTAGACCACTGTTAGCNAGAGAATTATGAATCAATGATCGCAAAGCCTCAAAAAAAAAAAAAAAAAAAAGAAGCAAGACCAAAATAAAATAAACAACAAAAAAGAGAAAAGTAGAGTAAATAAATCAGTGAGAAGAGAGACCAACTATATGACTTTAAATTAAACAGTCAGTAAACTTTTAGGCAATTTGAACTATTTCCTTCTACTTTCAGGATCCTCCATACCAACTTCTGACTTTTGTAAAAGATTTGAAAATCTCTTACTGCAACTTTGAGGCATCATGCTTTCTTACGAATTGGTATTTCTACACTCGAGGTAACTTTTACACGTAGTTTAAAGTAACTGAATTGACTTAGAGGTAGGCCTGTGCACAACAGACTAGTCCACTGTAGTTAGATACTACACATTACTATAAGCCAATACAAATACACTCAGGAAATATGGCACCATCTTCCTGGAGAATGATGCAAATTGGCAATGAGATTTGGAGCTTTTCGGCACCAGGTGTTTGCAATGTGGAATTCCTCTAGTGACAACGCTATTTCCATCGGCCACTGAGATGCCAACTGACTGATTTTCACTTGAAATAGTGTGGCATGTTCTGTTCTGGTTACAAATACCAGCTATCCAGTCAAAAAACCCAGCTGTCCTTCCCCACTCAGAAGTATCTGATAGTAAGATGTACAAATGGACACAGGCATATACATTTTTTTTTTTTTCCCCTCAAGGCTCCCTAAGGCCTAAAGCACCAGGATGAACTGGTCAAGGAGAACCTGTACTGCTCATACAGGTATTTTTGCTGAGGGTAAATAGGACTTCCACTTAGAGACTGGAATATCTCTCCTTCTCCACAAACGCTAAATCCACATTAACATTTTTAAAAGCGATTTCTAAAGCCATACCAATAGATTAAGCATTATTTTTAGTGAAGTTCAAAGAGAAGAAAGAGTACAGCTTTGCCTGCTCTACCTGATTTCACTATGGCAACAGCAGAAATATGGTAAATTCCGGAGATTAAGACAGCTATAATTTCAGCTGAACCAGCAAAAATAATAATTAAAAATTCATTTATAATTTCTTGATTACCTACAGGCACTTTTGAACCATTCTTTAATTAAAAAAAAAAAAATCAAGTCAGACCACATATAAAATGATATAAATGGCATAGAACAGTATAGAACAGCTTCTATTTGCTTAAGTAATGTTTCCACTTTAATGTACTTATTTGCTCTCATTTGCTTAACACTGCCAATATTTAGTCCTGTGCAAATTTATGGAAATCTGACTTTAAAGAGCTTTGTGGTACTGAGCGATTTTTTAATTTTTTAATATACTTATACAAGCGACTTGATGAGATTCCGGAATAAATGCAATATAACTGAGTAGCATGTAACGATGTCTTGGGACATGCTGTGAGGTAATATAGACAGTAACATGTCATCATTGTGGGTAAAATAATCTGATTGCCTTTATATTAGCTTACTTGGCACAAAAACCTATCCCATGACTATAAAAAGTGATGGATAAAACCTGGTAGATTTATAAACTTTTTCTGTGGACATTTAAGGACAATTGTGCATTTGCACAATACCATGCTTAGATACTGTAGGAGCTGGAGATTGTCTCTTATTTATATTAGAGGAACCCAGGTTGTATTCCATTTTTTAGAAAATAAAACAAATCCAAACCAGATACTATATTTGGATTGCCACTGTGTAAATACACAATAAACAAAATCTAATAAAAGAGAAGATGGGGAGACAGTAAAGGAAATTTTTTGCCTTGTTGATATCACTGTCTGGCAGCCGTGACCAATTTTAGAACATTTGTTATCTTAGATAGTAAAGATCCAGAAACTAAATCAAGCATTTTTTAGGCAGTGTTCAGGTTATCTACTTTTTTACTACAGATAAATATTCTGACTTTTGTACATGATCTGCAATTTAATTGTAACGTGCCCAAAACACTGCTATAGTTCTTTTTTGAAGAAGTAATCAATCTGTGTAACAGCTGATTGATAAAGGGATGCAAATTGATGCAGCTAAGGAAAGGGTGAAATAATCTTATGAAGTGCCAAGAGAGAGATTTTCACTAAAAATCTATAAAAAACTGTATTCCCTTAAAGACTTGCTTACCCCTCATCTGGAAACCATAGACAGGTCATTCAAGAAAGACATGTAATAGCCAGATACCGAGCAAGGCTACTGCAATGTCCAGGGAAATGAACAGTTGCTCACAGGAAGGAGTAGATGAGTTCAGCATTTCCAGCTGAGGCGAGCAAAGACTGAGAAGACGTGCCATTGCTCTCCACCAACACATCAGGGAGACCAGTACTCTTGGGTCTAGAAAAAACCTGCCAGTGAGGGAAGTGGGACCAAACCACTTTACAGGATTTTAAAACCCCACTTGGTAAGTTTAACAAAGAGATTACAAGACACTGTTTATGATAGCTGGGAACTGGACATAGTGACAAAATCTTACATGTTTCTAAATGCAGTACGTGAAACAAGTCAAATTGCTTGAGAGTGTATTCTGTAATGGTTCACCACTGCTAACAAAATTAAACATAGATCCAGATTTTTTTTTCACTACCTAAGGAACAAAGACAAATGCCTGTATAAGACAATGTATATTTATAAAATGAGATACCAGGGAGTTTTATCAGAATGCATGAAGATAAGAGTTTTAAAAAAGGTAAGATTAAAAGGAATCTCCTTTTTCAATGAGCAATATGAATCTGAACCATGGCTTACCTGCCCACAGACATAGCTTAATAATTTAGTTTTCAAAAACAACAACAGACTGTGTTTTTTATCAAAGGTAACATCTTCAAATTGCAAAGGTTCTCTAGGCTTGGAAGATAAATACATAAAGACAAACAAACATTTCTAACTGAAGTATATACAACTTTTCTGATTTCTCTTTTTGTTTTTACAAGGCACGCACACAAATGCAACCTCTTCTGGTTCAGACTTATTCAGGTTACTCTTGCCTCATCAGGCCTAGAGCAACGTGAACAATCAGAGACACATTGAAGGAAATATAAACAACCACCAAACCTTAGAAATCTGAGTAACGGCTGTGTCGCTCATTCCCTGTTGTAGTTTTCAAGGAAAAATATTTTGTTATTGGTAAGCAATGCTCATACCAGTCATACACTCCAACTGTTTGTTTAACTAATTAATTTGTGGACTTCTCCTAAGGTTCTGGTTGTAATATACATAGCTCATTAAAGGTTCCTGGGATCAAATGACCATCTCCTCACTCCTGACCCAGTCGGAGAAGTAGACTCGGCACAGATACTGCAGTCCATAAAGCACAGAGCAAATCTAACAGTAAGTGAAGGCATAAAATTCTCAAGTGAGAATTTTTACCTGTAAAATAACTCCCTGGCAGACCTAAGCGTGACAGGTGAGCTGCCTACTCATGGAATCTAATGCAAAGCCTGCCACTTCCAACAAACTTGCCGACAGTAAAAATGGCTGAAGAGGGCCGAACATTTTTGCTTACAAAGAGAGCTTTACTTAACAGTAAAACTGAACAAAGCAATAGCAACAGAATCAAATGTGACAGCAAAAACCCCATTTTATGCACACACTTTATTACAGTTCTTAACTTTGTGTTTGTACAGCTAGTGAATTTATGCTTCAGCATGTCTAAAACTGAATTGCAGACACATACACAGTGGTAATTTTCTTTACAGTCACCTACCAACTGAATGAGCAAAAAAACAGAGAGTGACTACTCCAGAAAAAGAAGAGTGAATGCAACTCCTTTGTCTTTCCTGTCCATTCACTTACAGAACAAAAATATTTACTACAAGAATGAGCCATAAAGTGTCAGAAATTAGATTCAAAGTGTGAATAAAGAACCTCTTTTATCTACTTCCACATACCGCATCTAGCAATAAGCCTTTTCATACAACACGTTTTGGAGATACTTAAAAAACACACAAAAGAGGCATGAGAAATGAAAAAAAGTGTAAAGAATATAGTGTCACTGTGGATTTAGGCTTTGTGAAGACAAGAATGTAGAAATATATGTGAAGCAGAATTGTGGTGTGAAACATCTGGACAACAATTATATAAAAATCCAAAAAGCATGATGTTAGAAAAGCTGACAGTTAAGCCACAGTCCTCATTCAGCATTAACTGGCACTTGCCAGCAAACTTGCAATGAAGGCTGATGATAAACAGATACAAATGATGACACCTAAATGTTCACCCCATATCAGAAATACAAATGGTCTAAGATAAGTTATATGAAAAGCAAGCAATCACCTTTTCTGACTTCATATATAGGGCTAAGTGAAATATTACCTATTCTTCGGGGTGTTCCATAAAACAAGAGAAACAAATTCAACAATTTTAGTGTACTATCAGGTGAGTTTCAATATGAAGCTCTTAATTTACAACAACTAGTATATTTTTAACCTTAGAATACCTTTGAAAATAATTTGTCTTTTGTAAATTCCAGTGTTTCCAGATGAATCTCAAAAATTCCACAATTATCATGTTAGACTAACTTGTAGTTAAACGGAGTATATAATTTTAACTTTTACATATCTTGGTTATTCTAGATGTGTTAGATTCTAATACATAATTTTAAGAGACTGCCAGAAAAGTATGCTTGATAGTTTAGCCTTTTCAATGACTAAAAAGAAAAATAATCCATGAATTGTAAAATTAAATACCAATTTTTAAAACAGTAATTGGAAGCAGTGAGCAAATTTGTTTTAGGTTATTTCTGACTTCTTACTCTATGGTAACAATGTCATCTATAAACATTCTTTTTTTTTTCAACTTGCCCAAAGACTAATTATTACAATGCTACCTTTAGAATAAGTGAAGGGTAAGTATTTGGCTCTCAAGAACTGTCTTATGGGAAATGTGTATTAAGTTTACTGTTATTTGATGATGAAATGTCAACAGACTGAAATATTTCTATAATAAATTATCCCATTCAATAAAATCATCAATAGTTTGCCTGGTTTTAGAAGACAATTTCACTATAATGCATTGAAAGAAACAGCACTAATGTAAAAGCCCTGCCATGTGCATTAGTCCATATTAAACCACAGCCCCCTACCCTCCCACTTTAGTGAATTGTTAAAGGTCTGACAAACCCACAGCTACAAGAAAATTCAGAGATCAGACTAAAAATCTTTACTTACCACTTTGTAACTAGATATAATAATTCACTGACTGTATTAAGGATAGGCCAATAATTCTGAATTCCCTGTCTTTGCAAGTTCAATATAAAACCATTATAACAGAGTATCTTAAAAAAAAATAGAGCCTAACATTAAGGATGTTGTGCGCACACACACTGCATAAAACTGCTTATATATGTGGTCTTTTTACAAGATGTGGGGGGAAAACCAGTTTTGATTACCTCACTAAAACACAAATAAAGAAATATTGACCATTCAATCCAGAGCTGAAGCCATTGGACTGTACGATACAAACCTTCCAAGTACAACTGAAGAAAATGTGTCTTATAAAAAATGCTCTGCCTATTACAGAAAAGGTAGTCAATGGATAGTTCAAACAATGTAATATGAAAAAGCAAGGTAGTCAACATGATGAGAAGAACTTTTTGCAAGAGTTCAAAATGAATAAAAAGCATTAATGAACAAAAAATTACTCTTTCCTGACATATAATCTTGTTTATTACTTCTATTTTTTTCCCCATTTTGAAGTATTCCATCTTATTCATGATTACCTTCCATTCATGTAAGGGAAACAGATGCACTGAAATCTCTCACGACACTAAAGCATCTCACAGTTGTATATTTTAATTTCTGGCATACATTATGATCTGTACTTAATGGCTCCTCTGTTCTTATGCCATTTTGATTATATCAGCATGTACTTCAGTCATTGATCAGCAACTCAATTTGTCTTTTAAAACACAATTTGACACACAAGAAACAGGATGAGACGCCAACAAAATGATACAGAATTACTAAATAAGAGTTGATCATGAATTATATTTGTAATGCACTGACTTGTCAGTAGCAGATTTAACAGTAGGTAATGAATGCTTCTTTGTACTACACTCCCAGACATTCAATAAAAGCAAGAAAAAAAAGCTACTTTCAGAGTTAAAAAAAAAATTGCAATTACCAGTTGCTAATCATAACTAAGGATTATCAGTCTTTCTTACTAAGAAGTTGAGGATGGATGCCAGATGCCTTTTCATGGTTACTCTTATCAGTGACTTGGTGATCTCAGGTGGATCTCTAGTACACAGCACTTCTAACAAAACCCTGATGTAACTGGAACGCTCTCAGAATTCAGCTTGGCCCCTGGAAGTTACTTTCCCAATTGCTATTTTCAACTATACAGACACCAGAGAAGCAGTGCAGAATGCACTGTACTACTATTTGTCTGAGCAAAATCTGGAAACTCAACCCTTGACATTCAATTTGACATCAGGCTAAAAAAAGAGAATTTTAATGCATAAGTTACCACAACAAAGGAACTCAACTATGTTTTGATTTAGCAACGTCAAAATTTAGTATTTTTTGATCAAAATGAAACACTTGGAATTTCTGAAGGAGAAATTTTTCATTTTAGTTTTCTGAAACATACTTCAGATTTAAATAACATTTCCCCCCCTTTCTTTTAAGATGGAATGTGGTTAAACTCCCTTAACTCTAATGGTGTACTGCAAAAAAAAAAAAAAGATAGGAGATATGATCCTCCAGAGCCACAACAGCCATTCACATTAAATACACTGCATTGTAGGACTGCAGTTGTTTCTTTATTAAAAATTACATGAAAGTAAATATTTTGAGTTCACTCAAATAACTGATATATTTTCAGCTGAACTGAAGCCAACATCTCACTTTGACTTTTGTAGCACAAATGTTGAAACTTATGAAATCTTTGTTCTCTGTTCAAAATAGCCAGTAAAACTTTCCTAAATAAACTTTCTGGAGTGACAATGATTATTTTTAAATAAAGGAAATAAAGAATACCATAAGAAATCAAAGAAACAGGTCATTTTGCTAGCTGATAACCAAAGGAATGTTTTGGCATAATGAATTTATCTCCATTGCAATCTGACAAAGCTTTTCAGATTTTTAGTACTTGCTTGTCTTTGTTAATACACTCAGGTATGCTTGTATCTTCTGAGAGTTTTGCTTTAATGGCTGAGCTGTAATGGCTCAGCCGACAGCAAACGTTAAGACACCAAAAAATTATTATGAGCTTGTTTTCCATGAACAATGCTATCCACTTTTAGACCTCCAGAAATGCATGGCTGATCTCTATATTAAAATAAGCCAAATCGAAAAAGTGAAAAACACACAAATGAAAAAACAAATAACAAAAAAACTCACCCCAAAACTGGAGATAAGCTTCATAACAAATGAAACATTTTCAGTCAGATAATTCTACAACTTTAACCCAGTATTTGCTTGGCATTCGCTGTCCTGTCTTTTAACCTAAAGTTGTTTATAAATTATATGTGAAAAGATTCTTGGGGAATAAGCTCAGAGATAGAGCTAATCCGATGATTTATATATTGCTGTGGTATTGTAAAAAAGGAGTATAGTTATACATATGCTTAAATATACATTAATAAATGTGTATATAAAGGTGAAAGAGTATGCTCACAGCGAGACGCCCTATGCTAAATTCATCTTGGCTAAATTTTGCTTTTCTTCATGACGAGGCAAATGTGAGACTTGAGTAACTTTACAAACAACTCTGTGCACCACTCCTGCTTTATACTCCACAAATTTTGCCTTCTGGACAATCTGTGTTAAAAGAAGTAAGGTTTGTTTCTTTGCCCTGCCTCCCCAATATTAAGTATAAATTTATCAAATTGATTAAGGAAAAGTATAGGATCAATGGGAATAATGTGCCCTTCTCAGAACAAAGAGTGACTACTTTTAATTACAGCTTTATGGGATTTACCTGAATTCCATGGGGGCAAACACTTTCTTTTCAGAATTAGCTTCATGAGGACTTCAATACAATATATAAAATGAATATAAAATATTTGTTCTGGGGCATTTTCTATTTATATTTGTTTTGTAAGCCAAACAGACCATACAGCTTATTATTATAGTGCAGGAGTTGATTTAATATATGCAAAATCAACACGAATATTGTAACTCAACTGTTATTACCGGACAAACTGAATTTAGCAAGATATTGAGCTGAGTAAAGAGAATGTTGCATATTTTCTGAATGACTGACTTTTAAGAACAAGTAAAACACAAAAAGCACTGCTAAAATGGGTGTTTCTATAATGTATTTATAGCTTGATGAAAAAAGAATCCCTCTTTACAAACACTGACTGAAGTTCATTGCAAACTATTTTTTTGCTTTCACTAATCAGTTGGGAAAAGTAGTTTGGAACTTTATTACTCTCCTGACCAAAAACTATTAATTTGTTAGAGACATTTTCTTTTGTATGCTCTAACTATCCTTAAGCTTAAATAGCTTTCTCCTAGCGGTCTGACCTCTGAGGTACCTAGAGAAAACAAATGTATTTGCTCATATTTAGCCCACTTACTCTTGGATATATTAAGACAAATCAGACATGATGTACTGCAGACTGCATTTTTTTTCCTCTACTGAAAGAGACTGAGCACCTCAAGTGCTTAATTTGGAAGACAGTACTTTAGTTGCTTTAAGGAGCAAAATGTAAGACTGTTCATGTTCAGTATCTTCTAAATCACACATATTTAAACAAAAGTCAGTGAAAATTCACTCTAAGAGAAGTCTGGCTTGAGGCTTGGTACACGTTATTGGTGCAAATCTTCGCCTCATTTGGCAGGGTAGGTTAGTACACAGTCTAAATTGTGCTTTCAACGTCAGTATGTCTGAAAGTTCCAATGTTATCATGTTGGGGATCCACAAATACTGAAGTATGTAAAGACACTGAAACTCCATACACCTTTTAGGTGTTCTACCATGCACATGGTAGAACCAACTAACATATTCACCTGGCATATGTCCACTGTCTTACCTGCAGTAAATAAAAGAAAGTTGGTGTTTCTAGAAACAATGTAACCTTATAAATAATCTTGATATAGAGTGGTAAAATATTGTATTTATTGTTACAGTTCTGTGGTTTCTGTGAACAGGAAGCAATATCATGTAATATAAATCTCACAACAACCTACCATCTTTAAAATATTTTTTTAAAATTAACTCATACCAAGGGGAAGGGCTGAGAAGTAGGCAAGAGTTACTTTAATATATCAATAAATTCAACCAAACTGTGGGTTTTTTTATTGTATTACACTCAGAAAAAAAAACCACTGTAAATTTGTCTTGCTTTCTTACTATGTGATAAAAATCTTAGCTTACAGAAGGCAATTACTATTGTAATTTTTTTTTGCCATTACACTTTGTGTTTTGAAACTAAATAGCTGCAGTGACAACAATGAAGCTCCACTATTTTATTTTAGCAATAGAATACATTCATGTTTTTTAAACCCAGCTTTCATCATATTGACCTTGTTTTTCATAGGACAAGGTTCTAATGGTGTACTGCATGGGCAGTTTCAAGCTACTTCAATTTATTTAGAGTGCGGTATATTAATTTCCACTAACCACAATTTGACTAAACTTAAACATGTCTGTTTTACATTTTACCTGCTAACAATAAAATAACCACTTTCAAATACAATGAATTATATTCAAATTGACTTTGTAGTCTACAGTGAGACTGAAGTAAATGCTAAATCTAAACATTTTCTAAAGAGGATATTATTAAATTTAGGAAACAAAGTTTGCTTTGAATGACATGACATTCAAAATAGGGCCTCATTTTTTAAGTCATCTGGCTATATTACATGGTTAGTTTAAGCAGGAAAATAAATTGTTGACATACGACTAGATAACATGAGACTAATAAAAAATTGCAAGTCCCTCTTCTGCTGTTTTTCTTCCAGATTAATGAAACTTTTATGTTTAGTATTAAGTTGTGTCTTGATCTGTTCAGTTACTGCTGTCAGGCTACCCTTCCACATTCAAATGTTGGAATCCTGCTCTAAGATCACTGTTTTTACTGGTGGGCCCGAACAAGAACATTTTGCCTACACAGGTATGGATATGATAGTCTGACATGGAATACCCAGACTGCAGTCAGGGCATGCAGCTGATGTGCACAGGCCAAATCAGACTGAAAATACTGCTAAAATTTGTTTTAACAAATCAGAAGCACAATCAGGAATTTCTCCTCAGATTTTTTTTTTTCCCCTCTCTCTCTCTCTCGCTCCTAGGAAACATTAGTGTTCTCTGTCCTGTTTACACACTTGGATTTCAAAACAGAAACCATACAGTACACTTCCATACAACTGAATCTTTCTTTACTGACATCACATCAACACTGGAAGGAAGTAAGAGCGTCGCTAGTAATGGAAAAGAACACCTACCCTCCAAATCAACCTTTTACTGAATTGGGCCTCCCTCCCTTGGTAGAAATTTCCATTCCTGATATTTAGAAGGTAATGAGAGATAGTAATCATTAACATTGGATTTTTCACACTTCTTTTTAAATAGGAGAGAGAGCAGATACTATTCCAGCCCACTGATGGCCCCATTGTTGACAGTGCATTGTCAGTAGGTGACATATAAATGTGGTCACAGATATCCATGTGCTAATCGAGTCCCCCACACCTAACTTGGACTGCTGATGCCAGGGTCCTACGGAAATCAGTATCTAACTGACCTCTGCATTAAAAAGTAGCATGTGTGGAGTCAAAGGCCAGTAATAGGTGCGGTGTCCTCATTTGCTCGTGGTAAAATAACTCGCTGCCACGATTTACAAATCCAAACCATAGTGGACAAAAGCTAGTTAATGCTACTATTTAATAGAAACGTTCTCAAGAAAAAGTAGAATGGGAAAATTTTTTTTGGTGACCTATTGCTTTTATTTCCTCTTGTTAATATTATATTATTTGTAGATACTGTACTGGGGAGTACTCACAATGTTGTTTGTTTCAGTTTTCTTTTTACCTAGGTTGTTAATAACTCAGTTTTAGGTCATTGTTTGCCACTGCTGCAAACTCTTTTGGCCACTCTTGGGACTCAGAAAACCCTGATTGAGATCTGCAGTGACTACAGTCCCCAGCTACCTGTGGCTGTCCTCAGTGTGGCTTTGAGATCTTGATGTTGCCTATGCAGAAATCATAAAATTCTGCATTTGCCATGGCCCTGGAATTTTGTTACCTGCCTGCTGGTTTCTCATAGCAAGAGCTGGAACTCTTCAATCAATTTGTAAGTTCAGGTTTATTTTATGTCTCTGGTGATAGTATTTTTTGCTCACATGTGTGACAAAGTGTGTCCCTTACAGGTTCCAAATTCCAAAAGAGAAGGAAAACCTCAAATCCAGCCTGCTAGATGTGGAATCATGGGCAAGTTTTCTCCCTGTAGAGATAGGAATCAGTTTTCAAAACTCACCTGATTAGAGTCCATGCTCAGAATGAGTAACATATAATTAGGTAAAGCCAAAGTAGTAAGTTACTGCATCTTTCCTATGGAAAACTCCAATTGTAAATATTTCTCAGTTAATGATTTAGGATAAAAAACAGCTAGCAAACTAGCTATAAATTAAATCTTGAAATATAGGTTAATGGAACAAGTACAAGTAAAATCTAAGAACTGAACAGATACAAAAATAGTATTTAGAATAAATTGTTCTAAAGCAAAATTACTCAATCTCTGCCCTCAAAACAAAGCACAAGTATAAATACCACACTGAATTATAAAGCATTTAAAGCCTGTTAAAGAGTAAATGGGAGAAAAAGCCTGCACTAAAGCTTTAAGGGACACTTTGGGACAATAACACCCTCATTAAAAAATAAGGATACATCAAAACTCTTCAGTTAAAAGGTTAAGTGTTAGTCTCTGTGTAGTTGATAAATGTTGAACTAATCTAATCAGTGGCTGTAAGAGGCAATGCCATCAGCTAGTTGCCCTGACCTGTGCTTCTAGTTTTCACAAAAGTAAGATTTAAGAAAGATGTCAACTTCGAGCCTTTGACCTAGCAAGGACCTTGTTCATGCCAGCCTGGTGTTCTGCGAAACAGACTGAGAACTTTCAGTTCAAATCAATAACACGTGCACTTCGCTAATACAACACATGGCTTGGAAATTAAAATGCAACGTGATCGAGTGCTTTAGGATATTTTAACAGTTAAGAGTGCAGCTAGGGAGAAAAAGAAAAAGCTTGCTTCTGTGTTTTGCTTTGGGGAGAGGGAAAAGGACAAATTCAATTGTATTGCTTTCCTTCAAAAAAGTGGGGAAACAAAAATTCAGTTAATTAGTTCACGGATGACTAACCTAGGGGAAGTAAGGAGGTTGTATGTTTCTTTATGACATGTGTCACTTATTAGATAAGTAGGTTTTACTACTTCCAATTGAGCTAAGTTAAAACTAATTAGAAGGTAGTTAGATTACAATCTAAATACAATAAAACACAATAAAAATAGCAAATGGCATTTTGCTCATCAATAATATTCCTAAATGCAGTTGATTATTTCCAATAGTTCCTGTATCGATTATTTCCAATTACTAGAGTAACAACTTTGCCAGCTGCTGGAATGAAGTCTAACCCTACATACACTAAGTAGGACAGACTTTTCACATATGCCATCATTTAGCCAGATAAATTTATTTCATGCCATCTTTTACTGGTACTTAAATGTGACTCTAGATATTACACATGAATCTGGACTCTATAAACCAAAATCTATCCACTCTTTTTGATTATTGTGGAACAATTGAGTGTACAGTAAAACTGACAGAGAGACCTAGCGATCCAGTTACTAATTACTACCAGCATCTCAGGTCAGCATTGAGATTAACATTTGATAGCAAAGCAGATGCTTGTAATACCCACGCAGATATTCACTTATGCAGGGTTAAGATTATATATCACTATTTTACAATTATGTACTAACAGTAGATCTATCTACGTATATTTCTTCCATCTCAATTAACTATGAAATAATTAGTTAGCTAACTCCAGTTTTTTGGCATACATATGCCTATCTGTTGCATTTTCAGTTTCTAGAATTAGATGGAAACTTGAGTAGGAAATAAACTGCTCAGTTTGGTTGAGCCAAAGATGACAATTCTAGGCTGAAGTCACTAAAAAGAGGAAATATAAAAGTTACCTTCCATTAAAAAAGACCGTATCTCTTTTTGATACTCAAGCAGGGAATGCTAGCTTAACCTACATACTACCCTGGATTTTTCATCACTTATTTATACCTGCTTATGACACAGGCAGCGACCACTTCCTTGTAATAAAACAAAGTAAACATATTCCAGGAATGTGGAATGGGCAGTTAACATTACACCGTATAAAAGGTCTTAAACATATTTTTTTTTCTGTATAAAGGAGCTCTGCATTAAAGAACTGAACATGGCATTTTACTTTTGCAAAAACATTTCCTTTTATGATTTAATAAAGGAATAGGACAGAGCAGGACCTTTTACTAATGGCTGTGAACTTAAAAAAAAAAATCTGATTTAGTAGCCATGAGAACTATAATCTGCTACTATTTCCTATCATTTCATTAATTCAAAGTAAAGGACAGAGCATAGGTGGAAAGGATTTTATATTTGTAGAAGACAATATTTAAGCAAACCCAGAATAATGACACATACATCCCCTAAACCCATGCAGCAGTATCTGCTGTAATAGAAATATAATTGATGTGCAAAGACTTGTTTGCAGTTTTGATACAAATAATTCTGTTCTCCATTTTTATTCCAGGGACACTCAATGCAGAAATGGAGATGGTCACCGGCTGTATTGGTTGTATTTTAGTCAGACAGACAGGTATCAAAAAAAACAGATTTGTACTTTTCCTGCATACCACTAAACAAAAAAAAAAAAAAAANNNNAAAAAAAAAAAAAAAAAAAAGAAAAGTAAGGCTCCATTTAAATATTTTCTGCACATTTTGGAACATACTAACAGTAAACTCATGCACCGTTATATAATGACAATATTTATGAAACATCATAAGTACATAGCTATACAGAAAATTGGCAAGTATTCAAAGGTCTGATAATGGAAAACAGCCTCCATTGTTTCAGTCAGATTAAATGCAAAACTTTGATATATCTATTTAATGCCTTTTAGAATTCACTCAGTATTTTCCTTTTTACTTTTACTGAAGAGTAAAATTATTGAATTCAAGTTGCTACAAATATTATTCAGTCTAGCCTAGATACAACTTTTATAAGGAACATCTTGTCACGATTGTTTTTTTAAGACTGCGATTTTTATAAACGTTTAATGAAATTAATCCACTGCAAATAGAAATATTTTTCTATTTCCTCAATCAGAGCTAAATTGTTCTCGTTCTTTCCCAAATAGATGCTTCTTGCCACAAGGCAGAACTTCTGTCAGTCGTCCAAAGCTCTAATATCTTCTGCAATAAATAAAATAGGCATTTGCCTTGGAAAAAAAAAAAAAAAAGAGGAAGAAATTCTCATTCTCCAAGACCAGTAGCTAAATGTGATAAGAACACTGAAAATACCTCCTAAATCAAACATAGTAATGAAACCTCATATTGAAGGAAATACATAAAGGGTGTTATGAGGGACGATTTTCAACCAACAGCATGAGATGATCAAGGTATCACTACTAAATTGTGAAACAGTCTCCCAAACTCACGGTACCATTGAAATACTACCCATTCAAGATACTTTAAAGGTATCTTTTAAAGAAAGACATTTTCCTTAACTCTGGACAGTTAATTTTAATTCTTTTTGTTCATCTGTCATCAGGGTGTTAATTTCTTGTATTAAATTATTGTCTCTCAAGCAATAAAATCACAAAATGGAAAAGGATATATTAACAAGTATCTTCTATCCACTGGAAAAACATAGCTTCCAGCCAAAATAGTGAGGTATAGGACAACATTCAGGACTCACATAGCATGCATTAAAAACATCACAGGCCATGCCTTCTATTCCTTTGTCAGGTTTGAATTTGTCCATATTTTGCTATGAGTTAATGACATGTCTTATCATTTTTACATTTGCTCTTTTCAAATAATTTTGTATTTGGCAATTAATCAAAATTTTGTTTAATTTAAATATGTCAAGAAAGTACAGAAATAAACGTAGCTGGAATTTCAATCATTTGGATGCCACTGTTGACTTTAGCAAGAGTCATATAGTTGGACTGCAGACAGTAGAATGAAAATAGCCTCTATTGGCTTCTTGTTTTGATCAAAGTCTGGGTGACAAGCACCAAAGGACATGCCTCTATAGGGCATATGCAGGTAGGGAGGGAGGGAGAGGAGATAAAAAACAACTCTCAACCTAAAAAGATCTCTTGGAAAGCTGAGATGAGGTAAAAGGAACTAACAAAGTCAGTGGAAGTACTGAAGGCAGTTACAGGCAATGAAACAATTAGATGCATAGAATTATAGAACAGTTCAGGTTGGAAGAAACTCTTAAAAGGTCATCTAGTCCAACTCCCCTACCATGGGCAGAGATATCTTCAACTAGATCAGGATGCTCAAAGTCCAATCCAACTTGTCCTTGAACACCTTCAGGGAGGAGGTATCCACAAGTTCTCCAGGCAATCTGTTCCAGTGTCTTATCACCCTCAGAGTAAAGAATTTCTTCCTTATAACTAACCCTCTTTCAGTTTAAAATCATCACCTCTTGTCCTATTCCTACACTCCCTGATAAAGAGTCCCTCCCCATCTTTCCTGTACACTCTCTTTAAGTACCAGAAGAAGGCCACTATAAAGTGGCTCTGAAACCTTTTCTTGAGGCTGAATAACGCCAACTCTCTCAGCCCTTCCTCATAGGAGTGGTGTTTCAGCCTCCTGACCATCTTTGTAGCCATCCTCTGGATCCACTCCAACAGGTTCATGACCTTGTGCTGAGGACTCCAGCTGGACACAGGTGAGGTCTCACTAGAGCACAGTGGCAGAATCACTCCCTCGACCTACTGGCCAGGCTTTTTTTGATTCGTCCTCTCTGGTAGGACTATCTATTACCTGGCTTAAGAAGTTATCCTCAGTGCATTCCAGGAGTCTCCTGGATTGTTTACAGCTTGATGTGTTACTTTTCCAGCAGATGTTGAGGTGGCTGAAGTCCCCCCAGCAGGATGAGAGCTTTTGAGTGCTGTGCCTCCTATAGCTGGAGAAAAATGACTTTCAGTAGGCTCCCCTTGATCAGACGGCATGTAGTAGACACTAGCCACAAGGTTCCCTTTGTTGCCTCAGTCTCTGATTCCTACCCACAAGCTTTTGACCTGCTCATGACTACTCTCTTCACACTATTAATTTCTTGATGTAGAGGGCAACACCTCTGCCCTTGCCTGTCCCTTCTGAACAGCCTGTAGCTATTGACAGCAGCACTCCAGTTCATGGGATTTGTCCCACCAACTTTCAGTACTGGCAACTAGGTCATAGCTTTCTAGTAGCACGATAGCTTCCAACACCTCCTGTACATTGCCCACACTGCATGCATTGGTGTAGATGCACTTCAGCTGAGCTGTCAGACATGCCAACTTTTTAAAGGAATACCCCTTAATTCCTCTGAGGTATTTCACTGGTGTTTCTCTGTTGGATCCTATTACCTTAGCAGCCCCTGACTCATCTCTGCAGACTTCAAGTCTGCTGCAGCGTACCCAGCATGTCTCAGTGCAGCAGGCTAAGGGGGCTCACTAGGCCCCCATCCCTCTAACCTTGGCATGTCATCTCACAACTTGTCACTGGCAGGCCTGATATTAACCCTCTCCTCCAGGGCTCTGTCAATGAGCCCTGCCAGCTTGTGAGCAAAAACCCTCTTCCCATTTTGAAAAAGGTGAATCTCATCTGATGCCAGCGAACCTAGTGCTGTGTAGGCTAGCCCATTATCGAAAAACGGAAAACTGTGCTGATGACACCAGCCATGGAGCCATGTATTAACAGACACTTTAGCATATGTTGATAATTTTTTTTAGTTCTCCTGGAGAAACATCTTAGATAACAACTAGGTAGAATATTTGGTAAACTAAGATGAACATGGGCAGGACAAGCAACTAGAATAAAGGAGATTCATGTGTGGACATACCATGTTTAAATGATTGCCTCACAGGGCGTTTTGTGGGTTTTTTTTGTTGAGAGGGGAACTACATTTATAACCTCAGACTCAATGGCCCATCTTGCAGAATGACAAGTTCCTTCAATTTACCAAGATATTTCCTTGACAAAATCACTACAACGCAAGAAATGCAATATAGTTTTGAAATGTTCAGGTACTGAGAATCAAGGTCCAAGTTCCTGGCCGGCCTAAATTGAGATTCCTTCAAATCTGAATGATGAGACTCAAAGAGCAAGAGCATAACTCTAAAAAAAAAATAAAAATGAGGAAAGGGTGATGGATGGGGGTGGAAGAGCAGGATTCACGTCAACAAAGCAGTCTCACTTTTTAAATATGGCACAGGAAGTTTCTATTATAAGACCTTTAAGCAAGAGAGAAAACACTATGCTATACATTTAAATCAGCAAGCAAGGGGGAGAAAATGTTTATGTAACTAAATTTAGTAAGACCAGGTCAAGAAATGTGCTGGTCATGCAACGAGACATCTTGAAGCACTTATTAAAAAAGTTAGAATTCACATAGTTCTCAAACAGTTGCTGCACTAGCTTTAAAACCTGCAAGAAACAGGATATTTGGTAAAACAAAAGCATCAGACTATAAGTAAAACATTAAAATGAATATATTAAATCCTATTTTCTAACAAAACAATCACTGCCAAAAAGGACAAGTTCGTACTTCTCACTAAATTGGTGCTCAATCCATAAACACTTCTAAGGAATTCAGGAGCCTGTGTCAGGAATTCAGAAGGCACTGTGTGGTACTGAAGTGATGCTTTATTCATACTTTGACTTTATCTCAATGCAAATAAATAGATAAGAACCATTGATATAAACACCCCTCCCCCCTTCGCAACAGATTCCTGAAGCCACAGATAAAAAGACCTACTATCAAGTGGGACACATAACTAGTATTTAATTCCCGAAAGTTGTTTTTTTCCTTTTAAAATCCCTAAGAACATCATCTTCCGCTGAGCACTCAAAAAAAAAAATAAATCATGAATTCTCCTTTTGTGTCATCAGTTACAGTGTCTCAATAGATGTCAAAACTGTAGAGCTGGAATACACTTAAAGAGCAAGTAGCAGTAAATGAACCTTAAGATATTTTAACTATGTACAGTAGGGTGAAAGGATAGGAATAGGGGCTTATGTTTTATTACTTTTGTCCATGAGAAAGTACGTACTTATCCTTAAAAAGGGTGCAGGCCAAAAATCACAAAGAACACGTTAACACCGCTAGCTTGTAATGGATGCAATCACACTATTACTATCTAGATTTTTGTTTATTTTTCAACACATTGGCGTCTGCAAATCATGCTGTCTTACACTGCCGTTCCTCTATAACCTTAACCATTACTCCTACTGTGTAAAGTGAAGCACAAATTTAAGGTGACAAAGCACCAGTTGGCTGATGTGAAGTATGCTACGAAAGCAGAAACCTCTGAAAGCTTCACAGCTATTATGAAATAACTGACCTATATGAAACTGCTACCATGGTTCACAAATTTATTGTCAGGTTCCAGCCTCTAGCTGTTCTCTGATTGTTCTAAATACTTGACAAACTGAAGCCTTTTCACTTTCCGTTGAAATTGCCTCATCTCCCTGTCAGAGCGCCATGGGGGACTCCATTACTTTTCTGACTTCTTTCCCCTACTGACAAGTCATTTAGCTGGCTTCTTGTTGTGAAGGCTGTCCATGTCAAATTAGCCAGGGCCCCTATTGTCCTTATTACCACTCGAAAAGCCATCATGAGTAATGCTACGGGGTCCCTCAGTTGTCATCATTTGTCAGAAAGAAAGGGAGTGTGGTTACATATAGCTGACAGGTAATTTCAGTGTCTACAATTACCCCAATTAGTCTTGTCATAAACAATTCGATAAATGCACACCAATACAAACAGATAAACACACCAAGGTTTCTCACTATTAATGTCATGTAATGGATAAATCAGTGATACAATGCTATATTTTATTTATTTCTTTAAACTATCCTCAGCTGCAAGCTGGCAGTTGCTACCTGGTCAGCACAAATTGTCCTATCTACTTTCATTAGCTCATCACCACAAGAGAATATGGAAGGCTGTGACAAAATTCATTTAGAGAGAGCGTGAAAGAGCAGATTGCCTAAAGCAGGTGTTATAACAAAGATAAAACAAGGGTTTTCTTTTGCCAGTTCCGTGCTGCAACAAGCGTTAAAGGAGACTATTTTATCCTTAAAAATAAACATAAAATATGAGAGAGACAGAAAGAGAAAGCAGTAAAATATATTCCTTCTGAAATTAAGAACTTGCTTCCTACCATATCTCAAGTCAATCAGCAAGTGGGTCTCCTCACAATATACATATTAAAGACTCGTTTTCAGAGGGAATCACAGTATTAACCAAATTCTTTCCACATATTTTTTCTTTCTTTTTTTTTTTTTTTAAATACACCTTGCAATGCCATACAGCTCTTGAAAGATGTGATAATTATTCCACATAATCTATGACATAATCCCTGCTGTTTCTACATAAGAATTAGTTGAAAATGAATTTAGTAATTTCAACTGACTGGCCAGTCTGTAGTATTGTGCTAAAGTCTTTTGGGGCATAAGATAATGATAACGTTGACTGCTCTTTCAAAATCTCAGGTAGACCTATTATAAACACAACACTGAAAAAGGCACCTTTAATAACATCCATATTAAGCACCGAATTATGAATCGCTAAGCTTATCCTTGTGATTCACCTAAATAAACACTGAAATCCTGACATCTCTAGAGTCCACAGCACCCTGTCTGCTTGCTGACCGTAGGCTTAAGTGATGGCTGGAAAACTGAACACAGACGTGTTGTTGTAGGAAATTGCTTTTGGCAACTATTTGTTCAAACTCAAGATTTTTTTTAAACCAACACTAAGAACCCACCAGAAAACAGGACAGGTCTCCCTAATGAGTAATCTATTTTAGCACAGTCTTGTCTAGGCATGACAGTTTACTGAGAGGCTTGAAAAACTCGTAATTACCAGTGTTACAGGGCAATTAATGTATATTACACTGCACTACTCATGGCAGCAACTGTCATTTTCTCAATAAAAATGAGTACTCTTCAGCTAAAGGTGACATTAATTGGGACTTTAATGACTATGCAGAGGAGCTGAAGCCAAATATGAACAAAACAGCGATTCAATGAGCGACTTCAGAAACGAGAAAATTGTACTAAAATGAGATTAATTGCTGTTTAGAAAAAGGAAAGAACCTAAAAAGCTATTAAATTGCAGGGTTTGGGTGCCCGGGTGATGGTTGTGATGTTAATCTTGCATTCTCACAGCAGGCAAATATTCACTAAATTCAGAGCCTTTTGACAGCAGGAAAAATCATGTATGCTTAACTTCAATCCATCAAAAATATATTTCAGCTTTTATCAGTGTTCTAAATACTTCTGCAATTTCAAAAATTACTGCTCCATTCCTTGGCTGTCATCATGCAAATGCGAACACTGTCAATATTGCTATGAAAAATTCCCTGGCTTCAAAAGGCCTACTTCGGTGATAAAGAAAGAAAAACGTGAAGATTAGAATTGCAAAACACACACTACTAATATAACAGAAAGCAACAATAAGAATTTAATGTTTAAGTTGTGGAAACTGCTAAAATAGAAAATGATGGGGTGTTGTTTTAGCGTGTGTGGGGAAAAAAAATAATCAAAGAATTCTCACACTCCCTCATAAAATCTTTCAAAGCTTATAACTTTATAGATAATTACTCACTGCAAATAATTAGGACATAATTTTGCAGCTTGACTTCAGGTGATATAATTATTAAAACTGCTCTGTAGTTTCTAAAAGCCTTTATCCGTGCTACTTAATTCTTTAAAGCAATTATATAATTGCTTTTCTTTTTAGCCTTTTTAACTGTCATGATGACTGTATACATAAAACATTGCACTTAAACTCTGACATATAAGAGGGATAAACATAGCTCTGATTCACTTTGAAGTTATATCTCCTGTAACTTCAGATTTTAAAACAGAAAATCACTTTAGCCTTTCAGGTTAAAAACTGCATATGGAGTATTCACAAGTCTTAAGAAGTAAACTCCCTCTTCCACTCAAGCCTGCAACAGTTGTACCCTGGAAGAGAGAAAAATGGAGCTCAGAGTTTCATACAATCTCCTATTCCATCATCAATTCTGGTTGGTCAGCATCTTCATAATCAAACATCCATCTCCTCTCTTAAAAAAATCTCCAGATGCATTAAAACATGCATTCCCAAGAGCTGCATCCACTAGGCAATATAATAATTATTACAATGGGAACACTGTATCTTCATATCGCCAGGTTTGCAAGACACAATTAAAAATATTAGACCTATGAGCGCTCCTGATAGCTACATTCGCACATCCCACTATACGTATACAAATGTCTTAAGTAAGAAAATCACAGGCAAACAGCGTCAGTTAGGAACTCAAACCAATCACTGTGTGCTCATTGAGTCCACAAATCGTCATAACATTAATGTGCCTACTTTGCATACAGTACTTTGATGATTAGTCAAGTCTGTTCATTACATAACTACTACAGTATCTGAAAAATGCATGACAATGTTGCCATGGTAACCTTTACGTTACACATACGATTCGTGAAATTAATAGTATTTCAAATTTAAAATGTAATGAATCAATTTCTTGCATTAAACATCCAGTCTTTTGCAAAGGACAAACAAAACCCAGCAATGTGTGGGCACTTCAGGTTTGAGCGTTCATAGTTTGCAGAAGTAATGGAAATAACTTTCCTTCATGTTTTGATGGTTCCTTCAGTTTGAGGGTGACCAAAATTTGGATTTATGAAACCATATTTTGTCTGTTCATTTATAAGACAGTGGCGTCTCCAATGAAATAGTTTTCAAAAACTTTTGAAACAGAGTTTAGAATTTGTTTATGCCACACAAGATCATCAGGCTGAATTTAATTTGTAATATAAAGATCTGATCACGAGTAACAGCCAATCCCAGAGTATGTACATACATCGTTAGCACCTATGCTACTTTCAGAATTTTGTGTTAAAAGTTTTCTTGTGAACTTTTTGATTACTATACTCCTAGACATCTCTAGGACAACATTATGTACTCCTGAAGCCAAGCCTGGTAAATAAATTGTCACAAAGGAGGCAAGATTACATTAGGACATGAGGAGCTTAAGTCACAGCCCAATGCAGCTAGTGGCTAAGTACTCATTGTCTCTAGCAAACCAAAAAGATTTCATCTAGAGAATGAAATAAAAATAGTCATTTTTTCCCATACTATTTATTGTTCTACACCAGATACCCTGCATAGGCTGCAAGGCAAGTAAAAGTTATGTTCATCTTTGTCCTATTAATATTTTATTTTGAAAATGGAGAAAAAAAGTATTTGTTCTTCATGTGAAAACTAGGTTTCTTGTTTCTTCCATATTTAAATGAAATACTAACAGTAACATTGTTCTTAAACTTAAACAAGCCTTAAACTTGGACTTTGAAAAGCAACACTCATGTCATGGTTTAACCTCTGCTGGAAGCTAAACAGCACACAGCTGCTCACCCACCACTTCCACCTCCTGTGCCCCCTCCTGCGGAATAGTAAGGAGAATTGGGAGGAAGGAAAAAACCATGAGGGCTCTCTTCTATAAGAGAGAGGAAAACAACCATACCAATGATAGCACCAATGAGATGATGGACAAAGCAAGTAATAGAAGCCAGGAAAGCTCTACCTGTGCCCCATATGTCAACCTTCCCTGGTCTGGCCACTCTGAAGATACACACTGAAGCAAGCTGAAAACAGGCACCCCCACCCTGGACCAGCCCTCCCCTTATATAGGGACATGACTATCCAATATCCCATCGGCTGGCTCAGTTGTTTATCCTGGCTGAGGCTCCACCCAGCTGCAGCCCCTCCCAGCTTCTTGGGCCAGCAGCTGTTTGTGATACTTAACCCAAACCCAGGAAAACCTTCAAGCATGAAGAGAGTGGTAACTACTGAAAAAAACCTCAGCCAGACTGTAGTATATACAGATCACAGGAGTCAATTACAGTGAATTTAAGGAGACTGACTATGCTTTCAACAACAACTACATACTTGTAATAGGATTGGTTTAAATTCACATTGACAATAAAAACAAGAATGCATATATTCACTATCCCAACACTTTCCCTTGTCTCCTCCTTTTTCTTTCCCCAATTTTGCCCTTACTTCATTCTCATTACTTGCACAATACAATTTCACATATTTAGAGTTAGTATTTAAGTGTGCTGGCCTGTAAAGCATGTTTGCAAGTATTTTTGCTCTTCCATTTTATTAACAACATGAACTTTTCAGAATATGTCATGCCCAGCTGAAGCTTGTCATGACATCAGAAGGTATTTTTCCCTCTTAAAAAGTGATATTCTTTTCCCCCATTGTATATATTTAGAAAAATAAATTTAAGAATTGAAGCTCTGAAGTACATTAAGGATATATACCTATTTAGAAGCTGGAAATAGTTCTAAAAACTCCATGAGAAAAATTAAAGTGATGAGTCGACATGATAGAGCCAACATGTACTTTAAACTTTTGAAAAACATTTGAAGTATCCTCTTGACCTGAGAAACAAGTTAATTTAATATCTCGGTAAAAGTAGCATTATTATAGTGACAGAGTTGCAATATCAAGATGTTTGTGTCATGAGGACTTAAAGAATTCTATAAAAACCCCAAAAGAACTAAGAAACATATAAATCTGAGTGAGTTAATAATCCTAACCACCAAATTTCTGTGAGTTCAATTAAAAAAGCCAGTATCACTTGTAATGGAAGCAGTAGCATGTGTAAACCTCCACTGGACTTGACACACTGCTTTAGGCTGGTTTCCACAGGTTTGTGTGTCCCACTGCTTCTGAAAGGCTTCAGTTAGAAAGTGGGTTTCCTGCTGCTAGATATTTGAGATCTGTGACTTTCCAGAACTCTTCTATAGCTTTCCACAGGAGTTTCCAAGAGCTTTGAGCTTAAGTCTCTCTAAATCTTGTGTAGGAGAATCTTTTAGAAACTCTAATTGAAGTGTAACCTCAGTGAGTATATCTACCTTACCGATTCAGTGTGCTGCAACAAGTCGTCTTAAATACAGATTTGCCTTGCCTATATGGGTAGAATCTTGCAGTATTAACTTGAGAACAGCACAAGAGTGCTTGAAAAGGTGTCTCTCTGCTGAAGAACCCCATTTGGGATGTAGATCCCAGATCCTCCAGGAGCGAACTCATTATGAGCACGTGGTGCGCATTCAGAAACCAGAAGTGGTGGAAACGTCATTGCTGGTAAATGTACAACAAGGACATATAGACCTAGAATCATAATGGATCTATTCCTCTCACCCTTCTTTCTTAATCATTACAGTCAACACGATCATCTCATTTATTAAAAACACCTACAGCCCTCACATCAGTCTCCACTTGGAGCTTTCTCTGGAGCTACTCATATTTGGCACGTTCAAATCTGGCTAATTCTTTCTTCAGAGTATCTCTATTTCGTACTTCCATATTTCATCTACACAGATGAGATTCCCCTAACAGTGCTCATTTCTTCTCTATATTGCAGCAAAATACCTTTCTATGAACTTGAATCAGTGCAGTCTGCTCTGCTCATCTCCATTGAAAGCAATTCTGCAAAAAAAAAATTGTGTGACTATTTCAGTACATAGTTTCTTTCTTGGTACCTAAGACCCGTTACAGAGCAAGACCTATGTGCCTTTCACGGTTCTACCATCTCCATCCACTAACAAACTGTCAAATCCCCCACTGAATTGGCAAACCACCTTCATCCTTTATCCCCAATTGTCTCTCAAGGTTAGAAATAATTCTCAAAAAGCACTAACAAAAGCAATCTGTTATTTTCCTCTAAATCTCTCATCTGTCAAAACACATGAAAAATTTAGCAGGCTGCTGATGTACTCACATCAGTGAATATTATGCTGACCAATATTATCTTATTGCCTCTTTGCACCGCACTGTAAACATTTCTTGAGTCTTGTATCATACTTGAGCATTAAATTCTGCAGGATAAAGTATCTCTTTTTCTGTTCTACTGCAATTTATAGCACATTATTAGGATTTCTAGGTGTAGTTTCAATAGATGAGGTAAATGCTAAGATGATGTGTAACAGATCAGGGAAATAGTTCATTTGAAAGCCACTTCATACACTAACAGAACATCTCCAAACACGAAATATAAAAGCAAAGTTGTGATTTTACTCTTAGTTCATGTTGCTTAGAGAAAAGATATAATGTATTTTTTAAAAGCATATTCACTTAATAAAAGTGACTATACCATCAAACTGAAGAACAACAATGACATAAAATATCAAATTAACTGTACCAAATTTTGTCTTTCATTCTGGATAGTAACCGCTCTGCTTCAAAAACAACAACAAAACCAAAAATCCCAAAGTACCATCTCCCAGATATCTTTTCAATATCCTTTTAATTCAAGGCAATTAAGAGATTTCTTCAACAAGTCTTTTATATCTGATAAGTATTTATATCTCATCTTCTGTAAGACCAAACAATCTATTTTTTTGTTATCATAAATAGGTATAAAGTTATGTCTAAATACTGGTTTTTATAAACTTTGAGTGTCAGTAACACAACTACAGTGAGTTTTGTAGTTCAAGTATGTATCATGTAAAACTAAATTAGAAGTGCTGTACTTCAAAAGTCATTGTTAAACAACACCGGGAAAAGGATTTTTTTATCATGTTATAAAGGCTTTCATAATTATTTCTATTTCTCTCTTTGCAGACTTGTGCTTTAAGAAACTGGATTACCTAGGACTAAGGATAATATCTGAAGGTGGCGTTTCTTTGTCTCCAAAAGAGCATTAAAACCTCAGTTAAAACTACTCCTTCGGCCATTAACCACTGAGGAGGGGAAAAAAAAAATAATGTAAGAGATGAAAACTATGAATGTGTGAGGACAAGTTTGTGGTTTTATTTCATTTTAGTGCTTTTATCCCTTGGCCCACAGGCTTCAAGAGGCTTTCTCCTTTTGAAGTAAGGAAACAATGAAAATTTAAATATTTTTTTGCTAAATAAATGCTAATATGTGATACTATTTGCATAAAATAAGCTAAATAATACTTGTATGTTTTTAATATACAACTTATTACAGTTACTCATTATTACATATGAATAACATGTCTGCACGTCTATTTAATTCTACTTGTTAAAAATACTTGAAAACATTTATGTTCAAAGCCTGACATTTAATCTTTGTACGGTGCAAGTTTGCCTTAGGTAAAAAGATGGGTACACCTGCAAAACACAGCAGGATTGTTACCTGCACTTTCTCCATGAAAATGACGAATACAACATCAACTTATCTCACAAAATGACTCATCAGTTGGGATGAAGTTCAGTTAAATCCTGTGAAGACTTAGATAATGAATACTGGACCATCTTAAATTTTATAAGATAGAGATTTCCTTAGAATTGTAAGATGAAAGAAGGAAAGCAGTAAAGTGGATTCCTATTCTGATTTCTTCTCAAGATTTTTTATTAACACTGAAGAGCTCCTTTTCTTTACTAATTTTACAACACAGACAGAAATATGACCTTAGCTCCCACTAAAGTTTTATTTTGAGTTTTCAGTTTGTCAGCATTTCTAGAAAATAGTACACTGAAATGGTATAAATATGATGAAAAATAAGAATCTCTGTAATCCTCATATGTGTGTTTCATGTAGGAACATTAAAAGACATTACCAAGACATATACAAAATAGCTGTTTTACGTTTGTTGATCTATTTCCAGGTTTCTAATCAGTATCAGATAAATTTATGCTCACACTTCCTGAATCACAGGCATTTTTGGGACGCTATAATTCATGGTAAAAAAAAAAGTCAGTTTAACTATTTTCATATTTTGAAACAAGGTTAAAATTCACTTTTTTTTTTTTT